>CAVLJG010000001.1:67620516-68060581 GCA_963669975.1 Acanthoscelides obtectus | reverse complement strand
CGTGGCGTTCAACATTGAACTGTCGACGGAATAAACGTTGCACGATCACTACAGAATCATCGTTTCGAAAAAATTGCTCGGCGGCAAACACACGATGCTCCGTCATCCACGGTGCCATGGCTGAAACTGCATCGCATGTGTTTCTCTGCTGGCGGTGCGGCGAGGTCATATCCCTATTCTGTGCGAAATACCATTCGGTCAGAAAACATGCGTTTCCTCTGCGCCACCCTGTACATGACAAATTTGAAAAAATCTATTATTCGTCAAAACAGCCGAAGACCAAAAAGTTTCTTACATTTCTGGCATCAATATAATCTACTTTATCACTTGCTACCAGCCGTTGTCCGAAGGCACGTCCGGAACCCTCCGTTTTTGACCCCTCTTTATTTATACATGAAAAATTTGAAAAAATCTATTATTTGTCAAAACAGCCGAAGACCAAAAAGTTTTTCACATTTTTGGCATCAATAATATCTACTTTATCACTCCCTATCAGCCGTTTTCCGAAAGCACGTCCAGAACCCTCCGTTTTTGACCCCTCTTTATTTATACATGACAAATTTGAAAAATCCATTATTCGTCGAAAAAGTTTCTTACATTTCTAGTATCAATATAATCTACTTTATCACTCCCTACCAGCCGTTTTCCGAAAGCACGTCCGGAACCCTCCGTTTTTGACCCCTCTTTATTTATACATGACAAATTTGAAAAAACATACTATCCGTCAAAACATCCGAAGACCAAAAAGTTTCTTTCATTTCTGGCATCAATATAATCTACTTTATCACTCCCTATCAGCCGTTTTCCGAAAGCACGTCCTGAACCCTCCGTTTTTGACCCCTCTTTATTTATACATGACAAATTTGAAAATCTATTATTCGTCAAAACAGCCGAAGACCAAAAAGTTTATACATTTCTGGCATCAATATAATCTACTTTAACACTTCCTGCCATTTCTGGCATCAACATAATCTACCTTATCACTCGATACCAGCTGTTTTCCGAAAGCACGTCCGGAACCCTCCGTTTTTGACCCCTCTTTATTTATACATGACAAATTTGAAAAAATCTATTATTCGTCAAAACAGCCGAAGACCAAAAAGTTTCTTACATTTCTAGCATCAATATAATCTACTTTATCACTCCCTACCAGCCGTTTTCCGAAAGCACGTCCGGAACCCTCAGTTTTTGACCCCTCTTTATTTATACATGACAAATTTGATAAAATCTATTATTCGTCAAACAGCCGAAGACCAGAAATTTTTTTACATTTCTGGCATCAATATAATCTACTTTATCACTCCTTACCAGGCGTTTTCCGAAAGCACGTCCGGAACCCCCCGTTTTTGACCCCTCTATGTTTATACATAGCAAATTTGTAAAATCCATTATTCGTCAAAACAGCCGAAGACCAAAAGTTTATTACATTTCGGGCATCAATATAATCTACCTTATCACACCCTACCAGCCGTTTTCCGAAAGCACGTCCGGAACCCTCCGTTTTTGACCCCTCTTTAATTATACATGACAAATTTGAAAAAATCTATTATTCGTCGAAACAGCCGAAGACCAAAAAGTTTTTTACATTTCTGGCATCAATATAATCTACTTTATCACTTGCTACCAGCCGTTGTCCGAAGGCACGTCCGGAACCCTCCGTTTTTGACCCCTCTTTATTTATACATGACAAATTTGAAAAAATCTTATTTGTCAAAACAGCCGAAGACCAAAAAGTTTTTCACATTTCTGGCATCAACATAATCTACTCCCTATCAGCCGTTTTCCGAAAGCACGTCCTGAACCCTCCGTTTTTGACCCCTCTTTATTTATACATGACAAATTTGAAAAATCTATTATTCGTCCAAAAAGTTTCTTACATTTCTAGCATCAATATAATCTACTTTATCACTCCCTACCAGCCGTTTTCCGAAAGCACGTCCGGAACCCTCGGTTTTTGACCCCTCTTTATTAAAATCCATTATTCGTCAAAACAGCCCAAAACCAGAAAGTTTTTTACGTTTCTGGCATCAATATAATCTATTCTATCACTCCCTACCAGGCGTTTTCCGAAAGCACGTCCGGAACCCCCCGTTTTTGACCCCTCTTTGTTTATACATAGCAAATTTGAAAAATGTATTATTCGTCAAAACAGCCGGAGACCAAAAAGTTTTTTACATTTCTGGCATCAATATAATCTACTTTATCACTCCCTACCAGCCGTTTTCCAAAAGCACGTCCGGAACCCCCCGTTTTTGACCCCTCTTTATTTATACATAGCAAATTTGAAAAATCCATTATTCGTCAAAACAGCCGAAGACCAAAAAGTTTTTTACATTTCTGGCATCAATATAATCTACTGTATCACTCCCTATCAACCGTTTTCCGAAAGCACGACCGGAACCCCCCGTTTTTGACCCCTCTTGAATTATGCATAGTAAATTTGAAAAAATGTATTATCCGTCAAACCGGCCGAAGACCAAAAAGTTTTTTACATTTCTGGCATCAATATAATCTACTTTATCACTCCCTATCAGCCGTTTTCCGAAAGCACGTCCTGAACCTTCCGTTTTTGACCCCTCTTTATTTGTACATGACAAATTTGAAAAAATCTATTATTCGTCAAAACAGCCGAAGACCAACAAGTTTCTTATATTTCTAGCATCAATATAATCTACCTTATCACTCCCTTTTCTACATTTATGGCATCAATATAACCTACTTTTTCACTCCCTACAAGCCGTTTTTCGAAAGCACGTCCGGAACCCTCCGTTGTTGACCTCTCTTTGTTTATACATAGCAAATTTTAAAAAATCTATTATCCGTCAAAACGGCCGAAGACCAAAAAGTTTCTTACATTTCTGGCATGAACATAATATACTCTATCACACCCTACCAGCCGTTTTCCCAAAGCAAGTCCGGAACCCCCCTTTTTTGCCCCCTCTTTGTTTATATATAGCAAATTTGAAAAAATCTATTATTCGTTAAAACAGCCGAAGACCAAAAAGTTTTTTACATTTTTGGCATCAATATAATCTACCTTATCACTCGCTACCAGCCGTTTTCCGAAAGCACGTCTGGAACACTCCGTTTTTGCTCCCTCTTTGTTTATACATGACAAATTTGAAAAAATCTATTATTCGTCAAAACAGCCGAAGACCAAAAAGTTTATTACATTTCGGGCATCAATATAGTCTACCTTATCACTCCCTACCAGCCGTTTTCCGAAAGCACGTCCGGAACCCTCCGTTTTTGACCCCTTTTTATTTATACATAACAAATTTGAAAAAATCTATTATTCGTCGAAACAGCCGAAGACCAAAAAGTTTGTTACATTTCTGGCATCAATATAATCTACTTTATCACTTGCTACCAGTCGTTGTCCGAAGGCACGTCCGGAACCCTCCGTTTTTGACCCCTCTTTATTTATACATGACAAATTTGAAAAAATCTATTATTTGTCAAAACAGCAGAAGACCAAAAAGTTTTTCACATTTCTGGCATCAATATAATCTACTTTATCACTCCCTATCAGCCGTTTTCCGAAAGCACGTCCTGAACCTTCCGTTTTTGACCCCTCTTTATTTATACATGACAAATTTGAAAAAATCTATTATTTGTCAAAACAGCCGAAGACCAAAAAGTTTTTCACATTTCTAGCATCAATATAATCTACTTTATCACTCCCTACCAGTCGTTTTCCGAAAGCACGTCCGGAACCCTCCGTTTTTGACCACTCTTTATTTATACATGACAAATTTGATAAAATCTATTATTCGAAAAACCAGCCGAAGACCAAAAAGTTTATACATTTCTGGCATCAATATAATCTACTTTATCACTTCCTACCATTTCTGGCATCAACATAATCTACCTTATCACTCGATACCAGCTGTTTTCCGAAAGCACGTCCGGAACCCTCCGTTTTTGACCCCTCTTTATTTATACAGGGTGGCGCAGAGGATTTTCACCTAAGCATAACATTTTTTATTTTCAAGATAACTTTGTTTCAGTTACAGCTAAATAAAGTAATGATAGTGCACTTTTAAACTAATGATGGTAAATAACGTCACTCAAGTGTCGCCCTGCTTCGCGCTCGCACATCTCCAACCGCTCTTGAAAGTTGTGCATTACACGTAAAATCATTTCTTGTGGTATTCTTGCAATTTCTTGACGAATAGCAATTTTCAGTTCCTGTAACGTACGAGGCTTGTGAGGGTACACTTTATCCTTAAGGTAACCCCACAAAAAGAAGTCGCATGCGGACAAATCTGGGGAGCGTGGGGGCCAAGGGACATCGCCGAAACGGGAAATCACATGTTCAGGAAACATCTGTCGAATCCATTCAATTGATGCTCTCGCTGTGTGAGCTGTGACACCGTCTTGTTGGAACCACAGCTCTCCCATGTTTACTTGTTGCCGTTGAAGTTCGGGTAACAGAAAATTTTGTAACATGTGAACATTACGTGCTGAAGTAACTGTTACTGCTCTTTCTTCCTCTTCAACAAAGTAAGGACCAACGATACCTAATTTACTGATTCCGCACCACACAGTTAATTTTTGACTATGCAAGGGTCGTTGGTGTAGCTCTCGTGGATTTTCGGCCGCCCAATACCTACAGTTCTGCTTGTTTAGATATCCTGTTAAATGGAAGTGTGCTTCGTCACTCATCATTATGACGACGTCAGGATCGTCAGCAAAAATGGCCCGCATTCTCGCACAAAATTCTCTACGCTGTGCAAAATCGCTTTCCGTTAGCTCTTGCACGATCATTATCTTGTACGGATGATATTGTAAATCGTCATGCAGAATGCGTTGTAACGACCGACGGGACATACGCAGAGTTGGAGCTTGGCGCCTAGTGGACCGTTGGGGACTATCAAGGACCGCTCTTCTCACTGTTTCGATATTGCCTGGAGTCCGCACGGTACGGGGAAGGCCAGGTGGCTTCCTCTTCATTTCGGATCCAGTACTTCGAAATGCTTCAACCCATCGGAGTATTGTGTTTCGATCTGGAATTGGCCCGTGGCGTTCAACATTGAACTGTCGACGGAATAAACGTTGCACGATCACTACAGAATCATCGTTTCGAAAAAATTGCTCGACGGCAAACACACGATGCTCCGTCATCCACGGTGCCATGGCTGAAACTGCATCGCATGTGTTCTCTGCTGGCGGTGCGGCGAGGTCATATCCCCATTCTGTGCGAAATACCATTCGGTCAGAAAACATGCGTTTCCTCTGCGCCACCCTGTACATGACAAATTTGAAAAAATCTATTATTCGTCAAAACAGCCGAAGACCAAAAAGTTTCTTACATTTCTGGCATCAATATAATCTACTTTATCACTTGCTACCAGCCGTTGTCCGAAGGCACGTCCGGAACCCTCCGTTTTTGACCCCTCTTTATTTATACATGAAAAATTTGAAAAAATCTATTATTTGTCAAAACAGCCGAAGACCAAAAAGTTTTTCACATTTTTGGCATCAATAATATCTACTTTATCACTCCCTATCAGCCGTTTTCCGAAAGCACGTCCTGAACCCTCCGTTTTTGACCCCTCTTTATTTATACATGACAAATTTGAAAAATCCATTATTCGTCGAAAAAGTTTCTTACATTTCTAGTATCAATATAATCTACTTTATCACTCCCTACCAGCCGTTTGCCGAAAGCACGTCCGGAACCTTCCATTCTTGACCCCTTTTTATTTATACATGACAAATTTGAAAAAATGTATTATTCGTCAAAACAGCCGAAGACCAAAAAGTTCATACATTTCTAGCATCAATATAATCTACTTTATCACTCCCTACCAGCCGTTTGCCGAAAGCACGTCCGGAACCTTCCATTTTTGACCCCTTTTTATTTATACATGACAAATTTGAAAAATGTATTATTCGTCAAAACAGCCGAAGACCAAAAAGTTCATACATTTCTAGCATCAATATAATCTACTTTATCACTCCCTACCAGCCGTTTTCAGAAAGCACGTCCGCCCCCCCCCCCATTTTTGACCCCTCTTTGTTTATACATAGCAAATTTGAAAAAATCTATTATTCGTCAAAACAACCGAAGACCAAAAAGTTTTTTACATTTTTGGCATCAATATAATCTACCTTATCACTCCCTACCAGCCGTTGTCCGAAAGCACGTCCGGAACCCTCCGTTTTTGACCCCTCTTTATTTATACATGACAAATTTGGAAAAATCTATTATTCGTCAAAACATCCAAATACCAAAATGTTTCTTATATTTCTAGCATCAATATAATCTACTCTATCACTACATACCAGCCGCTTCACGAAAGCACGTCCGGAACCCTCCGTTTTTGACCCCTCTTTATTTATACATAACAAATTTGAAAAAATCTATTATTCGTCGAAACAGCCGAAGACCAAAAAGTTTGTTACATTTCTGGCATCAATATAATCTATTTTATCACTTGCTACCAGTCGTTGTCCGAAGGCACGTCCGGAACCCTCCGTTTTTGACCCCTCTTTACAAATTTGAAAAATCTATTATTTGTCAAAACAGCCGAAGACCAAAAAGTTTTTCACATTTCTGGCATCAATATAATCTACTTTATCACTCCCTATCAGCCGTTTTCCGAAAGCACGTGCCGAACCCTCCGTTTTTGACCCCTCTTTATTTATACATGACAAATTTGAAAAATCTATTATTCGTCCAAAAAGTTTTTTACATTTCTAGCATCAATATAATCTACTTTATCACTCCCTACCAGCCGTTTTCCAAAAGCACGTCCGGAACCCTGCGTTTTTGACCCCTCTTTATTTATTTACATGACAAATTTGAAAAACTCTATTATTCGTCAAAACATGCGAAGACCAAAAAGTTTCTTACATTTCTGGCATCAATATAATCTACTTTATCACTCCCTCCGTTTTTGACCCCTCCTTATTTTACATGACAAATTTGAAAAATCTATTATTCGTCAAAACAGCCGAAGACCAAAAAGTTTCTTACGTTTCAAGCATCAATATAATCTACTTTATCACTCCCTACCAGTCGTTTTCCGAAAGCACGTCCGGAACCCTCCGTTTTTGACCCCTCTTGATTTATACATGACAAATTTGAAAAAATCTATTATTTGTCAAAACAGCCGAAGACCAAAACGTTTTTTACATTTATGGCATCAATATAACCTACTTTTTCACTCCCTACAAGCCGTTTTTCGAAAGCACGTCCGGAACCCTCCGTTGTTGACCTCTCTTTGTTTATACATAGCAAATTTTAAAAAATCTATTATCCGTCAAAACGGCCGAAGACCAAAAAGTTTCTTACATTTCTGGCATGAACATAATATACTCTATCACACCCTACCAGCCGTTTTCCCAAAGCAAGTCCGGAACCCCCCTTTTTTGCCCCCTCTTTGTTTATATATAGCAAATTTGAAAAAATCTATTATTCGTTAAAACAGCCGAAGACCAAAAAGTTTTTTACATTTTTGGCATCAATATAATCTACCTTATCACTCGCTACCAGCCGTTTTCCGAAAGCACGTCTGGAACACTCCGTTTTTGCTCCCTCTTTGTTTATACATGACAAATTTGAAAAAATCTATTATTCGTCAAAACAGCCGAAGACCAAAAAGTTTATTACATTTCGGGCATCAATATAGTCTACCTTATCACTCCCTACCAGCCGTTTTCCGAAAGCACGTCCGGAACCCTCCGTTTTTGACCCCTTTTTATTTATACATAACAAATTTGAAAAAATCTATTATTCGTCGAAACAGCCGAAGACCAAAAAGTTTGTTACATTTCTGGCATCAATATAATCTACTTTATCACTTGCTACCAGTCGTTGTCCGAAGGCACGTCCGGAACCCTCCGTTTTTGACCCCTCTTTATTTATACATGACAAATTTGAAAAAATCTATTATTTGTCAAAACAGCCGAAGACCAAAAAGTTTTTCACATTTCTGGCATCAATATAATCTACTTTATCACTCCCTATCAGCCGTTTTCCGAAAGCACGTCCTGAACCTTCCGTTTTTGACCCCTCTTTATTTATACATGACAAATTTGAAAAAATCTATTATTTGTCAAAACAGCCGAAGACCAAAAAGTTTTTCACATTTCTAGCATCAATATAATCTACTTTATCACTCCCTACCAGTCGTTTTCCGAAAGCACGTCCGGAACCCTCCGTTTTTGACCACTCTTTATTTATACATGACAAATTTGATAAAATCTATTATTCGAAAAACCAGCCGAAGACCAAAAAGTTTATACATTTCTGGCATCAATATAATCTACTTTATCACTTCCTACCATTTCTGGCATCAACATAATCTACCTTATCACTCGATACCAGCTGTTTTCCGAAAGCACGTCCGGAACCCTCCGTTTTTGACCCCTCTTTATTTATACAGGGTGGCGCAGAGGATTTTCACCTAAGCATAACATTTTTTATTTTCAAGATAACTTTGTTTCAGTTACAGCTAAATAAAGTAATGATAGTGCACTTTTAAACTAATGATGGTAAATAACGTCACTCAAGTGTCGCCCTGCTTCGCGCTCGCACATCTCCAACCGCTCTTGAAAGTTGTGCATTACACGTAAAATCATTTCTTGTGGTATTCTTGCAATTTCTTGACGAATAGCAATTTTCAGTTCCTGTAACGTACGAGGCTTGTGAGGGTACACTTTATCCTTAAGGTAACCCCACAAAAAGAAGTCGCATGCGGACAAATCTGGGGAGCGTGGGGGCCAAGGGACATCGCCGAAACGGGAAATCACATGTTCAGGAAACATCTGTCGAATCCATTCAATTGATGCTCTCGCTGTGTGAGCTGTGGCACCGTCTTGTTGGAACCACAGCTCTCCCATGTTTACTTGTTGCCGTTGAAGTTCGGGTAACAGAAAATTTTGTAACATGTGAACATTACGTGCTGAAGTAACTGTTACTGCTCTTTCTTCCTCTTCAACAAAGTAAGGACCAACGATACCTAATTTACTGATTCCGCACCACACAGTTAATTTTTGACTATGCAAGGGTCGTTGGTGTAGCTCTCGTGGATTTTCGGCCGCCCAATACCTACAGTTCTGCTTGTTTACATATCCTGTTAAATGGAAGTGTGCTTCGTCACTCATCATTATGACGACGTCAGGATCGTCAGCAAAAATGGCCCGCATTCTCGCACAAAATTCTCTACGCTGTGCAAAATCGCTTTCCGTTAGCTCTTGCACGATCATTATCTTGTACGGATGATATTGTAAATCGTCATGCAGAATGCGTTGTAACGACCGACGGGACATACGCAGAGTTGGAGCTTGGCGCCTAGTGGACCGTTGGGGACTATCAAGGACCGCTCTTCTCACTGTTTCGATATTGCCTGGAGTCCGCACGGTACGGGGAAGGCCAGGTGGCTTCCTCTTCATTTCGGATCCAGTACTTCGAAATGCTTCAACCCATCGGAGTATTGTGTTTCGATCTGGAATTGGCCCGTGGCGTTCAACATTGAACTGTCGACGGAATAAACGTTGCACGATCACTACAGAATCATCGTTTCGAAAAAATTGCTCGGCGGCAAACACACGATGCTCCGTCATCCACGGTGCCATGGCTGAAACTGCATCGCATGTGTTCTCTGCTGGCGGTGCGGCGAGGTCATATCCCTATTCTGTGCGAAATACCATTCGGTCAGAAAACATGCGTTTCCTCTGCGCCACCCTGTACATGACAAATTTGAAAAAATCTATTATTCGTCAAAACAGCCGAAGACCAAAAAGTTTCTTACATTTCTGGCATCAATATAATCTACTTTATCACTTGCTACCAGCCGTTGTCCGAAGGCACGTCCGGAACCCTCCGTTTTTGACCCCTCTTTATTTATACATGAAAAATTTGAAAAAATCTATTATTTGTCAAAACAGCCGAAGACCAAAAAGTTTTTCACATTTTTGGCATCAATAATATCTACTTTATCACTCCCTATCAGCCGTTTTCCGAAAGCACGTCCTGAACCCTCCGTTTTTGACCCCTCTTTATTTATACATGACAAATTTGAAAAATCCATTATTCGTCGAAAAAGTTTCTTACATTTCTAGTATCAATATAATCTACTTTATCACTCCCTACCAGCCGTTTTCCGAAAGCACGTCCGGAACCCTCCGTTTTTGACCCCTCTTTATTTATACATGACAAATTTGAAAAAACATACTATCCGTCAAAACATCCGAAGACCAAAAAGTTTCTTTCATTTCTGGCATCAATATAATCTACTTTATCACTCCCTATCAGCCGTTTTCCGAAAGCACGTCCTGAACCCTCCGTTTTTGACCCCTCTTTATTTATACATGACAAATTTGAAAAATCTATTATTCGTCAAAACAGCCGAAGACCAAAAAGTTTATACATTTCTGGCATCAATATAATCTACTTTAACACTTCCTGCCATTTCTGGCATCAACATAATCTACCTTATCACTCGATACCAGCTGTTTTCCGAAAGCACGTCCGGAACCCTCCGTTTTTGACCCCTCTTTATTTATACATGACAAATTTGAAAAAATCTATTATTCGTCAAAACAGCCGAAGACCAAAAAGTTTCTTACATTTCTAGCATCAATATAATCTACTTTATCACTCCCTACCAGCCGTTTTCCGAAAGCACGTCCGGAACCCTCAGTTTTTGACCCCTCTTTATTTATACATGACAAATTTGATAAAATCTATTATTCGTCAAAACAGCCGAAGACCAGAAATTTTTTTACATTTCTGGCATCAATATAATCTACTTTATCACTCCTTACCAGGCGTTTTCCGAAAGCACGTCCGGAACCCCCCGTTTTTGACCCCTCTATGTTTATACATAGCAAATTTGTAAAATCCATTATTCGTCAAAACAGCCGAAGACCAAAAAGTTTATTACATTTCGGGCATCAATATAATCTACCTTATCACACCCTACCAGCCGTTTTCCGAAAGCACGTCCGGAACCCTCCGTTTTTGACCCCTCTTTAATTATACATGACAAATTTGAAAAAATCTATTATTCGTCGAAACAGCCGAAGACCAAAAAGTTTTTTACATTTCTGGCATCAATATAATCTACTTTATCACTTGCTACCAGCCGTTGTCCGATGGCACGTCCGGAACCCTCCGTTTTTGACCCCTCTTTATTTATACATGACAAATTTGAAAAAATCTTATTTGTCAAAACAGCCGAAGACCAAAAAGTTTTTCACATTTCTGGCATCAACATAATCTACTCCCTATCAGCCGTTTTCCGAAAGCACGTCCTGAACCCTCCGTTTTTGACCCCTCTTTATTTATACATGACAAATTTGAAAAATCTATTATTCGTCCAAAAAGTTTCTTACATTTCTAGCATCAATATAATCTACTTTATCACTCCCTACCAGCCGTTTTCCGAAAGCACGTCCGGAACCCTCGGTTTTTGACCCCTCTTTATTTAAAATCCATTATTCGTCAAAACAGCCCAAAAACCAGAAAGTTTTTTACGTTTCTGGCATCAATATAATCTATTCTATCACTCCCTACCAGGCGTTTTCCGAAAGCACGTCCGGAACCCCCCGTTTTTGACCCCTCTTTGTTTATACATAGCAAATTTGAAAAATGTATTATTCGTCAAAACAGCCGGAGACCAAAAAGTTTTTTACATTTCTGGCATCAATATAATCTACTTTATCACTCCCTACCAGCCGTTTTCCAAAAGCACGTCCGGAACCCCCCGTTTTTGACCCCTCTTTATTTATACA
This sequence comes from Acanthoscelides obtectus, assembly GCA_963669975.1. Taxonomy (NCBI): domain Eukaryota; kingdom Metazoa; phylum Arthropoda; class Insecta; order Coleoptera; family Chrysomelidae; genus Acanthoscelides; species Acanthoscelides obtectus. Next base: position 68,048,833 of record CAVLJG010000001.1, on the reverse strand, counting down.
TAGCAAATTTGAAAAATCCATTATTCGTCAAAACAGCCGAAGACCAAAAAGTTTTTTACATTTCTGGCATCAATATAATCTACTGTATCACTCCCTATCAACCGTTTTCCGAAAGCACGACCGGAACCCCCCGTTTTTGACCCCTCTTGAATTATGCATAGTAAATTTGAAAAAATGTATTATCCGTCAAACCGGCCGAAGACCAAAAAGTTTTTTACATTTTTGGCATGAACATAATATACTCTATCACACCCTACCAGCCGTTTTCCCAAAGCAAGTCCGAAACCCCCCTTTTTTGCCCCTTCTTTGTTTATACATAGCAAATTTGAAAAAATCTATTATTCGTTAAAACAGCCGAAGACCAAAAAGTTTATTACATTTCGGGCATCAATATAATCTACCTTATCACACCCTACCAGCCGTTTTCCGAAAGCACGTCCGGAACCCTCCGTTTTTGACCCCTCTTTATTTATACATGACAAATTTGAAAAAATCTATTATTCGTCGAAACAGCCGAAGACCAAAAAGTTTGTTACATTTCTGGCATCAATATAATCTACTTTATCACTTGCTACCAGCCGTTGTCCGAAGGCACGTCCGGAACCCTCCGTTTTTGACCCCTCTTTATTTATACATGAAAAATTTGAAAAAATCTATTATTTGTCAAAACAGCCGAAGACCAAAAAGTTTTTCACATTTCTGGCATCAACATAATCTACTCCCTACCAGCCGTTTTCCGAAAGCACGTCCGGAACCCTCCGTTTTTGACCCCCCTTTATTTATACATGACAAATTTGAAAAAATCTATTATCCGTCAAAACATCCGAAGACCAAAAAGTTTCTTACATTTCTGGCATCAATATAATCTACTTTATCACTCCCTATCAGCCGTTTTCCGAAAGCACGTCCGGAACCCTCCGTTTTTGACCCCTCTTTATTTATGCATGACAAATTTGATAAAATCTATTATTCGTCAAAACAGCCGAAGACCAAAAAGTTTATACATTTCTGGCATCAATATAATCTACTTTATCACTTCCTACCTTTTCTGGCATCAACATAATCTACCTTATCACTCGATACCAGCTGTTTTCCGAAAGCACGTCCGGAACCCTCCGTTTTTGACCCCTCTTTATTTATACATGACAAATTTGAAAAAATCTATTATTCGTCAAAACAACCGAAGACCAAAAAGTTTCTTACATTTCTAGCATCAATATAATCTACTTTATCACTCCCTATCAGCCGTTTTCCGAAAGCACGTCCTGAACCCTCCGTTTTTGACCCCTCCTTATTTTACATGACAAATTTGAAAAATCTGTTATTCGTCAAAACAGCCGAAGACCAAAAAGTTTCTTACGTTTCAAGCATCAATATAATCTACTTTATCACTCCCTACCAGTCGTTTTCCGAAAGCACGTCCGGAACCCTCCGTTTTTGACTCCTCTTTATTTATACATGACAAATTTGATAAAATCTATTATTCGTCAAAACAGCCGAAGACCAAAAAGTTTATACATTTCTGGCATCAATATAATCTACTTTATCACTTCCTACCTTTTCTGGCATCAACATAATCTACCTTATCACTCGATACCAGCCGTTTTCCGAAAGCACGTCCGGAACCCTCGGTTTTTGACCCCTCTTTATTTAAAATCTATTATTCGTCAAAACAGCCCAAAAACCAGAAAGTTTTTTACGTTTCTGGCATCAATATAATCTACTTTATCATTCCCTACCAGCTGTTTTCCGAAAGCACGTCCGGAACCCTCCGTTTTTGACCCCTCTTTATTTATACATGACAAATTTGAAAAAATCTATTATTCGTCAAAACAGCCGAAGACCAAAAAGTTTCTTACATTTCTAGCATCAATATAATTTACTTTATCACTCCCTACCAGCCGTTTTCCGAAAGCACGTCCGGAACCCTCGGTTTTTGACCCCTCTTTATTTAAAATCTATTATTCGTCAAAACAGCCCAAAAACCAGAAAGTTTTTTACGTTTCTGGCATCAATATAATCTACTTTATCACTCCCTACCAGGCGTTTTCCGAAAGCACGTCCGGAACCCCCCGTTTTTGGCCCCTCTTTGTTTATACATAGCAAATTTGAAAAATGTATTATTCGTCAAATAGCCGGAGACCAAAAAATTTTTTACATTTCTGGCATCAATATAATCTACTTTATCACACCCTACCAGCCGTTTTCCCAAAGCAAGTCCGGAACCCCCCTTTTTTGCCCCCTCTTTGTTTATACATAGCAAATTTAAAAATATCTATTATTCGTTAAAACAGCCGAAGACCAAAAAGTTTTTTACATTTTTGGCATCAATATAATCTACCTTATCACTCGCTACCAGCCGTTTTCCGAAAGCACGTCCGGAACACTCCGTTTTTGCTCCCTCTTTGTTTATACATGACAAATTTGAAAAAATCTATTATTCGTCAAAACAGCCGAAGACCAAGTTTATAACATTTCGGGCATCAATATAATCTACTTTATCACTCCCTACCAGCCGTTTTCCGAAAGCACGTCCGGAACCACCCGTTTTTGACCCCTCTTTGTTTATACATAGCAAATTTGAAAAAATCTATTATCCGTCAAAACAGCCGAAGACCAAAAAGTTTGTTACATTTCTGGCATCAATATAATCTATTTTATCACTTGCTACCAGTCGTTGTCCGAAGGCACGTCCGGAACCCTCCGTTTTTGACCCCTCTTTATTTATACATGACAAATTTGAAAAAATCTATTATTTGTCAAAACAGGCGAAGACCAAAAAGTTTATTACATTTCGGGCATCAATATAGTCTACCTTATCACTCCCTACCAGCCGTTTTCCAAAAGCACGTCCGGAACCCTCCGTTTTTGACCCCTCTTTATTTATACATAACAAATTTGAAAAAATCTATTATTCGTCGAAACAGCCGAAGACCAAAAAGTTTGTTACATTTCTGGCATCAATATAATCTACTTTATCACTCCCTATCAGCCGTTTTCCGAAAGCACGTCCTGAACCCTCCGTTTTTGACCCCTCCTTATTTTACATGACAAATTTGAAAAATCTGTTATTCGTCAAAACAGCCGAAGACCAAAAAGTTTCTTACGTTTCAAGCATCAATATAATCTACTTTATCACTCCCTACCAGTCGTTTTCCGAAAGCACGTCCGGAACCCTCCGTTTTTGACTCCTCTTTATTTATACATGACAAATTTGATAAAATCTATTATTCGTCAAACCAGCCGAAGACCAAAAAGTTTATACATTTCTGGCATCAATATAATCTACTTTATCACTTCCTAACATTTCTGGCATCAAGATAATCTACCTTATCACTCGATACCAGCTGTTTTCCGAAAGCACGTCCGGAACCCTCCGTTTTTGACCCCTCTTTATTTATACATGACAAATTTGAAAAAATCTATTATTCGTCACAACAGCCGAAGACCAGAAAGTTTTTTACATATATGGCATCAATATAATCTAGTTTATCACTCCCTACCAGCCGTTTTTCGAAAGCACGTCCGGAACCCCCCGTTTTTGACCTCTCTTTGTTTATACATAGCTAATTTGAAAAAATCTATTATCCGTCAAAACGGCCGAAGACCAAAAAGTTTTTTACATTTCTGGCATGAACATAATATACTCTATCACACCCTACCAGCCGTTTTCCCAAAGCAAGTCCGGAACCCCCCTTTTTTACCCCCTCTTTGTTTATACATAGCAAATTTGAAAAAATCTATTATTCGTTAAAACAGCCGAAGACCAAAAAGTTTTTTACATTTTTGGCATCAATATAATCTACCTTATCACTCGCTACCAGCCGTTTTCCGAAAGCACGTCCGGAACACTCCGTTTTTGCTCCCTCTTTGTTTATACATGACAAATTTGAAAAACTCTATTATTCGTCAAAACAGCCGAAGACCAAAAAGTTTATTACATTTCGGGCATCAATATAATCTACCTTATCACTCCCTACCAGCCGTTTTCCGAAAGCACGTCCGGAACCCTCCGTTTTTGACCCCTCTATTTATACATGACAAATTTGAAAAAATCTATTATTCGTCGAAACAGCTGAAGACCAAAAAGTTTGTTACATTTCTGGCATCAATATAATCTACTTTATCACTTGCTACCAGCCGTTGTCCGAAGGCACGTCCGGAACCCTCCGTTTTTAACCCCTCTTTATTTATACATGACAAATTTGAAAAAATCTATTATTTGTCAAAACAGCCGAAGACCAAAAAGTTTTTCACATTTCTGGCATCAATATAATCTACCTTATCACTCCCTACCAGCCGTTTTCCCAAAGCAAGTCCGGAACCCCCGGTTTTTGATCCCTCTTTGTTTATACATAGCACCCGTCCACGTTTGAATTCTACATACCAACCGGAAATTGTCGACTGGCGCTTCGTGACCGAAAACAGACAGTAACTCAGCAAGGCATTCTTGTTGCGATAATTGTCTCTGAACGTTGTAATAAATTATGGCGCTAAAATGTTCTCGGTTGAGTTCCATTTTTCTAATGACTTGGTGACACTGAAAAATTCACTGTAGTGAGAACACTGCACGTATTGTTGTGAAACTTTGAATTTAAGTTTTCTAAAGAGTGAGGTTAAGATTCAGTACTGACGTTCGATCCGCGCGGCCTACTATGTTTCTATATCCAAAAATTAAAAGACATCCTTCGTAGATGCTAAAATCTAACTAAAATAATCTGTACTTGAGTAAAACCAAACGGGTGAGATCAAATTCAACAATACAGAGGTATGCTGTTCATAAAACGTGATTAGATCGTGATATGTGGACGTGTGGTGCCGACAAATGCAGTAAATAGGTCGTTTTTACCTGTTACCGTATCGTAAAGGTTGAGGGTGTTTCCTGTCGGGAGTAATAATAATACTAATAAAAATAATAGTAGTGTATTTTCCAATTGACAAAGGTAGCTATGCGGTACACAAATATATAAATACAAATATAAAAACTAACAACATATATGACACACAAAGATATAAAGTGGAAACATGTGGAAGAAGTTTCAGGGTCAAAAATGTATTTCGCAATAAGGTTGGCGACTTGTTAGATTGAAATGTCCTCCGCAAAATATTATGGTATATAAGCCGGGCGATTGTTGTCAACATGGACCAAACAATTAGTGCAAAAAAAACAGTGAAGCATGTTGCGGCACTGGTGCCGAAGAAGGGCGTTTCAATTGTAACAAGTTGCATACACCTGTTGCAGTTCCAGTTTGTTAGATTTGAAACCTCCCTTAGTTGCACTTGTTGATATCTTATGAGATCAGGGGCTTGAATCTGAATGACCGTTGCAATCAATTTCGATGGCGTCTTTAGACGATATACTTGATTCCGAATGATGATTTTGCCATATCGTTATATCGATTCTTATATATTGAAATTATCATGGCAGTGTAAAAATTATCGTAGCGCATCAAGTATATCGACTCAAGACGCCATTGAAATCAATTTCAACGGACGAAACTCATTTAGAATCAGGCCCCAGGTTACCGTTGTAGTTGCCCAGATAAACAACGTTCATCAATACCTAAAAAAAAAACCGGAAAACACTGGTGCGCTTTACACGGAAACTCTCACGTTTATACAGATATCGAATACATGAGGTAATACTGCCTGCAAAATGCATTTTTGTCAAGTTATCGATATTTCATTTAGTTTTGCACTACCCCTCGGTGCGTATCGCAAATTTTCTGGACTATAATACAATATTTAATATAACCTCGTTAAAGTCTTACTTAAGTATTAATACTTATTATAAGACAAAATATTAACAAGTCCCACGCAATAGTTCTTCGTACACAACTTCTTTGTTGCTACATCTTCACAAATCACGTAGTGGACTAGATAGATTCATTACAAGGTTTTCATGATGCACACAAGCTCAAATGAAGCCATAAGGTTGACTGAAGACTAAGACTGAATGAATTTCCGTTACATTATTGGTTATGCCATCTGGAACACAGTTTGCATAAAAATCGGTTTTCCTCCTGTTTCAAACCAATATCTTTTATTGATCTTTTGCTCCTTTTTCGTAAGGTGCGACCAACGGACACTTCCTCATCCTCAGATGTGTCACGTTCACCTATATCAATGCAAGCAGTATGAATCATTCGCCTGCAGTGACAACACACTGTACTATCTTCTATGTCAACCGCGCTGAAACAGTACAAGCACAATGCACTGACATCTTCAGAAGATTCCAAAAGAGTTTCAGCAACCGTGTATCTGTATTTAACCGGATTGAATTCCAAATCAAAAAGCTCATCCATGCCAATACTCTTAATATATTGCATCACGTAGCATCCACAATTCACACTATCCCTGCGTGATTGATATGGTCGGTGCTTTATGTCAACAAATTTCCATGATTTGTTCTGCAGAGATCTTAGTGTGGAGTGCTCGTGACACTGTGCGAGGAATCTATCGAAAGCCATTTTTACTCTGGCGCGATCAGTAGTTATTTGCAGTGGATCTAACAACGGTAATATCAACTACTAACAAACGCCAATGCATCTGGTACAGATATGGTATCAATAATTTATTTACCTTCCAGTGTCTGAGATATATTAAAAATGCCACATGAATCACTGCGACGACGCTCCCAATTCTCAGAGAAATCTATGCTACGAGGGATGTCTTTTAAGTTTTGCATATGGAAATAAAACAACACGGTAGGTAGTTTTAAATGACTTTATTGTTTTTCGAAGTATTCTCCACGAACATTAATACTTATCTGCATGCGCTCGAACCAATTTTCGAAGCACTTATTCCACTCGTTTGCTGGCAGATCAGATCCAAAACGGCATTTTTGAATGCGTCAATTGCTTCTACTGATGACTGGAACCTTTGACCACGCAGTCTGTTTTTAATTTTCGGGAAAGTAAAGAAATCGTTAAGACTTAGATCGGGACTATATGGAGGATGGTCCAATAATTCCACGTTTTCTTCCGTTAAATTCTGCCTTGTTTTTTGGGCTGTGTGCGAGCTTGCATTGTCTTGGTGGAGGATGATTCTTCTTTCGGGGTTGATTTTTCGAAGCTCGGTGATGACTTTTGGCAAACAAATGGTGGTATGCCAATCCGCAGTAACAGTTCTTTGCTCATTAAGAGGAATTGTTGCAGTATGACCCGCTTTTGACACAAATGTCGCGACCATCTTTTTCGAAACACTTCGAGAACGGATTACCTTGGTTGACTTTTCTTCACCTTGGTACACCCAAACAGCCGACTGTCGTTTATTTTCCGGTTCATAACAGTAAATCCACGATTCATCACCACTAACAATGCTGTACACATATTTTGAGTTTCCGGAATTGAAACGGTCAAGCGTTTTTTGACACCAATTAACCCTGGCTGCTTTCTGCTCTTCAGTCAACAGGTGGAGTATCCAACGAGAAACCAATTTTCTTACTCCTAATTCTTCAAGTAAAATTTTTTGAATTGAGGTCTTTGAGATCTTCAAGGACGCCTCAATCTCGCGATATGTCATATGTCTATCATCAATGATGAGTTTGCGCACAGCATCGACGTTTTCCTGAGTGACTGCCGTTTTTGGTGCACCCACCCGAGAAATTGTCGACTGATGTGGCGCTTCGTTGAGGAAAACAGACAGTAACTCAGCAAGGCATTCTTGTTGCGATAATTGTCTCTGAAAGTTGTAATTAATTATGGCGCGAAAATGTCCTCAGTTGAGTTCCATTTTTCTAATGACTTGGTGACACTTAAAAATTCACTGTAGTGAGAACACTGCACGTATTGTTGTGAAACTTTAAATTTAAGTTTACTAAAGTGGGAGGTTAAGATTCAGTACTGACGTTCGATCCGCGCGGCCTGCTATGTTTCTATATGCAAAACTTAAAATACATCTCTCGTATCGTAGGTGGAAAGATACATTGCATTATCCCATTGCTCTATATGGGTCATGGAAAAGCAGTCTATCGCGACACCATCTATATAAGAAGGGTATTTGAGAGTCGAAAACTCTTGAGCTGAAATTTGGTGAAAAGTTGACAACAATGGAGGATTTCTTAAAGCTTTATACAATAGAATTTGTATGTTGTACGAGTTAGATTGAAGATAATATGCTGTATTTTTTACTAGCCCGTTTGTCATTGTTGCTATTGAAACTGATTGGCAAGTTTTATCTCCTATAGGTGTAGCGAAATCTAATTCAGTTTGGGAGGGAGATTCTTGCAGCCGATCTTTCTTGCCACAACTTCTAATGTCAGCGCATTGAATGTGGCGCTTTTTGGACCTCTTGGCGACCTTTTTCCAAATTTCCGTAATATATGGGTTGGATGCTAGATCAGGGTATGCAGGTCGTTTAGTATTTGTAAGCGATGCTTTCGTGGGAAAGTTGACATGGTTTTCGGAAATAAGTTGCTCGACATAGTCGTTAAGACTACGAACAACGTCCGCAACTGAGTGTTGGCAATGCCCACGAAGGATGTGCTCCTTTACTACACGAAAGTGACTCTCAACGTAAGCATTGCTTACTCTCGATATATTCGGATCCACAGAATCCAAACATAATCCCGACCACATCGGAACATATGTCATATACGTAACGACTATATATTCCGCAAAGTCCGGCGCATGATAGATGTTGGATATATTACTCGTCTTTTGTACAGTAGTTTCTACATCGCTTAGCTGTTTTATAAAGCACTGGTAGAAAGGTGACCGTAAATATATAGCTCCACTAGTCATGTCCTGCAGTTCGAGCTCAACATCATCATCGTAAACTGTTTCAGTGTCGAGAGATTCCGCTAAGTTGCGAACCTCGGAATTTGAGTCTAATAAAGCATTTAGTTATTTGAACGCTGTATTAGCCTCCTTCTCACAAGTCGTTACTAAAGTAATAAGAATATGGTGGAAGATGGATCGCAACTGTGACCTTTCTCTGCACACCAATAATAAAATCATGAATTACAATAAATCATGATTACAATAAAATCTTTTCAATATTAATATACTGTGCAAAATTTCTATGAATCGTTTTTGAGACGCGTTTGATGAAGTGTGCATGTTATAATAAATAAAGTAACACTTGAAAATGGGGTGGATGAAGATATATGGCGCGTCAAATACTGCACAATATCAATGCCGATTCACTCACTCACTATCGAATTAATAAAGACCCAGATCCAGTCAATGACTACTGGTTTTACCAATGGCCATTTATATACTTTGCTGATTATGAACGGTTTTAACGATTTAAGGAATGTCGAAATAGATGTGATGTCGTGCTGAGATGTGATCATCTCAGCGATTGGTATCATCGATTGATGGCATTAGAATAATAAAATATTTTTTTACAGACTAAGTCCTTGGGTTTTCGACAAATAGAGCTAGAAGCATCCAAATGGACTACTGTCCCCTTTGCATCCACCCAATTTAGTTGCCTTTCACTATAACACAGTACAGTTAAAGGCAACGCAACAGATCGTAAATTTGGGTCCCTTGTTGTGTGTTGTTCAATCCACAAATGAAATATGTCTGATAGGTCTCGAGATTCTAATTGTAACCTACTCCCATATTTCGTTTCAGACGCTATTTTGTGGTATGTCGCTAACTTCCGTATTTGTTGTGGATTGCCATCTTGCAACAGCTCGGAATCAGCTTTGCTAATCGTTTTTAGTTGAAAGTCACTAGCGCCTCCAATATTTTAATATGTTGGCTAGCTTTGTTGGTTCGCGGCCCCGGACTTGCCTGAATAGTATCGCATCATTACCATGCGAGGCTAGTAAAGGGCCTGGGCTTTGTATTAACACACGGGCTAGATATGAATCCACAGCAGTTACCGAAAATTTAAAGTACTGCGAATGCTTTGGTCGGCCACATTTTCCATAAATTACGCAGCCAGACTTGTTACAGCGAAAACTATAAAATTGCCAATAACAAGCACATTTTAAGACATCATTCATATAATAAAATAGTGTAGAGCGTACACATTCCGGCTCTATTTCACCCATGTTATTCATATCAACCTCCACGGGGTAACTCCTTTTTGCTTTAATTTGTTGGTCTATGGAACTATATGTTTGTCGAAACATAGTCCTCATCACGTTTTCGCTCCTGGTTGATCGAAATCACGGTTATGGTGGTTGCATCGCTTACGTTGCTTGCGGGACTATCCATCAGATTATTTTCAAAAAAGGGCATGTCCATGGCTGAAATCGGAAATACCCCACCTATTGTATCACCATCAGCTTGTGAACTGCTTCTGTGAGTATTTGAAGCAGAATCCGTGGGCCCAGCAGAATCCAACTTATTGACGATCATATGACGGAACTCTCAGGATCGCTGACCCACCAACGTCTGTACCGCATACGCCTCTTGTTATCAATTGTGGTTTTTCGCACTACTGCAATCTATACGTAAAAATATAAGGCACATCAGCAAGATACTGAGATAACAGTGAAATGAAATCATGTTCAAAGTTCAGTAGTACTACAACATCCGGAACTATTTTCCTAACTTATAAAAACACAAAAATTGCCAGTATAGGCGTTAGAAAGTTAACGATGATATGAGGTTACAGTATGTCCTAGTTTTATGAATTCGACTACTTAAGATCAAAATGTAATAATCAGTTCCGGACTCTTCATGTTGTTATGTTTTATATGTAACGTGATTAAATCCAAAACACATGATGGATTTGATTACATAATGCACGAATATATTACAGCATGAAATCGAGTGCGGACCTTTATCCCAAGTACTTCTACCATTGTATCGAGCTTCTAGACCGGTGTGAAGGTAGCAGCCACTTTCTAGCAGCCCATTCTTCCTGGCATTCGCGTGAGGTTAGCAGCCAATTTTCACTAGCCATTTTTTTGTACCAACTACTGACTTTTTAACGATTGCATAGTATTTCTAGCTAATTTTAGCAACATACCGCCTCAAAAAGGGTAGTTTCACCCTTCGTGCAAAAATATCTAGAAAGAGGTATGCAGCTTTTCAAAAAAGCTAACAGCATTGGTGAATAATAAAAATGAATAAAGCGCATCGTTTATACAGTTATGTAGGCGTAGAAGTCAAATTATTGTTTTTTTCTACTTGACTTAGGGATACTTTGCACCCTCAGAACATAGACAGCTTTTTATATCTCCCGCCTAGTTAGTAAGAGAGTTACAAGCTAAATATAAATAAATAGTGTTCTACTAGTAGGTATTGGGTGTCTTCGGACCCGTTGTAGGGGTGTTTTTTCCATTTTTCAGCCAGCTAGAAATAAAGTTACAGGCTAAAAATCAATCAAAAGTGTTCTTTTCATTAGTAAACATAAGGTCACATAGATCCCATCTTCTTAGGACCCGTCGAAGGGGTCGACTTCACCCCTTGAACGTGAAAAATGTGTTTTTTGCATTTTTCACAGAGGCAGAAATAAAGTGGCAGTTAGAAATGAATCAAAAGTGTTCCTTTTATTAGAAGCTACGAGCCCCTTCCCACTTCAGTTGGCCCAACTATTGAAATCTTAGTTTTTTTCTTATCAAACACAAATAATAAAAATGTAGCAGTGTGTTATAGGTTTAGAATATTAACAATAAATATTTTGATAATATATAGTAGAAAACACCAACTTTGTCACTCCATAATCAAATTTGCAGCATAAAAATAACACATGTTGCAATTACAGGCGTCCCTCGTTTTACGCGGGGGTAACGTTCTTTGAAAACACCGCGTAGAAAGAAACAAAACATTTTATTACATAAACTTTTGTTAAATACATAATATACATAGGTATGTTTGTACATATTATCTATGAGAACATTACACGTTAATTTTTTAACAAAAATATTAATTTTTAGAAACATAAGACGTATTTTTTGACTGTTTAGCTGCGTTGCGTAAATTCTGCTCAACTTCCTTGTATGGTGCCAATGCTGCAAAAACCTCTCGTTTAGTTTTTAAACTTCTTTCCATTGTAGGATCTTCCCTGATTAACAGCTCGGTGAGATCGTGTGCCATGGTAAAACATTTATTAAGCGTTTTCTTCGTCAACTCCTTTGGTGCCGGGACTACTTCATCATCTTCACCTTCTTCTTGAGCTTCATAATTGTTCTCCGTCAGTTCTATGAGTTCTCTTTCAGTGAGTTCAACATTATGCGATTCAAATAGCTGATTTATATCGTCGATTCATATCATCGAATCCCTCTCCAGGTAATGACTTTCCTAAATCAGCAATTTCTTTGATTTCGTCTCTGATATCAGGCACCTTCGCATGAGACTTCACAGTTTCTGGCCATAAGTTTTTCCAGCAACCAGTTAATGTCGTTTTTTTAAGTTCACCAATCGATTCTTTAATACTATGTAGGCAATCTGCAATTGTGTATTCCTTCCAGCATTGGCTTAATGTTTTTGTAGGGTTGCGTTCCAAGTTTTCTAACAGCGTTTTAAACGTGCGTCGCGTGTAATAAGCTTTGTAGATGGCAATGATTCCCTGATCAAGAGGCTGTAGGATTGATGTGGTGTTTGGTGGAACAAATTCTTCTCGAACATTGGGATTTATTTCCTGTAAACGGGCGGCTGAGTGACCAGGGGCATTATCTATGGGTAATAACACCTTAAACTCAAGATTTTTCAGTTCTCAAACCAGTCTAAGAAAATGTCTCCCGTTACCCATACATGACCATTGGCACGCCAAAACACAGGCAATTTATGTTTATCTTTGTTTTTTAAAGCACGGGGATTCAATGACTTGTACACTAATAAAGGCTTAATCATACAATCTCCAGAAACATTTGAACAACGCAAAAGTGTGAGACGATCCTTTGCTACTTTCAAGCACTGTGCGGTCTTCTCTTTTGAAAAAAATGTACGGTTTGGCATCTTTTTCCAAAACAAGCCAGTTTAGTCCGCGTTAAAAACCTGCTCAGGTTTAAAACCTTCTTCTTCAATGGTTTTTAAAAGTTGCCCAGGATATTCCCTACTAATCAGGTCATGCCCGATTGCAACCGCGTATAAGTGAACCGCGTAAAATAAATCACTGGTGTCAAAAGCGCAAACGCGTATAAGCGAAACCGCGTACAAATATGCCGCGTAAAACGAGGGACGCCTGTACAGCATATATCAACCTATTTTCATTTCAATGCAAAATAAGTCTATAACGCATAGGTGGCTGTGAAAAATAAAAGCCATGACAATAATTGTTTTTATTAATCACAGCTGTCAGCATACGTTTAAAATAGTTTTGGGTAGTTAAGGTTTTCAAAATGGGTAGAGGAAAGGTTATTAGTGAGAAAATTCGGTTACTGATAATTAAAATTTTTAATTCTGGGAAATCAAACTCGGAAATTCCAACTTTGTTATATCACAAATGCCGACCGAAGAGCATTAAGAAGAATAATCGTGAAAAACAGGCGTGCCAATTATTTACAATTAAGTGCTCTGAGGAGTGACGCTGTTGGAAGGAGAATTTCGAGGTCCACAACTCATAGAGAGGCCCACAAACTGGGATTTAACACTTGCAAGGTAAGTTTTCTTATAAAAAAAAGTGAAGTAAAAACCCTAAAGTTGCACATCTTGTTTATAGGGCAAAGAAAAGCCACTATTAACTCCACTGCAAAAGAAAAATCGGCTTAGATGGGCTAAAGAACATAGACAATGGACACCTCAACAATGGTGTGCAATACAATGGAGTGATGAGGCCCGAAGTTTGTGTTGGTTACAGTCGCAGTAGAGTTATTCGCAAAAAAATGAAGCATTCCATGTTGACTGTCTGAAGAGAAAAGTGAAATTTCCAGCATTCATTATGGTCTGGGGCAGTATGTCATCAAAAGAAGTAGGAAAACTTCATTTTATTGATGGAAATATGGATACAAACAAATATTTGGCAATTTTAGAAGAATCGCTTTTACCAGTGATGGAAGAATGTTTGACATCCGGCCAATATTTTGTGTTTCAGTAAGATGGTGCAGCGTGCCATACCTCAAAAAAGGCTATAAAATGGATGGAAGAAAATAATGTACCACTTTTGAAGTGGGTTTCTAGCAGTCCAGATCTGTCACCTATTGAAACTTTGTGGCACGAGATGAAAAAGGTTCTACGACAACATCCTGCTCGTACAATCAACGAACTGAGACAAAAGCTTCAAGAAATATGGGATTGTTTTACACCAAATTTTTGCCGTAATAAAACATAAAGGTGATGTTACCCAATGGTAATCTTTCAATTGTTGCTTTGTTAACTTCGCGCATTTATTCGCACATTGTTTATTTGTTCAGATGTTCTATTAGTTATAGGTCTAAGTGATTTCAAATATGTATTTTTTACGACTAGAGTGTATCTAAAATGTTTTTGAGAAAATAAATTGTTTTAGAAGTAAATAGTTTCGTCATGTTTAGTTTATAAAGGGATATTTTGGTACAAATCTTGAAGTGGGCCAGCTGAAGTGGGAAGGGGCCCGTATAAGGCCTTGATCCCTTCTTCATCGGTTGACTTCAGCCCTTGAACGGTTGCGGCTTTTTGCTTTTCTCATCTCTTCGTAAAAAAAGTTATAGACTAAAAATGAATCAGAAATGCAAAAAACCGTATTTTTGACGTTCAAGAGAAGAAATCAACCCCTTCGATGGGTCCGAAGAAGATGGGACCTATATGGCCTGATAGCTACTAACAGAAGGAACATTTCTGATTCATTTCCAGCCTGTCAGTTTATTTCTGGCTAGGTGAAAAAAGCACAAAACACATTTTTCACGTGCAAGGGGTGAAGTACACCCCTTCGACGAGTCCGAAGAAGTGACCTAATAGCTACTAGTGAAACACTATTCATTTATTTTTAGCCGGCAACTCTATTTCTAACTAGTTGGGAGATATACCCCTACGTCAGCTAAAAAAACAAATAATCTGACTTCTACGCCTACATAACTGTATTTATTTTTATTATTCGTCAATGGTGTTGGCCTTTTTAAAAAGCTGCATACCTCTTTCTAAATATATTTGCGCTAAGCGTGAAACTACCCTTTTTGAGACTGTCTGTTGCTAAAATTAGCTAGGTAAATACGATGCAAAATTCAGGATTTGGTACAAAAAAGTGGTTGCTGAAACTTGGCTGCTAAATTCACGCGAATGCCCGGAAGAATTGGCTGCTAACTTCACACCGGTTAGACCATGTATAGCATCAGGTGGTGCAGGCACTCCCAAAAATAGTAATTTTATTATCGTGACAAAGTTTATCAAAATCGGTTCCATTGCGCCTTTCCATTTTACAGAGCATATAATTTTCTAATTGTTAAGTAAAATCTCCACGTACCTTGTTACATAGCGATGCTGGACCTGTCGCCTCGAATTCCACCTCATTCACAGTTTGCACTATAGAACATATCGCGTGCGCAATACTCAACTTTTCGAGTTACGTCTTGGAATACATTTTGATATATCACAAATGTCATCAACTAGTTTCGCAGGAAGTTCAACAAAAACTAAATTTGGATCCGTTCTTTGTAAAAGCAGCCCTTTTCGGGAAATCCCAAGGATTGGAATGTTTACTAGAGTATCAACCCATTTTGCATATTTTTTTGCCACGGGCAGGTAAGTAATCCCCTCCAATGCAATTCAACCTATCACTTACATGATTGATTGAGCCTGATAGTGGATTTCAAAAATACCAACGACCATGCGAAATTGAGATATTTCCCAGTTGATGATTTAGAAGTTTCCTGGTTTTAAAATTCCGAAAATTAAAAAGTATATATAACACAATAGACAGATAGATAAATAAATAGATATTAACTAGATCATCTCATCGATATACTGCACGTCATTATCGTACATAAAGAACAATAGTAATATACATAGATACATAATAAGTATAGATACATTCAAAAACAAAGATATTCGTGAAGATTAAATTGACATTGGCAAGAGAAAAACATGTATGTGAAATGTATTACTAATCTATAGCTAAAATTGCACATATGAATTTCCATGTCAATTGAATGGTCGCTCGCGTCGTATGGTACGCACCCCACCGTCTTAGCACTTCGAAGTTGAGTCATTTATTTTAACAGTGAGTAGATCTGATCAAAAGAAATGTTTTTTTCCTTTACCATTTTTCTGGTAAAATTAAAGTAACAAAGTTATAGCCCTTTGGAAGTTTGAGTACCGCCCTGCCTATTATATGCTCGTGTTTGGCGACAACGGATATAATCCGCCTGACCGGTTCATCGCATTGGAAACAAAAAAGCGAAAGAATTTGAAACGTTTATCACGATGTTTTTCGTCAGTCGATAACGCGTAAGTGAATAGTAGTGTGTTGCGTGGCTCAAACGAAATCAAAAATGGCACATGTTTACGAAAATGCTGAACTTGTGGACATGATTCTTATTTACGGGGGGGCAGTCTTCACAAAATGCTCCCGGATGCATCACGGATTTATGCGAATCGGTTTCCCAATCGAGTGCAACCAACCCCTCGTGCCTTTGTTAATGTAGTACAAAGGGCTCGTGAATCAGGTGACTTAAGACCTCACAGATGAGGGCATGCTGCTCCAAGACCGCACGATCAAATACAGGTCCGCACTGAAATACTTGTCGGGAGGATACTTTATTAAACAAGGTAACATTTTTTTTTTATTTTTTTTTTATTTTTACACACATATTTTGGTTTATCTTCCTTCTACAATCATTATCTGAAAATTAATGACTCAACTTCAAAGTCACCCTGTATATTACTATATATTATAGTTGTGGTTATATTGCTCTAGCTGTTACCCGCGACTTCCTAAGCGTTAAATTGTTACTAACCATATAACATTGGTTTTGAGTATTTCTATGACTGCATTGTACAGTAAATTAACAGTCAGCTTGCCTGCTTGGAAGGCATGGTTATTTTATTGTGGAGACAGACTGCGGGGATAAAAACACTGTCCGGACGGCTAACGTATTAATATTAGCAATTTTTTCAAATTAGCATTTTAAATTAAACTAAATTTTACATTGTAAAAGTTACCAAATTAAAAGTCTTCTGAAAAAAGACTCATCGTTGATAATATTTAGATATAAGAGGATTCCAAGCAATTTCAAATAAACTTGAACCTGTCCTTCAATCACTTATCTCCACACAATCCATTTACCTGAGATGTCCTGACTATAAACTACCTTCCTGTCAGAGCTCTTTTTTGTTTCCGACATTTCGTCATTAATGTGTGTCTTTGCGCTTTTACAGGAAAAAGCTAATTTGAATAACAAAAACATACGTGACAACTGAAGATAGATCTGCTAAATAGTTGGAACTTTGTACAGTGTAATTGATAATAGATCATTTTTAAGTTCCCTACGTATACGAGTATAAACAAAGAAGAGGAGCAAAAACGCGCATTCTGGTTTTGGTTTAGCAACTTGGCAAGTAGGGTGTGATAGAGTAGGATCTATTAATACTAAAAGTGCAAAAAACTTTTTGGCTTTAAAACATTTTGACAAATATTTTTGTTCAACTTTGCTATACACATAGGGGCTCACAATAGGCGGGTTCTGGACTTGCTTTGGGAAAACGGCTGATAGGGTGTGATAGAGGATATTATGTTGATGACAGAAATGTAAAAAACTTTTTGGTCTTCTGCTGTTTTGACGAATAATAGATTTTTTCAAATTTGTCGTGTATAAATAAAGAGCGGTCAAAAACGGAAGGTTCCAGACGTGCTTTCGGAAAACGGCTAGTAGGGAGTGATAAAGTAGATTATATTGATTCCAGAAATGTAAGAAACTTTTTGGTCTTCGGCTGTTTTGACGAATAATGGATTTTTTCAAATTTGTCAGGTATAAATAAAGAGGGGTCAAAAACGGAGGGTTCCGGACGTGCTTTCGGAAAACGGCTGGTAGGAAGTGACAAAGTAGATTATATTGATACCAGCAATGTAAAAAACTTTTTGGTCTTCGGCTGTTTTGACGAATAATAGATTTTTTCAAATTTGTCATGTATGAATAAAGAGGGGTCAAAAACGGAGGGTTTCGGACGTGCTTTCGGAAAACGGCTGGTAGGGAGTGATAAGGTAGATTATATTGATGCTAGAAATGTAAGAAACTTTTTGGTCTTCGGCTGTTTTGACGAATAATAGATTTTTTCAAATTTGCTATGTATAAACAAAGAGGGGTCAAAAATGGGGGGGCCGGACGTGCTTTCGGAAAATGGCTGATAGGGGGTGAAAAAGTAGATTATATTGATGCTAGAAATGTAAGAAACTTTTTGGTCTTCGGCTGTTTTGACGAATAATAGATTTTTCAAATTTGTCATGTATAAATAAAGAGGGGTCAAAAACGGAGGTTCCGGGCGTGCTTTCGGAAAACGGCTGGTAGAGAGTGATAAAGTAGATTATATTAATGCTTGAAATGTAAGAAACTTTTTGGTCTGCGGCTGTTGTGACGAATAATGCATTTTTTCAAATTTGTCATGTATAAATAAAGAGGAGTCAAAAACGGAGGGTGCCGGACGTGCTTTCGGAAAACGGCTGGTATGGAGTGATAGAATAGATTATATTGATGCTAGAAATGTAAGAAACTTTTTGGTCTTCGGCTGTTTTGACGAATAATAGATTTTTTCAAATTTGTCATGTATAAATAAAGAGGGGTCAAAAACGGAGGGTTCCGGACGTGCTTTCGGAAAACGGCTGGTAGGGAGTGATAAAGTAGATTATATTGATGCTAGAAATGTAAGAAACTTTTTGGTCTTCGGTCATTTTGATGGATAATAGATTATTTCAAATTTGCTATGTATAAACAAAGAGGGGGATCAACGGGGGGTTCCGGACGTGTTTTCGGCAAACGGCTGGTAGGAAGTGATGAAGTAGATTATATTGATGCCATAAATGTAAAGAACTTTTTGGTGTTCGGCTGTTTTGACGAATAATAGATTTTTTCAAATTTGTCATGTATAAATAAAGAGGGGTCAAAAACGAAGGGTTCCGGACTTGGTTTGGGGAAACGGCTGATATGGTGTGCTTGATTAGGTCATATTCATGCGAGAAGTGACCAAAACATTTTGGTCTTGGGCGGTTTTGAAAAGCTATAGATGATTATATAGCTTCTAAAATATTAGGTCTTAAAGGGGGGTCAATTTGGGGTATCTGTGAACGAGATAGCACGAATTTGAACCTAGCGTAAGTAAAATATGCTTTTTCTAATCAATTTACGTGAAAACAGCATTTCTCCAGGTTTATTTTAATGTAATATCAATTTTTTGGCGTTTCTCCTCACTTTGAGGAAGATTTTGAAGGACGGAGATAAAACTTTTACAGTACATAGAAAGCCATTAATACAACCGAAATACGTGAAAACAGCATCGATTTATGTTTATTTGGACCCAAATTACGTCAGTAGAAGTGGTAATGGCAAATTTTCGTCACTGCTGCCTTTTTACCGTTTCGATCAGAACGTGATCGATCGGAACTTCAACCGCATCAACTTTGCCAATATTTAAGCAACGTGTGCTATATCAAAACTTCCTTTGAAGTGGCATTTCAGAATATACTGAAATATATAGGGCATCTCATTTAAAAACATGGATGTTGCTGCAGTTATGAATCACCTTGTGGAGAACGTATATTTGCCTATTAAAGTTCCGTAAATAACTTTTTTAGTTATCATTTATAATTACGGAGTATTTAACTTTTAACTTTTAATTTAAATTTGATCCGTGTCGTGATTTTTTATAGATTTGCGCAATAATGAGAAAAAGAATATGTATGTCAAGTGGCTTTCTTAAACTATATACATATAAATATCAGTAATAACTTAGCATCTTGAAACCTCCGTTTACACTTGTCAGCAGGATTCCCTTTCGTTGTTGACCCTGGATAGTATAAAAAATTATTTCTTGTAAGTGCAACCGCTTACTTTGGAAATATTTGATGATCTATGCTGATTTGTTTTTCTATCGTGTATGCGTTTTCTAGAGACCTCTTCGAGCTAGCTTTGCAGTTTTTCCGCTGACTCGAGTCCCTCAGGAATACGGCTACTGTCTAATAGAGGGTGATTCGGAGGCAGCATATTTGATGATTACAGTAGATGAGGTATATTTATTTTTCTACAATCGATATCACCATAATAATGAAAGTAAAAATACCTACTCGCTATTACTCGCAATCTGGCACGCTAGGTTATCCCAGAGTGGATCGCAAATAGCATCTTTGCTGCTCTAGAGCGACGAATATGCAAAAATGCACACTACTGCTTTGAGTCGGAACAACGGTGAATCGCCTTCTCGTTGTCAGAAAGCCAGAAGTTATACAGGGTCCGGCACAAAGATCGGACTGTTTTTAAAAAAATCACAAAATCGGTGATTTCTACTCAAAAACATATTTATTGACGGATTCGGGTTCACAATGAAATAGTTTTTTTTGTACCAACTACTGACTATTTAATGATGACATCGTATTTCTAGCTAATATTAGCAACAGACCGCTTCAAAAAGGGTAGTTTCACCCTTAGTACAAAAATATTTAAAAAAAGATATGCAGCTTTTCAAAAAAGCTAACACCATTTATGAATAATAAAAATTATTAAAGCCCATCGTTTATATACTAAGTGACATATATAAATCCGAACACCCAGTTTAAATGGTTTTATTTTAATAAAATTTTGTATAAGTACTTAATGAAGCATAATAAGTAAATGATAAAAATTTCAAAATGATTGCACTGCTTTAAAGCCCTTTGACCTTTAATAATGTGTGGATGCACCCTGATGTGCTACGCATTCTCCAACGCGCCTAGGCATGCTTCTGATCAGGTGGTCAATGTCCTCCTGTGGTATCTCATTCCAGGCAACCACCAACTCCTCTCGAAGTGCTTCTAGAGTCTAAGGAGGACGTTGCAAATTGAGCAATCTCCTACCCATCATATCCCACACGTGCTCAATTGGGGATAAGTCGGGAGATCTTGGTGGCCATGGTAACAATGTGACATCATTATTTTGAAAGAAGTCTATTGTGACTCTTGCAACATGTGGTCGGGCATTATCTTGTTGGAAAGTTGGATCTGCCAGGGTGTCAAGATAGGGTAAAAGATGGGGTTCTAGAACTTCGTGGATATAACGCTGCCCGTTCATGTTACCTCTGATGAAGATTAAAGGTGACCTGGAACCATAAGCTATAGCACCCCAAACCATAACTCCAACAATGTGATGAACATGTCTTTCAACAAAAAACTGTGGATTCCTCCTTTCACCACGTCGCTTTCTAACCCTGGCACGACCATCGTGCATGCCTAAACAAAATCGAGACTCGTCACTAAAGACAATACTGTTCCATTCCTGATCCCAGAGTGACCGTTGTCTGCACCACTCAAGGCGATTACGTCGGTGTTCTCGAGTTAAAGGGAGGACCCAGTGTGGCCGGTATGAAAAGAAGCCAAAACTTCTCATTCGTCGGTAAACACTTCGCATGCCAATAGCACTTCCGTGTTCTGCAAACCATTCATTTCCAATGGACCTGGTAGTGGAGAAACGGTCCCTTAAGGCCAATAATCTTAGGCGGCGATCTTCACAGTCTGTTGTTCTACGGCGGCGTCCAGTGCCCCTTGCTCTTTGCGTACGGCATTCTCGAAGCCATGCCTGACAACACCTAACCACAGTGTCTACACTTCTTTGCACTCTAACTGCAATTGCCCGAAAAGAAAGTCCAGCTTCCCGAAGTCCCACTATACGGCCCCTATCAAACTCACTAAGTTGACGAAATCGTACAGGTCTCCGTACTCTAGGCATCGTAACCGATCGTAAAGGATGTCAAGAACCAAAATCCTCCAACGTTGATTCTTTACTGCGGCTGAAATATTCATTTTTAGAGCGTTAGTGAATTAAAAAAAAAGCAGTATAAAAACCGGAATGTCCAACTGATAAGGCTGAAAATTTTTTCACTTATTTACAGTAAGATAAATACATTCACCAACTTTTATTAAAATAAAACCATTTAAACTGGGTGTTCGGATTTATATGTCGCTTAGTATACGTAGGCGTAGAAGTCAGATTATTGTTTTTTTTTCTACCTGACGTAGGGGTAGTTTCCACCCTCAGAACATAGGCATATCCCACACGGACCTGTCAAAGGGGTATAGGCCATGTAGATGGCCTTATAGCTACTAATAAAAGGAATATTTTTGATGCACTTTTAGCCTGTAACTTTTTTCTGGCTAGGTGCAGTCCAGCACTTTGACGGGTGGGAAGAAGTGTCCCAATAGTTACTAGTGAAACACTTCATTAATTTTCAGCCTGTGACTCTGTTTCTAACTAGGTAGAAGATGATGAAAAGCTGCTTATGTTCTACGGGTGTAAATTACCCCTACGTCAGGTACAAAAAAAAACGATACTCTGACTTCTACGCCTACATAAATGAACGATGCGCTTTATTTATTTTTATTATTCATAAATGTTAGCTTTTTTTGAAAAGCAGCATACCTCTTTTTAAATATTTTTGCACTAAGGGTGAAACTACCCTTTTGAGGCGATCTGTTGCTTAAAATAGCTAGAAATAGGATGCAATCATTAAAAAGTCAGTAGTTGGTACAAAAAAAAAATGGCTGCTGAAAATTGGCTGCTAACTTCACGCGAATGCATGGAAGAATTAGCTGCTACAAACTGGCTGCTAACTTCACACCGGTTATAACAGATGATATAAATCAAAAGCAGTAACAATTTGATGCAAATAAATAGATATAACATAACCTCAAAATAGAGCGCTGACACGGAAGAGTAGAAAACTATGAAAATCAAGGAGGTCAATAATTGTAGGAACGACTGACGATACGGCCCTTAGTTACGTATAACATTATATTATCTGTTATAAACGTATCACATCTCACTGTTTTTGACTATTGACAATTATTATCGTGATTATAAGGGTACCATGGTTAGAAAATACACATGACATGCAGTAAAGCAAAACAACTCAGTGGAAACCGTCACCGTTTGATTGATTGGATCTTGACCTGAACTTGATATGGGCACTATTCACAAAGTCACGACACTCAGACACTTCGGCCTTTCAACTGTTAGAACAATTTTGCAATGAGGGTCTGCGCCTCAGCGCCCTTGGTTTCACAAATACGCATGAAATTTACCAGCGTCGTAAGTAGTATTTTAGCCGAAAACGAAATTTCTGTACTCAATTTTAGTTTCGGCCGACACCGAAACTTCCAACTGAGGG
Source organism: Acanthoscelides obtectus (assembly GCA_963669975.1). NCBI lineage: Eukaryota > Metazoa > Arthropoda > Insecta > Coleoptera > Chrysomelidae > Acanthoscelides > Acanthoscelides obtectus. The sequence continues at coordinate 68,025,668 of CAVLJG010000001.1, read as the reverse complement.
AGGGGTGTGCGTATGATGAGGAAGGTTGAATAGCAGTGTATCTATAAGAAAGCACAATATCTATATAATAATGTCTTTATCAAATGTTAAGATTTAGTTGAATAAAACTAAACAAGTAATAGATTTCTCTCTTAAAAAACAAAAAAAAAAGAAAGTCTTTCTGTTTACAACGTTTGGTAATTATCAAAAAAAAACCAATTTAACAAAAATAACATTTTAGGAGGTAATCTAATAATCATAACTGAACAACCTGATATTATATGACATAACAATTTTTCGACGTTTTCCCCGAACAAATTGGACCTTCTGTCTGAACAAATTTGCCCAGTGGCACTAAACATTTGTTCACGTGGAACGCTTGTAGGTGGATTCGAAAGATATCTCATAACAGCTGTTCTTAATAAGGGATACGGACTAGCATCCCAGTACGCAAAAATATCTGCGTTCCTTTGAAGACTTGGCTCGGATATATAGGCTTAAATGGCTTGCTGAATTTTTAATAATTGATCATTTTAATCCAGAGGGGTAGTATCTATCACGTGACAAGAAACGTTATCGTGGAGATGCCACAGTCCTTCTCCTTTTTCAAGTGCGCTGCTGATTTCAGAGGTACAAGTTAGAGGCTCTTTTGGATAACTGTCTGTTCTACTTGGATCACTATTCGTGCACGATTGCAAAAAAGTTTTGAAATTCTTTTGTGGCAATATCAATTTCATCAGAACTAAGATATGTACCCTTAAATCTCGGATCTAATAATGTTGCTGTAATCAGTGCTGGATGACCTTTAACGTATGCAAATCGTCGATTCATGAATTCGTGTAGTTGCGTTTTCATCTTCGGATTCATTTTCACCCCTAGTCTGCAACTTTCTGTTCAAAAAGGATAACAGTGGTATTACAATGGATAGGCTGGCATTATGCGACGATAGATCGAGCGTATCTTCATAAAAAAAAATTTATACATCTGTAAGGTTTTTTATAACATCCCAGTCCATAGGAGAAAGAGTATCGATACTTCCATGCTCAACACCATATAAATTCACTGCTGTTTTTTGTTCCAGCAATCTTTTCAATATATTGTATGTGCTGCTCCACGTCACGTCAGTGTCTTGAATTGAACAATGTATCAGTAATCTACACCGTTTCTGACACTCAGTTAGTTTCCTGGGTGTTTGTTCGTTTCGTCTGAAGTGTCCTACTATGCTTCGGCAAGTTTTGATAATTATTTCATTATTTTTTCTGCCAGCGGGGTATCTTTCATCACCAACTGTAATATGTGCGCCATACAACCCAAAGATTCGTAGGAAGTGCGCACAGCACATATCATATTGCTGCATTGTCACGCAGTATCAGGAATAATTGATTACTAATATTTCATTTTTGAATCATTTTTTGTATTATATCTGCGATATATGCAATGTTTTGAAACACATCTGCGCTTAATATGACCTTTAAGCGTTGTGGTCCAACAATAAAATGGCCAGTGAGGCTCAGAAGTGATCATGTTTTTGCATTATTTGTCCATATATCACTGGTCACAGTAATCCATTGACATCTGTTGTGTACTTTTATTGACACCTTTTCGTAAGTTTGTGGCATCAAACTGGTTGTGAAATATTTTTTAGACTCTAAATTGTATTTGTGAGGAGCATTTGGATCGGTGCCGTTTGAATGCTTCTCCTTCCACTAAAGAGTACGGCAACATATCAACAATAATTAAATACATGATGCATTTATCTATCCTTAGTGATATTTCGTGATCATCTGGCCACTTTAACGACTTGGAAGCTTTACACTGGATAATACATGGAATTGTAGTATGTGTAAGGTTAACGCTACTGCTGCTGATGGTCTCTCTAGGTAAGCTTATGGACTCATTTTTCTTAATTTTCGTTTTCAATTTACATTCTTCCATTTCCGATTTTCGTTTCAAATATTATGTTCAGCTCCATGATATTTTGATAAATGCAACTTCACACCATGAATTGTTTGATTTTTTGGTTCAAAGCAGAGTGAATATAATTTCTTGCACAGTTTGTAGATTGCTTTGGACAAATCTGTCGAGGATTTATCGAAATATTGCCAAATGGGAATCATTTCCGTAGTTACTCTTCACTATCTCACCGTACTTCAAAACTGTAATAAAAACGTGCCCAATATTACACTCAGGTGTAACAAGTTTGAACAAAAATTTATGTTACCAACAAAAATACGTTAAAAGTTTATAGGTAGGTGTCAAAATTAGTAAGAAAAATATGAGCAGGTACACAGAATAAACAAGTTTTTTAGTAAAATAGTGAAACTGCATAGTTTAATTAAACCATTAAATCAATAATTATTGGAATAACCATGATTGATGTTTATTCAACACTAATTTCCAAAGAAAATCGCCTGTTACGTGTATTATGGAAGTAAGCCCAGTTCACAAGGGTATGAGGTTTAATCGAGGTTATGAAAAAAAAACTATGTTAAAAATGGACGTTTTGCCTCTTGGAACGCACGCAACCCAGTGAAAACTATTGTTTATGATTAGACGTAGTCAAAAATACCCATTGGAAAACCAAAGAGTGAGGGGAAATCTAGTACGACATCCTTAAGGTACACTAATCATCTCCTGTCGCCTTTGTGCATAGAAATTCTGATAGTTTAAAGATAAATATGCAATGGATTAGGTATTCTAAAGTCATGATATACCTATACAAAATATAGGATATTCACAGAACTAGGAAGTAGAGGGTAAGTGAAAAATACTTTCCAGGTTTCCAATAAGTATTTTTGACTACTTCTAATCATAAATAATAGTTCTTACTGGGTTGCTCTCGTTCCTAGAGTGAGCTAAAAAGCGCCTTATTTCCATTTTCCTTTCAGTTGCAAACTGATAATTATTTTTTGATACTAAATTAAATGTGTAATATCCCACGTAGAGTCCTGGAAGCTCATCAGCTAGAACGTCTAGACGACAACCTACAGATTTTACAAATAAGTTAGTTCTGTTGTCACAAGTTAGCAATATTTTTCGTAATTATATTTTATGAAAACAAAAGTTATTCTTAAACCAGTAAACTATCTACAGTCCATTATGTTTCAGGACCTCATGTCTGATAATACACGATTTAGTTTAAAGTCAAATAAGAATGAATCTCAATTTGAAATTAATTTTTTCCCTAACGTTAAGCCTGAACCTTCATTGCATGGAAAACATTCAAATAAATCAATAAATAATACTAACCTGATTTTAAAGACAATAAACAATCTCAGCTTTTCTTAATTTCACGATCACCGCAAAAGTAAACTGAGCGATCAAGCGAATACAACAAGATCAAACAAGTTATGCAGTAAGCAAAACCGACTGCGCCCATGAAAACGAATGCACCGAGTGTAGCTTCGGTTTCGGTTGCAGTTTCGGGGAATTTTCTGCCGAAACCGAAACTCTGATTTTGGGTCGAAACTGACCGAAACCGAAAGTTCGATCGGACACTAGTGGTTGTTGAAATGTGTATGCCAGCAGTGCCTTCCTTAGCTTTCCAAGTGTCAAGTGAATCTTTTACAGAGTGACTCACATGTAGAAAAGTGTCTAAAATATTGTGTATGCTTACAAACTTTTTTAAAAAGCGATCTCAAGGCATCGATCTGATAACTCGCACGTATCGCAATGAGGCAAGTTGTAGCCTGTCAGACGCAAAATACTAATGGGTATCGGCACCAGATATTCAAAAATCACTATTCCTTGCACCTTTAGTACAAATATGTATGGATTCTTATCAAGCTTACCACTGAAAAAGTAAAATGCTCCAGTTGCAAATATCATGTACGATTCTAGCGCAAACTACTTGGACCGCCTTCAAAATTTGGATTTGTTATTGTTGAAATATGTTTTTAAGATTTCGATGAACTAGACCAAGTGACCAAAGCTGTTTGACTTCTTCAACAGTCGGACCAAACAGACGAGTCAAACATTTTCGAGGGGCCACTGACGATTTCTATTTTAGTTATTCTTAGAACTTGTGTAATGAAAAAATCCAATAATATGAAATGTATTTAATTGTCATGTAAAATAATGAAACAAAGAGTATCTTTCCCTATTAGTACAAATACGTTCCAAAGACGTTCCTGGAACGACCCTGTGCGACCAGGGAGACGTTACTGGTAGGTCGCCTAAAGTCGGAAGACGTTCCAGGGATGTCCATGCAGGATGTTCTCCGAACTAATGAAGTAAGTCTGCCAGGACCGTATGCCCGTGGGAAGGAGAAAGATAATGTAAAAATTTTGTAAGTTGCTAATAGGCCTCCTTCACTCTCACCAATAAAGACGGTCAAAATATACAAAATACATTTGAAACACTTATTTCGATTTTTTAACTTCATATTTCGAGATATGTAATCTCTCTTATTGGTCATATGAAAAGATAGATCACAGAGTCAAGAACGTAATAACTTATACATTCTTCTGTATAATAGAGAAATGATTATGTAGACACCTACCTCTGCAAAACAACCCATAAAAAGTACATGACGCCCAACAACATTGGTCACACACAAAGTACCCAAACATCAATCTGTATTAATTAATTTTGTTGTTCTTTATGTACACGCATACACGCATGATGATGCTCCTGTACATTTTAGCATCCATACTAAGGAATTTCTAAATGAAGCGATTACAAGTCGCTGAATAGAACGTGGGGTAACTCAATCTTGGCCTCCCAGGTCCCCTGATTTAAATAGTTTAGACTATTCTTTGTGGGGGCACCTCAAGACTTTAGTTTATACTACGCTGGTTCATACTGTAGAGGAATTAAGGCAAAACATTTTACTTTCTTGCCAAACCTGGAATTTTTGAAAGGGTTCGCCAATACATGAGAAAGAGAACCAACCTGTATTCTAGCAGGACAAACAATTCTTGTGATAATCAAATTAAATAGTATGAGGCTCGATTTCATTAAAATTAAAATCTGACGGGGTTTTCGACCAATTAGGGAACAGCTTATTGAAGTGCAATTTGATGGAAGCTGTTAAAGATCTCATATCAGTGATTTCTATTGAAATATTGAATAAATGAAAAAGCGATTGCATTATAAAAAAGAGAACTTTTTGATTCCAACATGATGCTTTTGTACATAGAAAACACGACAACTTTCATGTATTTTGCTATTTCTTATCAATCTACAAATAATAGGTGAATCTATCTCTCCTCCAATGGGATTGCGACAAATAATAGACCTATTAAATTTGATAGCATGTTTGGACGTTTGTTAATGCATGGCAATCTCGAATTTGTTTAGTTCTACATAACCATGTTATCATTATAGCTACATTGAAATGTGCGGATATGTATGTATTTTGCAACAAAATATAATATAAAATGTATTCCAATTCTTCATCTTTCGTTACATCATAATAGTAATCATTTATTATGGGTTAATCAACTTCTTTATAGCAATCAAAACAGCATATCCTCTCCTTCATCCTAAAACACCCATATGTTTAAAACGAGCCAATCCTAACATCTCCGTGGTGCATAATGCAATTACTATAGACATAAACCTAAGATTATGAGTAATTGGCCTACCAACTTGAAAATTAATGAAAATTGAATAATAACAAACACAAACCATATACCTGTACACTGATAAGAAAATGTTTGTAGTTTGGTTTTGGTGCACAAAACATTATATAATACGACTGACTTATTGCCACCGGCTATTTTTTGAGGTTGCGCTATGGTTGCCACATTATGTATTAATGTCCCGCAACGTCGCCAGCTCAACATATCTGAGATGGCTATACTTTTATACTTTTTTTATACTTCGAAGTTGAGTCATTTATTTTAACAGTGAGTAGATCTGATCAAAAGACATGTTTTTTTTCTTTACCATTTTTCTGGTAAAATTAAAGTAACAAAGTTATAGCCCTTTGGAAGTTTGAGTACCGCCCTGTATCAATAATAATATTATGTGCTCGTGTTTGGTTCATCGCATCGGAAACAAAAAAGCGAAAGCATTTGGAACGATGTTTTTACAATTATTTTAGTCAGTTGTATACAGTCAGTGTCAGTCGGTAACGCGTTTGAATAGTGGTGTCTGTTGCGTGGCTCAAACGAAATAAAAAATGGCACATGTTTATGCGGATCGGTTTCCCAATCGAGTGCAACCAAACCCTCGTGCCTTTGTTAATGTAGTACAACGGGCTCGGGAATCACTTGACTTAAGACCACACAGGGGACTGCATGCCGGTGCTCCAAGACCTCACGATCAAATACAGGTCCGCACTGAAATACTTGTCGGGAGGATACTTTATAAAACAAGGTAAAAAAAATTTTTTAATTTTTTTTTATTTTTACACACATATTTTGTTTATCTTCCTTCTACAATCATTATCTGAAAATTAATGACTCAACTTCAAAGTCACCCTGTATATACATATAGAAATTTGATGGGATGTGGGAGACCTTATAACAGCATGTGTTATTAGCATTTTGAGCTATCTTGACGAATAAGTGATTTTTGTATGTTAAAATGGCAATGTCAATAACACAAGCTCTTATAAGGTCACTCATATCTACTTAGTAATCTGGAAGGGTTCAGAAGAAAAGCATATATTGCAAATATCTTAATGTACATTCATTATGTATCTCAACATTTTTCTACTAACAGAAGAAGCTCTGATATACCTACACACAGCGGATTGTTCGTGACAATTTACTAGGTATCATGATTATTACCATCTTCGGTAGATTGTTAGATCCGTAATGGAAAAGATCTCCTAACTGTGACTTCCATTGTATGTTGGCTCAGGAGATAGCGCAGCATAATCACTAGTCGCACTCGGCACTTGAAAACACTTTAACTGTAAAAAAAGGCGAACCTTAATTACCAATGTAGCAAAAAATGCTGGAAATCGCCAGCGGACAAGTCGAGAAAACAAATTGCCAAAGCATACAAAAATCGCTAAGTCTGGCATCCGTGTTGTTTTGACTACAGGACACATAACACTGAATTACGACTAGGATAGTGTTGGGACATTTTATTCATACTGATCGGTGGATGAATGACTCACCGCACTGCAAGTGGAGGAAGTGTTTTTCTCAGGTACCAAAAAGAAAGGTCAAATAAGAATTCCACCTGGCACGCATGGAACATGTCTAGAAGTCGAATTTCTAGAACAACCAGGGCTATTAAAAATCTTGAACACAAATTTGAAAATTTCCAGAAAATATATAAAAATATCCAACAGTCAAGCGAGTCAAAAATCTTTCTAAAGCATGGATCGAGAACAACAGACTCCAGGGGCGCGGAGGAAGTGGGAAAACTCTGACATGTGTTTCGACTTTAAGTGAGGTGAGATTATAACTGAGAAAGTGACCAAAAGAGGAGCTACTGAAATCAGCCTTGTATGGGCTAAACTGTTATATCCTACCAAGCTATTCAATCGCGTTCTCTTTCAGTGAAGCCAGTGATGGACTGGTGCATAATCTATATTCTTATAACAAAATCCGTTTATATATTCATGTTCTTTTGGTGCTCATTTTGAACTAGTTTTTCACTCATTGTAAAAACATACAAGACCTGAAGCAAATCCTGCTGGTGTTGTCTACTGTCTTCTGCTTTGATTTCTATCTTTGAATGCTATTTGTTCGTGATTTACTATTATTTTTTCGATAATTCACCAAAATAACGCGGAAAAGGACAAAGAAACGAAAAATATTTTTCATTGACAGACTATTGCACGAGACACGACATGGGAGTTGTTTATTTTTGTTTTGTGCGCAAATTTAGGATCAACAGGGTTAACAGAGTATTTTAAACACAAAAACTGCGCTAGTTTTATCAGACGAAAACCTTATATCTCTGAGCTACAAAAGCAAAGCGAATCTCGGGCTTTCGAGTCTCCCGTCACTAGTGTGATAATTTTCCCTTCTTGGATTACTTGAAATAGTGATGCGCATAAATTGTCAAAATTTGTTGTGAACTGGTTTTTTTTATTTTCATGAATTGAAAAATCTCTAAAATCTCATGTGGTAGTTTGTAGGCAAGATGTGTTTGTTTAATCTTTATTCAAAATGGTTTTTATTTTTACCTTTTTTTACGATAAATCTCCATTATACGTATGCCATTGGTAGAAATATTAAAAAACATTCAAGCCGTTTACAAGAGTATTATGTGGTTTCATATCAGATAAACATGGCGAACATGAAAACTGCCGATGTTGACATTCGAGAATGTAGAGTGAGATTACTTATATTTCCCAATAAAATTATTACTAATCACAATAAACTATCAATGATCTACCCTAGTATTTTTCCGAACAGCAAGCATACTTGGTGGCAGCTTTTGCAAACAGATCTTTATTTTTCCCAGGAAACCTATAAGTAACTCTATGCTAACGACGAAAAGTTTGAGAAACTTTTTAGGGCTAAATTAAATGGAAAATATCTAGAAAACGAATCTTTTTTCGTGCTTCGTATAAATTATCCAAGAAATTTTTTTATCGTAGTTCTCGGAGGCGCCTATATAGATTTTCGAACTTTACATATAAAAAATAACATAAATGACAAAGATTAATTTGAAAGTCATCAAGGCAACAGTTGGTTGATCGGCTCTTCTGCTGAGTAAACGTTTGAGAATCTCAGTTTTAATTTCATTCACCTAATATTGTGCCGCCGTGTGCCGTTTGTTTGATCCGAAAGTTGTTGTATCCATATCCCCAACGGGACACTAGGTTTATTCAACATCTTTAACAAGCTAACGGAGGGCGGTAGACAAGGACCAGTCGACCTTGGCGGTACCACCCGCTTCGTTTTTCAGGGTGCGTTAAGAACATTCGCATGTTTCTACACGTAAGCTAAGCAGTCAAGTAGATAGGGTTTATATGTACGAGTATATTCTGGAACGGCCTCGGGTGCCTACCTTCGGTACCGACCTTGACGTCACACGACCATGAAATGGCAATTACTTTGAAATCGTGTGTCCTTGAAATGTGAATGACTGAATCGATGTGACCTTGGAATCGTAAATGGCCTTGATCATGAAGCGATGTGACCTTGAAACTGTTAATGCCATTGGCCTCCAAGTCTAGCGACCTTGAGGATGTGAACGACCTCGAGGTCCCGCCCCAAGAGAATTTTTTCTTTTGGATATTGATGTTGTGATTATCCATAGGTGGTAGATGGTCCCAGACTGTCGGACTTGGAGGTACCACCCGGCGGGGCTAGAATGTCTGAATGTTGCGTTCACATGTGTTCCATTACCAGAGTCCGTGTGACGCACCCCTTTCCCTTGTACGCCCTACGGTAGCCACGGTTGTTTAGGCCTCCATGTCAGCTCAAGTATAAAAAAAGTGGAGCACCAAATCACTTTTATACAAACTTATTCCGGAACGCCTTATACATATAAGCAACTCTAACAGATTACGTTTACTACTTGATTATCAAATCTTAGAATAGAACAGTGGCGCCCATGGGAGAGCCAAGATAAAGAAAATAAAGGAGATGGAGAAAACTCCGTTGGAGTTACATAAGTTGAAAACTTTTATAACAATAATTTTCCTCCCTAGGGATAATTCCGGTAGTTGAAACATTTTAATTGGATTTTCCTCTCTTGGAACTGCCGAGACTTGGCTACTGGTTGCCGGCTAAAGTTTTTTCTTTAGACTTTAGCGAAGCTGGTGCGGTTGCAAAGGGGCAGAAGGGGGGTTGGCTCGAGAAAGCGTTTAATTAGCTTTATTAGAGTTGGAAGATAGAAGTTGGGAACAAGTCAATGAACGAGTTCGAGTTTGAATTGTATGATATGAAGATACGCGAGGTAATAAAGCGTTTGCCTTTTTATTTTGCCTTTAATCATAATGTGCATCACGAGAAAACATATCACTCATTTCCGTTGGTTTGTCATCTGCAGTATTGCCAGGTCTGGTGAAATTTCATCAGATCTGGTGATTTTTAAAATTCCGTCGATTTTGAATATTTTTAACAATCTTTCAGACACCAAAAACCGGTACCCGCGCTTGCCGACTTCGCTTATTGTATCGTTACGTATCGATGTACTCTGGCCATCACTACGCTCTTGGAGATCTTTCCGGTGATTCTTTTAAACTGTCGTGGGATTCACCACAGTATTTCACTTGTTCTTGTTTTGGTTTTCGTCATTTCGTTTCGTCGCGAACACTTTATCCATTATCTGATAATAATCTATTATTACTTCAGCGCTTTTTTATAATTTGTATGTTTGAAAGAATATAGTGTTCACCATTTTTTAATCCTATTAAACTGATACAGTCCGATTGTGCATTTTAAAATTTGCAAGATAAATTATCATTGTTTAGTAGTATATATCTAAATAAAACTAAACTTATTAATAAACTGGGGGAAACAACATTAAGTGGCATTATGCATATAGTCTAATCATATTAGACGAAAATACCTTGGTTTGCGAAATAATTGTAAAGGGGATATTTAAAACATGGCCGCATAAAATGGATACACCAATTTTTGTGGGAATACATTTTATTCGACATCAAAGAATGAGAAAATGCGTTTTTGAGATTCAATCGAAAGTGTTGACAGGAACGGCAAAACTCTTCATATAGGATTTTCAGGTATTTATGAGTCCTACAAAATGAGACCACACGTAAAAAGATCCGACTAATAGCAAAAAATTTATGGCCGAAAACCGAGGCAAACTGCAGGTTTTGGGACTTGTTGGTAATGCAACGATGGTTTCTCGCAGATACTTGAAATTCTTCAAACTCGTATGATTCGTACTTTAAACAACCACAACAAAATTGAAGTAGAGTGGTCAGGTAGTTTTTGAGAATATCTAATTGTTGATCCAAAAACACCTGTTTTCCTGCCTTCACTACTAGTTTATTGAGCAATATACAGGGTTACGTCAAAGGGCATTTTATAGCTAAATACACTAGTTTACCTTGCCGATATGAATCACAAACAATTCCGGAAGATAAATGTTATTTTTATGCTGTTTTTCAACCATAACATTTTTGCTATTAGTCGGATCATTTTACGTATGGTATCATTTTGTTGGTCTCATAAATACCTAAAAATCTTATTAAAAAAGTGTTTTCGTTCCTCTCAACACTTTCGATTGGGTCCCAAAAAACACGTTTTCTCATTCTTTGTTGTCAAATAAAATGTTTTCCCACAAAAATTGGTGTACCCATTTTATACGTCCATGTATTGAATACCTCTTTGAACAACTTGCACCAATAAAACCAGACTACAGTTATTTCGGGGAAATTTGCTAACATGATTGCGCTAATACTAATAATACTTGATGTATCAAATAAAATATCACTACACAACAATGAGATGTATAAGATAAATTAATTTAATAAGTACTGTAAACTGTAAGTATAGACTTTTTTCTTATCAGAAATCTTTATATATACATGCTTATTATTTTTGTAAAAATGTAATATTTAATTAGATAGTTTGTATTAATTCAGGATTATTACAAAACTGTTACATGTGTAATTTTTAGTTTCTATGATGCTTCTAGATGGATATTAATTCACTTACACTACTGTACTACTGCACCGCACTACTGTATTATTATCACATTGAAAAATAAAAATTTGTTTTGGTAAAAAATATAGGATTTTTTTATAATAATTCTGATCTGGGTATTAGAAAGTAGTTCAAAAAAATCATACAAAACAACGGGAAAAATATTTTCAAATTGTATCTTAGGTAGGTGCTAATAAAATAATATTTTACTGCCTTCGCCACAGTATCAGGAAATTTATAGTGAATTGTTTTATTAAACTATTTAAATAACAAGTTGTATACAAATATTACAAATGCATTTATTTCGTTTACAACTAGTAATGCAGCTTAAAAAATAACTAAAAATAATTCCTGGTGATCTTTTTTAAATTAAATCCAATTTCTGGTGAATTTTATTTTTTTTGACCTGGCAACACTGGTCTTCTGTTCGCCGGTGCGCTTGTATATAGCACCTATATATGAAGGAAGTTGCAGCTGGTAATGTTGCAGAAGCATAGGCTAAGGTGGAGTTATGTAAAATGACATAATAAAAGTCGCAAAATCTATCGGAGGTCAAATGTGTCTCACCAAATTCTTTAGCATGACTAGCTAAACGTTGGACATCCCCGCATACTAATATTTGCTGTTTTTCGAATTAGTTATTGCGACAGCAATGATACTGATCGAAATAACGGTGCTGAAAGTTATTATATATTTGAGAAGTGGGGAGAAAGGTGTTTGGGGTCAATAATTTCTAACGTTCTGAATTCAGTAGTAGAAGCGACATTAGGCCCGAAATATCACAACGGAAAATTGATTCCATCACATGATCAATTTGAATACAATAAAAGCGACAGAATACGGCAATTTTCATATTTTACGTTTACAGTCCAAACGGCTTAATGGAATTTGACAAGAGGTGTCTGGCGTGGAAGCGTTCAGGTGCAGTTGCATTTCGACATTCGTTTACTCAGCGTGATCGTATTGATTAAAATTTGTTTGGTGTTTTGTTTTACTTCAAGTCTCATACTGTGAATATATAGTTATTCGTTTTTTATCATGGAATCTTTAATGCTGCTAGGCGGGTAAGGCACATTTATCTGCTATTTAGCAAACTGTATTTTCTTCTCTATATATAAAATATGATGGTCTATCCAGTCTGTCAGCATCACATCTGAACCACAATACGGAGAGACATAAAACTTTTCACTTATCAATTGATACCTGATTATATAGACACCAATTCTTACCCGAAACTACGGGCATTGATTCGACAAAAACAGGGTCCGGATATATAACTGGAGTATCGAACTTCAATGTCCCGCAGCGCCAACAACCTCTCAGCGCCGCGTTCTTTCGGTAACCAAAGCGCGGTTTTTAACTGAAATAATAAAAGTTGTCAAAAAACATAAAGCGTTTACTAAAATGTATTCGGAAAGTTCCCAACAACTTTCCTCTTCGCAGCGTTGTACGCGAACAACTTTTGTACGGGCGCGGCAGCAGGAAAGTTTCTCCACAACTTCCAAAAGTAGCGCGACTTCCTAACATAGCACGACCGGCGATACCGAGAATCTGAACTTCCTCAGAAGTATACGCTCTCGTACAAAGTTAATCTTTGATTAAATCTGCCTAATTTATATTGTATGAGACTTCGATTGCTATACGAGTAGTTGATTAAGATTCGGCATCCGATAGTAGAGAGGGAATTGAATCTTCACTAACAAAACATTGTGGCTATTCTAAATCTCACCTGAGATCTCTACCCTATAATACAATACAGAGTGATCTGCAATCTATTCACCAAAAAGGAATCTTGAGTCTTAGACGAACACGTGAGCTTAATATCGCTTAATGATGGTACAGGGTGTTGAAGTTAATCCTCGAATTAATTATTTTTTCTTCATTTTTGAAGTGGTTGCATGGGGGTGGAGGAAGGGGAATCGCAATTTTTTGTAGTATATTCATACACTTCCAACTCGGATAATCCTACACACCTATTAGACATATTTCACACGTCATAGATTGCCCCCGAATATTTGCCTTTAAACAATAGAATAATGTTTTCGGCACGCGTCGTTTCGTCTGCTGACTAACGGCCGTGGCCAGCGTACCAGTGTTCGTATATGTCCTGAATCACTGGCGCTGTGTCGCCTATGACTCATCATGCCTTCAAATTATAGGTACCTTTACATTTACACTCTTTCCTGCGGGATTGGCACGCCCCGTTCCAATCGTGTGCGAATGCATGCCAGTGTAAATGAGAAATAATTGCTCGGTTTTTAGACGTATTCAAACTCGCATATTCGCGCCAGTGATTTTCGCGCAGGTAAAACATTTGATTACATTTTACTTTCGCGCGGGCAATCGTGCATAAATTGTATTCTAGCGTGGGTAAGTATTTTATTGATAATTATACATATACAAAGTTTTAATCATGTTAATGTGTAGGTAATATGGCAGATTCACGATATTGGTCGAAAAAGTTATTTCAGAGTTTTTTGAAATATATAAATCTTATCCATGCTTATGGAAAATCAAATCCCGAGAATATACAAACAGAAATTTAAACAAATGTTGCTTACGACAAATTAGTAAATATGTTTTTCATAATACTTCATATACCTATAGCTTTACATGACTCTGGTATAATTTTACATAAAGATGGTGCGAATATTTCACTTGAAAATTTCAAATCTTCAAGCGAACGACCTGTAGCTAAGTATCTTAAAGTACTTGTTAGTCTTTCTTTGGCACTTATGCTTTCACGCAATTGTGTGTCTTGTTTAGAAATCATTGGAGAAACCAAATCCAACAAAATTCCAATTCATTCAGAATCCATTCTCAAATAATTTCTAAAACCCGTGGAAAATTATCACGCAACTCATCGAGCAGAGGCAAATGTCCATATCTGTTGCGATTTTCCAACCATGTTTTCACCCAATACTTTCTTTATCTCTTATTTGGAATATTTCGATACATAGCCAAGCACAAAGCTGCTCTTATTTCCTGTTTTTTAATTATTTTATCCATTATGAAAATAAAAACGGCCGTGAAAACTGTTGAAAATTTCAAGATTCCACATGCGACGAATATCACTCGCGAAAGTTTTTGTTTTACATTAAGTACCTTTAAGCCGCATATCGATTACGCGCTCCTGGAGCGCGCGCGAGGAATGACCGCGCCGTGAATGCGTTCCGTGAAACGCGTTCCATTTGTTTGAGGTGTATCAACTAAGCGCTCATGGCGCGCGTGGCGACCGTTCCAGTGTTTTACCGTTCAGCATGGATGTTGGTCGTGTACGAGCAGCTGCCGCGTTTATACTTATTCACAATATTATACACAAGAAAAAACAGAAACGAAAAGTGCGTTGGTTTATGAAAGAATTGTACCGAAATAGACTGCAGTATGGAGTGAGACTTATGAGACATATGCAGTTTGAAGCTGTTGATGACACAACAAAAAACTTTACAAGAATATCAACGGAAGACTTGAATCAATTGAGATATTTCATTGAGCCAAGGGTAAACAAAATGGACACCCAGTTTCGAGAAGCTATTACAGTGACCGAAAGGTTGGCTATAACCTTAAGATTTTTAGCCACTGGGGACTCTTATAATAGCCTTCAGTACCTTTTTAGGGTTTCAAAACAATCTATATCTAGAATAGTCCCTGAAGTGTGTGATGCCATCAGTGAGGTTTTGAAGGATTGGGTAAAGGTGAGTAAAGAAATCGAAATATTAAGAAACTTCTTTTTATTCAACTAACTCTTATAATAATAACTATTGTAATAATAATAATTGTCCATTATCATTAGGAGACATTGTGGCTGAGGAATCATCATGTAAAGCAGGTGTTGAGGAACTTTGAATATCTTGTTGTGTCGTGTACCGATAGGTTGGACTGTACTTGCCTGAATCAGCCTCAAAAATGACATTATTTATTGCTTGTTTCACGTATATTAAAGTGTGATTGTCATACTTTCTCAATTCATTTGCTATGTGCTGGCCATAACTGAAATATGGATCAGTAAGTAGCTTGAGACGTTTCAGTAGGAATTTTAAATGCTTCCGTCAACATTTCGTTTTCCTCTTCATCATGTTTTCGTTTCTTTGCGTTCTTAGCAGGTTTTTCTGGAACCTTGGAGGTATCAACCTCTTTTGATTGTTCATTCATATTATCTGACCTCCCTACAATATTTTCTTCATTATTTTGTTGTAAAGTTTCTTGTGAAGTTCCTTGTGAAGATTCACCTTGATTATGTGATGTAGGTTCCTGGAAAAACGTGCGTATATTTATTTAAGTATTTTTTACAGATCCCCACCTCAGAGGAAGAATGGTTGAATATTGCGGAAGAATTTGAAGAAAAATGGAATTTTCCTCATGCTATAGGTGCCATGGATGGAAAACACGTTATGATACAAGCACCTGTTAACAGCGGCACGGAATATTATAACTATAAATATTTTTTAGTATCGTCCTATTTGCACTCGTAGACGCAGATTACTGTTTTAGATACATTGACATTGGTTGTCAGGGAAGACTTTCTGACGGAGGGATCTTTAAACATACTACATTATACAAAAAACTCGAAGAAAAGTTTATGAAAATTCCTCAGCCATCTATACTCCAAATACCACATGTCTTTAAAGTGCCCTACGTAATTTTGGCAGACAAAGCTTTCGCACTAAATGAATACACAATGAAACCATTCCAAGGGGAGCCAGAGAGAGGTTCTATTGAAAGAGTGTTTAACTATCGTCTGTCAAGAGGACGTAGAGTGGTGGAAAATGCTTTCGGAATCGCAAGCTCGGTTTTTAGAGTTTTACACAACTTTTTGAGAAAAAACTCCACTTTCCAATACACGCCACATGGATCTTTAGACATGGAAACCGATACTGAAATAATACTTGGAAGTTGGAGAAATGACAGTGAATCTTCATCATTACTTCCTATCACTAATTTACCACGTAGAAGTGGAAATGACGCTAAAGAAATACGCTTACATCTTGCAAAACATTTCGCTACTAATGGAGAAATACAATGGAAAAATAGGTATTAAAAATATTTGACATCATTTACGTACCTGCATAGTGTCTGTTGTGTTATTGGGTGTAAGCTTGTCTTGCATAAAACTGAAATCGTCAAAACCAAACCATTTTGATACATAAATACTATCTCGACCTGTAAACAATAAACAATTAAAATACGTATGAGAACTTAACTAGTTTTATTTAGAGTGAACCCACGAAAATGGTTTTTGTTTTATATTAAATACAAATAGTTATCAGACAATATATTTAAACAAGATATTAGTGTTTAGTCATAAATATCAGTGTAGATAATTACCAGAGCCAGTATTTTTTTTAGATATTCTCCATTTTTCTCTTCTGTAAGATGACAAGAGCACGGTCATTTTTTTCTTCAGTTCTGGCACAGATACTCCTATTTCAGGGCTTATTTCTCTCCATGCATCTTCTCTGAGCGCTTTATTATGATAAAAAGGACTTTTGCTATTCCACAATAATTCCGGAACAACCGTCTCAACTGACGCGCGAGCCAATACTGATTACTGAACCTCCTTTGATACGCGTTATAAAACCGACACCAGATGGAGCGGTCCGCTCCACGTTTGACCGTTCCAACGAACAATTTGGCGCGCGTTCCAAGGCGGTATCCATTTCACCCGGCTGGAACGCGCGCCAATGTTCGACTTCATGGAGCGCGTAGTCGATACGCGGCTTACATTTACACTCTTTCCTGTGGGATTGGAACGCCGCGTTCCAATCACGCAAATTCTCGCGCGGCCAAGCGTGGCGCGTCCTAATACGAATTGTTTTAAAAATTGTAACGGCTTATCGCACGGTTTGAGTGTGTAGCGTGGAACGGTATAGGATAAAAGTGCTAATGTAAACCCATATTTCGCGAGAGATATTCGTGGCACGTGGAATCTTGAAATTTTCAACAGCTTTCAAAGCGGTTATTATTCTCATAATGGATAAAATAATTAAAAAACGGAAAATAAGCAGCTTTGTGCTTGGCTGTGTATGTAAATATTCCAAATTAGATACAAAGAAAGTATTGGGTGAAAACATGGTTGAAAAATCGCAACAGATATGGACAATTGCCTCTGCTCCATGAGTTGCGTGATAATTATCCCATGGATTTTAGAAATTATATGAGAATGGATTCTGAATGATTTGGAATTTTGTTGGATTTGGTTTCTCCAATGATTTCTAAAGAAGACACAAAATTGCGTGAAAGCATAAATGCCGAAGAAAGACTAACAACTACTTTAAGATACTTAGCTACAGGTCGTTCGCTTGAAGATTTGAAATGTTCAAGTGGAATATCCGCACCATCTTTATGTAAAATTATACCTGAGTCATGTAAAGCTATACGTATATGAAGTATTAAGAAAAACATATTTACTAATTTGTCGTAAGCAGCATTTTTTAAATTTCTGTCTGTATATCCTCGGGATTTGATTTTCCATAAGCATGGATAAGATTTATATCTTTCAATAAACTGTGAAACATCTTCTTTCGACCAATATCATGAATCTGCTATATTACCTACCTAACAATTAACATGATTTAAATTTTGTATATGTATATATATCAATAAAATACTTACCCACGCTAGAATACAACTTATGTACGATTGCCCGCGCGAAAGTAAAATGTAATCAAATGTTTTACCTGCACGAAAATCACACTGCCAAGCTTTCGCACATGATTGGAAGGGGGCGTACCAGTCCCGCAGGAAAGAGTGTAAATCTAATGGTACCTATTGGCACTTTTATCCTATACCGTTCCACGCCACACACTCTAACAGTGCGATAAGCCGTTGCAATTTTTAAGACATTAGGTACCTTTACACTTACACTCTTTCGCGTGGGGTTTGAACGGCGTTCCAATCGTGCGGCCAATAATGCGCTTCAAGAACGTAGCGTTCCAAGAGTGTGTTACTAGGAAAATAAAAAATTCAACGTTCCATTCGCGCAGACTTAACCGCGCGTATATAACGTAAAAGGAAAAACATGTCAGTGTAAAGTAAAAAGTGTTGGTTATCGCGCGGATTTGACCGTTCTCGAGGCGTTTTAGAAATTCTGAAAGGATTGATATAACAAAATGTACAAAATAAAGCAGCATAAATTAAAAGTGGCTCTTTGTATGGCTGTACAAATAAATTTTATAAATAATAAAAGAAAAAGAAGCATATGGGTGAAAAAATGGATGGAGGATCGTAACAAATATGGTCACATGCCACTATTAAAAGAACTAAGACAAGATTATCCTAGTGATTTTAAAAATTATCTTCGTATGGACTTTGATACATTTAATATATTATTAGAATTGATCTCACCTATTATTTCTAAACAAAACACGAAGATGAGAGAAAGTATTAGTGCGGAGGAAAGACTAGCTGCCACATTACGCTACTTAGCGACAGGTCGCTCCTATGAAGATCTTAAATTTTCTACTGGAATATCACCATCTTCCTTATGCTACATCATACCCGAAACATGCAAAGCCATATATCAGGTTCTTAAAGAAACTTATTTGAAGGTAAGTTTATTAAAAATAAAGACATAATTATTTTTTAGCGAACAGCAAGTATATCTTAAAAATAAATGGTTTCGTAGAAAAAAGAACAGTGAAAAGAACAACTTTAAAAAAGAAAATATTTGCTGCTAGGTAGGGGTTTTACCCATCTATATTATCTGCAGCAGTATTATAAAAATCCACTATATTTGTTGAAGAGGTCTCGATTGCTTGTTCTGTCACTGGTGGTGATGTAACCTGCCACTGTTGATCAGATTCTTGCTCCGAAGGTGATAAAACCTGCCTCTGTTGATTACAGTCCTGGTCTGATGGTGATGTAAACTGCCATTGCTGACCAGAAGAATTTGATAATACCGTGTATCGACTGCAGGATGAAATTGAAGTATTTCGTGTCTGCTCTGTATCCGACAGGGTTGTAGTACATGTCAACTTTTTTAATAATCCTTGGGTCATAACTTTATTAACCAATGCTTCGGCCAAAATGGCTTGAGTGGAATCCATCCGTTTTAATTTTTCGCTCCATGAAATTCCAACTGCATCATATTCACTAATAACATTGTTTGTCATTTGCAACTGGTTTCTGCAAAATTGCATGAATTCAGCATTTTGTTTATTAAAGTTGCTCTTGACTTTTTGCCTTGTGGTCACGTTTGTAGATTTGGGTGTGGAAAGGGGTGGTTTTGATTGTGAAGCATGCGAATTCTAAAAAAAAAAAATTAAAAGTATTATTTTATTCCAGTTACCAAAAACAAAAGACGATTGGTGCCAAGTAGCATCGGATTTTAAAAATCAATGGCAGTTTATAAATTGTGGGGGAGCCCTTGACGGGAAGCATATACGCATTGTTCCGCCTCCTCATTCGGGAGCTCAATATTACAACTACAAAAACTTTTATAGCATCGTTCTACTAGCGCTTGTAAACGCAAATTATGAATTTATTTACATCGATGTTGGGAAAAATGGAAGACATTCCGATGGAGGAATTTTGGAGTACACAGAATTTTATGATAAATTGACAAAAGGTATAAAATAAAGGTCATTTTTTTATGCAAGAGGTTTTTTTTATTAAAACGATAATTTTTTCAGGTCAATTACATTTGCCGAATAATGATGAAACGGAGAAACATCTTAATTACGTTTTCTTAGGCGATGAAGCATTTTCACTGCACGAAAATTTTTTGAAACCGTATCCACAAAGAGATCTATCATTGGAAAATAGAGTTTTTAACTACCGTTTATCCCGTGCACGCAATGTTGTTGAGAATACTTTTGGTTTACTAGCTGCACGTTTTCGAGTTTTACACACAGCCATACACATTACCGATCCACAAAATATCACCTACGTGGTTTTGGCTATTTGTGCTTTGCACAATTTTCTTATAAGACGCACGACTTCTTATGCACCTCTCAGATCGTTTGATCACGAAGATTTGGCGACTCACGAATTACAAATGGGTGAATGGCGGAATAGCAGTACCGAACTTACCAGTTTACGAACAAGTACGCAAAAAAATGTAACAATAAACGCTAAAAGTAATCGCGAGAAGTACAAACAATATTTTAATTTGGAAGGAAAAGTTCCGTGGCAACTTGACATGATAAAGAAAGGAAAAGCTTAATTTATATTATTATAACTCACCTGTGTTAATACATTTTTTTTTACGCCTGTGTCTGTGTTTTCTTGTAATTCAGTATCCTGAGATTCACTTTCATTATTATGCTCTTGTAGTATTTGGCATTCATTATTCTCTGCATGTTCTCCTGCCGCATTGTCACATCCTGCCTCTAATTCGTCCGCATCCATATTGCTTATACTAGCGGTTGGCATTTCCTGATCACTGGTAAATAGCAATAGGTCGTAGTACCATAAAGTGGGTATGTAGACATCATCTGCCCCAGCTCCACTTCGCATTGATTCTGCCACCTTTTTTACTTCCTTGCGAAAAGAACCTCTGAAGCTTTGAATCTTTTTATAACATAGTCTTTATTTGCCTCAGGAAAAATGGTTTTGCAGACCTCTACCAATTTCTCGTAAGCTTTATTTTTTAGGTTTTTATTTGTATAGTCTATTGACCTGACCTTCCATAGACACGGATACGATTTATAAACTTCAATAAAATGCCTTATAAACTCTTTCGACCAGTACCTACTGTCTCCCATGGCACACAAAATAAGTATTTATTGAAAATATCTGTAAAAATGAATTAAAATGTAATTTACAATTTTACAATAATAAACTTTACTTACAATGTAATTATTTTATTTGTTATACCGCGTGCCAATCACTCACGCACACTCAAATTATGCACAAAAAACCTTCACGTTCCTCTCCCGCAATCAAGTCTTTACTAAAGTACGAAGTGTTTGCGCACATGCCCGACTCACATCTACATTACCGTTCTTGCGCGCACGATTGGAACGTCACGTTCAAAACCCACGCGAAAGAGTGTAAGTGTAAAGGTACCTAATTCGTATTAGGACGCGCCACACTTTTACCACGCGAGAATTCGGGTGATTGGAACGGCACGGGTATCGTGTAAAAAACCTATAAAACGTAAAAAAAAGCCTATAAGATGTCAGCTTGCAGACTACAGTATATTCAGATAAGAGATAGACCGGATGTAAACAAAAGGTTCGGGTGATTTTCACGCTAACGCCGCCGTCTCGACGTAAAACAGGAGCCCTCATTGGTCAATTCGCAATTAAATGCCTATGCCGAGCCGCAGAGCAGTCGTATCAAGGCAGAGTCACATTCAGGTTCAGACGTGTTACGTATGTCGTGTGCATCATTGCAATTTGATATTTCTTTGGACGTTTTCGTTTGTTATCTTATTAAGTTGTTGAGTTTGTCGTTGTTATTGTTATACCTTGTTATTGATTGTTATTGTTATCAACTGCTTGCGCAAAATGCCCAGTAGTACAGATACTGCCGATGAAGTTGTAAACTCCTGTAGTCCACCTAGGAAACGCTCTAAAAAAAGACACCTGAGTGCAGAAATGAAAGAGGTCATTTTGAATATATATAAGATCTAGCGCGAGGAGAACGAGGCATCAACCATCAAAGAAATTGTTGTGAAGGTTTCTCACAAAGTTGGGGTGTGTCGCGCATCAGTGTTTAATGTGTTAAGACAATACAAAAAAAATCACACCTTTTCTGAGCCAATGACCAGTAAACATCGCAAAAGTATTGTTAAATCATTGGATGAAGCTGATAAGCATGCGATTAGGAGGAAAGTGCATGAATTCTTCTTTAGGAATGAAATACCTACTATAGATAAAGTACTGCAGGAGGTAAATGGAGATACAACGTTGCCAAATTTCAAACGATCAACTTTCCATGCGTTACTGAAGCATTTAAATTTCAAATGGAAAAAACGGGGTCGTAATAGTTTACTACTGGATAGAGAAGAAATTGTGCTATGGAGGAGGGATTATTTAACAAAAATTGGGAAATATAGAAACCAAAACAGGAAGATTTATTACCTTGATGAAACGTGGGTAAACGCAGGACACACTACAAGTAAAGTATGGGTTGATGATTCTGTAACTTCATCCAGGAGGGCCTTTCTAGATGGACTGTCCACCGGATTAAAAAATCCAGCAGGTAAATACGAGTAATAGACAACAATCGGATGTTTTTCAAACCTTGGGAACAAGGTTCTAAACATTAATTCCAGGGGGCAGATAAAACATATTACAAGTAACAAAACTTTTATAACTTTCGATAAAATGCGTGGATGTTTTATTGTCATTTTCATTTGTTAAAACTTTTTTAAGCCATGTTTTTATGTGTTTTCGATATTTCAATAATTTTTTAATATAATCTTAAAATATGTCGAATATTATAAACTTAAAAAAAGTTACTAAGTTTTATATTGTGTACCGTTCCTAATATTTCTAATCATTTTAATTCATACTTTAAGCTTTATAAAGTTATAATTTGTTAATATTAATATTTGCGCGTATTTCAGGTTCCTGATCATTCATTTTTTAAAGGTTTATAACTTTAAATTAAATTATGCAGCGTTGAGTAATCATACGACGTTCAATATTCTTTCTTTCAATATGACTAAATAATTCCAATTATAGCAATCTGATACTCATGTCTCAATGTTTTTTCACTGAATGTGATGAAAACATTTGAAAAAGGTTCGCTTATTGAAATAAATCTACACCAGTTAGTAGATACTTCGATTTCCAGGTAAAGGGAAAAGGCTCATTATCTGCCATATTGGCAGTGAGGATGGATTTGTTGTTGACGGTCTGTGGTGCTTTGAGTCTAAGAAAACTGGAGATTACCACGAGGAAATGAATGGCGAATCGTTTGAACAGTGGTTTTCAAAAATTTTACCGAACTTAGACGAAAACGCAGTAATTGTGTTGGATAATGCGCCTTATCATTCTCGAAGAATGGAGAAGGTCCCAACAACGGCTTCAAGGAAAGTTGATGTTCAAAATTGGCTCCGCTCGAAAAATATCAACTTTGAAGAAGCAATGCTGAAAGTACAATTATTAAGAATTGTCAAGGATCACAAGGCGGAATATCAAAAATACGCCATTGAGGAAATGGCAGCAAGTCAAAATAAAACTGTGCTCCGTTTACCTCCATACCATTGCAAGCTCAATCCCATTGAGCTCATATGGGCAGAGGTTAAAAATTATATAGCTAAGCACAATACAACTTTTAAATTTTGTGACCTCAAAGGACTTTTCAAAGAAGCACTAGAATTAATAACAGCGCAAAAATGGGAAAACTGTATTAAGCACGTGAAAGACAAAGTTGAAAAGAGAATGTGGGAACTGGACAATATTTTAGAGGAACAAGTCGAGCCATTCATTATTGACGTTGGTGCTTCAGGCAGTAGCGATGATGAAAACTCATCAAGCTCATCTTTCCAATAAAAGATGTCGTTCATCAAATTCGGTAAGTTATAAGTAATTATAAAGCTACTGTATTTTTTAATTGATTATTGACATTTTTTAACCCATTTTGGCAAAACCTATTCAAGAATCTACTTTCTGACAATGTTTAACCATGCACATTTTTTTACGTTTTGAACGTTTTAATTTGGTTACATATTTACCTAGAAATCAAAAAATATACTAATCAATATTCTAAAAGCAATTTTAAGAGATATACGATTATTTTTAATTTAGGCTAATTTAAACGCCATTTTGAGATTATATTCGACTGTATTTCACCAAACATCAGGCGGCATCCGAAGCTGGAAATCGAAGCGAAAATTTTGAAACCCTTATGTATATTTACATCATTATATATTTCTTACCCCACCCCCACATGATCCTATATCCATCACCAATCGTATACACATCGAATTGTGCTAATTTACTACAAAGTTACGCAAAGCAGCATCTACTATCTAAAATATGTACTGCGTGACTCTTAATACGTCCCTGCCGAATGTTACAGCGTTCGATGATCACGTGGTCTTGTTTATGTCCGGTCTATCTCTTATCTGAATATACTGTAGCTATAACCAAACTTATATGAATACCACAATTTTCCTATAAGTATACTAGCCAAATGGATAAATTTGTATCAGTTTATTATCAAATAATATATTGATTTTTAATGTCTACAAGCTTATGGGTTTGTAGCATTGGTTGATTTAGGATGAATAACTTTAATTCAATTTTTAAACGTTTTTTATATTTTCTGTTTAAAGTTTGCAGGGATAAAATTTGGAGCATAGAAACTAAAATCAACTATGGCTTCTAGTTTTATTTAGTCTGGGAATAAGTGCAGATTTTTCGTTGAATCGCGTTTGATGGTTGTGGCTGATACAATGGTTACATTGTTAAATTTTGGATTTTTTGTTAAATATGTTTCCCGGCAGTCGAAAAGCTAAGATTCACTGTAAAGATTTTCTGTGGGATAACTTTTATTTTTGTCCAGCATAACCTTCAAAATTCACTTATGCGTAATTGCAAGCCAATAATCCATTCGATAGTGACGTTGGAACAAGGGCATGATATATTTTCCGCTCAAAAAACTGCTGAATTGTTTGATTTTCGGAATAAGGCATCTTAATTTTCTTAAATTTTCAAGGTGTATGTTCCATCTTAGATGGTTATCTATATATACCCCTAAATATTGGAAATTATCAACTGATGTATGTGTATGTTCTTGCAGCTATTCAACGTTTTAATTTGGAGTTGATTGAAATTTTGAGCAGATCTGTTGTCGCAAGAGAATTGTAATAAAATGTTTTTTGTTGAAGTTGTCATTTTTTGAAAATCTAGCTACTTGGATTTTATCAAGTGAACGCTCTGTAAGTTATACTTTAAAGTTATCATTATTTCGCAGAAAAAACTAACTGCTTCAAAGGGAAACAGCATTTAGTATAAAAATGCACTGAATTTCGATGGCTGCCCAAATCAATTCAATACTATAAAAAAAATTATTTGAAACGTTAATGTTTGACTTCATTTTTTTCACCTACTTGACTTGAGGTCAAGTATGTTAAAACCCCTTGATACTTTATGGTAAACTATAAATCTGTTCTACTAAAGAAAATCGAAAATTGTCATGAGAGTTCACTGTTTTCCCAAACACAAAATCCGCAGATAGTGTCGTTGAAATTGGATAGATTCCATTTATAAAAAGTATATTTTCATATAGCGCAGTCACACAAAACACGGATACACATGTTTTCTATAAATATAAAAACAAATTAAAACTAAGCTTCTTCAAAAAAAAAAAAGACATCAACTAATTTTACATATTTTTAACAAGAACAAATTATAATGACCATCTGTAGCTGTTTTTACTTTCATTATTTTTAATTTTACCACCATTATAAATCCGTTGGGCCCTCATGTGTTTGTCATGGTGCGCGAATGAAAAGCTAATTTAGAATTTTTCATTTTTTTTTGTATCAGCTGATGAACTGTTTTTTTTTCCTACTTGAGCGTCCAGATTTATCGTTCTATTATTCTTTTATGATGTACAAATTATTTGGTAGAGGGTGGACAACTAAGAATGCGAGGTACTGTATCTGAGAACCTATCTATCGTAGAGGTTTGCGGCAAAAAAATTCTTGCTAAAACGGCCAAGAGAAAAACATGGAAAATAATTTCAAGTTTCTGAAATGGCCGCTAGGGGGCGAACCTGCAATCTTGATTCTAAAAAAGTGATATTTCTGTGAATTCCGCTATATTAACCTAACACAAAAATACCTGACCTTGAATGTCTAGGATAATGTGAACTTTTTTGTTTGACAATTTTTGCTGTATCTCTAAAAATGACGTGGTAGGTGTTATTCAAAGGTTTCCGTAAGAAACACCTGAGCCGATTTTAACAAACTTGGGCTAGTTGCTCAAATGTTATATTTGAAGTTTTGTTAGTTTCACATATGGCCGCTAGAGGACTTCTTTCGACGTTTCTATAGAAGTGGTTAAAAAAAGTGCATTGGTATGATATTTTTATGGAAAAGTAGCTAAATGATGTATAAACAAGCTCGCGAAAATTGCATCTTGATATCTTGTCCCCAACCTAACAATTAAGCGAAAGAAAATTTTATGCGGAAATCCCTTAAATTTTTATTTTTTCAAACTAATTATTCTGGAATTCTTTTTTATTCATTAGAATGAACTCTCCCTTTTTGAAAATATTACAAAATGTCGCTAAAAGGTAAGTAATGCTGATAACAAAAAGCTATATTTCGTTTAAATGCATATTCACTATCGGTATAATATACGAAAAAGACAATTAATAGAAACAGACCGTGGAATACAACAAAACAAATACCTAATCAAAACATAAATAATCCTCAAATTGTCGATAGTTGTCAATAGTTTCGCGTTACTTTGAGCAATTTTTGTGCTTACCAAATGCGTTTTACGAACGATTAGACTGTTGATATGCTTGCAGTTTATTTTGAATGTCTTCAGAATGCCCCAGTAGCAAAAATAATTTACGCGACTCACTTTCAGATTTCTTCGCCCACAAAAACTTTGCAATGCAAAAAACCGTTAGCGAAAAACCTTCAAAAACCATAAATCAAAACTTTCGTTTTGTAGGTTATGAAACGCAGAACGACAGCATAAGGAGAATTAATTCTTCATTCGTTCTATACACGGATTGACCCTTCTTGTGTCAACTCTTCAAGCCTTCCAACAAAGTCAGTACTAGTTCCATCGTCATCCAACGTCGTTTTGATAGTATCCGGAAACCATTAACTGAGTTCCACCGCAGGCACCGTCAAATAGTTCAGCGCAGCTCCCGACTGCAGCCCTGAACCGACTGTATACACATCGCCACCGCGCGGTGCTATGGCAGACGGCGTCGCGTTGGTGCTTACAACTTGAATAATATAAAGTGAATAATGTATGAGAAAATTTTAGCATAACTTTGTTTATGTTGATCACATAATATACAAGATTAGGGTTCGGTTTCGATCCCGCCGTTAACGTTGATCTCTGGCCGGATGTGTTATTGTTGCGGATTTATTTGTATGCTATGTAACTATCAGGTGCGTAAGTCTGATGGAAGTAACGCCGTAAATAAGCTCATTAGTTTTCCTCGGCACTGGTCACGGGCTTATATAAAATCGTATTTGAATAGGTTCATTGCACGTATGAGATACATTGTAAGTTTTTCGTATGTGATCGGTAGATAAAAGATAACTAAAAAAAGTTATTTTTAAAAGTCATAGGCAAACATCATATACTTCTTGGAAAATATGCTGCTCTATGCAGAGCGATTCATAACTAGGCGGTATACAAAAATACATTTTTTAAGTGAAATACCCTGTATATTTTAGTATGTATATTCAGAAAGGCCCATTTTTGCAGTAGGATTTTGGCCGCTACTTTTCTATCGACGGGATATTTTGTCCGAAATAACAGTGAAAATTGACAACTTCTAAGACAGTCAATTTTCAGCAGCCATTTTTGTATGCCAACTACTGACTTTTTAATGATTGCATCGCATTTTTAGCTAATTTTAGCAACAGACCGCCTCAAAAAGGGTAGTTTCATCCTTAGAGCAAAAATATTCAGAAAGAGGTATCAGCTTGTCAAAAAAGCTAACACCATTGATGAATAATAAAAATGAATAAAGCGCATCGTTTATATGTAGGCTTAGAAGTCAGATTATTGTTTTTTTTTTCTACCTGACCTAGGCGTAGTTTACATCCTCAGAACATAGGCAGTTTTTTATATCTCCCACCTAGTTGGAAACAGAGTTACAAGCTAAAAATAAATGAATAGTGTTTCACTAGTAGCTATTGGGTGATTTCTTCGGAACCGTCGAAGGGGTGGACTTACCCCTTGAACATGAAAAATGTGTTTTTTGCGTTTTCCACCTAGCCAGAAATAAAGTTACAGGCTAAAAATGAATCAAAAGTGTTCCTTTCATTAGTAGATATAAGGTCACATATATTACATCTTCTTCGGACCCGTCGAAGGGGATGATTACACCTCTTGAACGTCAAAAATGAGGTTTTTGCATTTCTCACGTTAGTTACAGGAAGAACATTATAAAAGTGGATTCCATAGTAGTTAGAATCGTATCTAGTTCTTTGTAGACGGTGTTTAGGAGTATCTAACTTATGCATGGTGTATTATAACTTGTACATCACTGTGAGCAGATAAATATATATAGATATAGGTTGATGAATACCTCCCTAGATGACTGCATATAACTCAGACTTGCGATGACTCTGATGCAGCGCCTTTGTAGTGCAAATACTTTGCATATGCACAGAGTGACCCCAGTTCAAGGGTGCAGATGACATTGTTGAGTGAAAATGCTTGTCCATAATTGTGGTTAGCGACGTATCACCAGAAACACAGCTTTCCAGGATTTCTTATTAAATAAATGGCATTAGATAGTTCCCTGAGACACTGTTTACATGTTCCTCCCAAGTCATGTGTGTATCAATACAGGAACCCACAAATTTTACTGTGTGTGATATTGACGTTATGGTGACACAAACTTATAACCATGGATTGTCCCTTTGAACCATTAAGTGTCAATTTATTTGCTGAAAACCAATATTCTAAATTTAATATATACATATTCAATATTCGCAGAGAAAAGTAGATCGATCGATTTGTTACTACAGAGCATTGTTGTGTAATCGACAAACAGGTTGTTTGTATTACAGTTAGGAGCATTTATGTATATTAATAATAAATTAATACCCAGCACAGAACCCTGTGGGATGCCACATGAAAGTGTCATTGTACTGGTGATGAAGGTTACAAGCTGCTGTCTGTTGCTCGAATAAAATGACAAGAGCCTAATGCTACTACTATAGTACTTGTAATGCGACAATTTTTGTAAACGAATGTCACAGTCTGAGGCCTTAGTAAAATCAAGAAAATTAGGTAAGCAATGATCACCATTTTCAAAAGCTGCACTTATTTTCTTATTGAAGCCGTCAATACCTAGAGAAGTAGACTTGCCTGATCTGAATCCGAAGTGACAGTCAGTAAATATGTTGTTGCTTTAAAAATACTCAATCAGCTGATCTTTCAAAAGAATCTCAAGTATCTTAGCAAGTAGGGGTATAAGTGAAATAGGTCTATAATTAGAAAGATCGTTGGAATCGCCTTTTAAAGAGGGAGATACCTTTCGACAGTTTGAAAATATCATGAAATATATCATTTGAAAAACACCAATTCCATAGTTTTATGTGATGGCTCAAGCTTATAAAATGGCTCTAAAAATACCAAATCAACTCATTTTTTTAATGGAAATCACCAATTTTGTAGAGTTTTATCGCATTAAGCATTAAAAATAAGGATATTTTTTTTTAAGGTTGTCTACTACTCATATCAGTAGTTTCTGAAGTATTTTTATATGATCCCATTTCCTATTAAAATAATGCACCGCTCTTGTCACAGATAAAAAGCTTCCGTGAAAAGTATGCTTATAATTTTAAATTTATAACTTTATGTAAACATGTTATTCCTAAAACATGTGTTTCAGGGCATTGCACGGAAGATTACATACAGTTTAGTTTAGTATCAAATGAGAATGTTCAGTTTGAAATTAAAATTTTTCCTACATCAAATATCCCGACACCTCCCCTTAATCCGAAATGCCTTTTCGGTGCATACAACTGGGGCAGATGGATAGGTCGGTCTGGTACAATACCGTGGCCAGCCCGGTCACCAGATTTGAATCCGTTAGATTTTTTTTACTGGGGAACTGTAAAAGAAAAAGTGTATTTCAAGCCGATTCAAAATGTAGCTACGGCAAAGACTATTGGAAGCAGCTGAGTTTGTTAATAACCGTGGATTCGCTCGTTTAATAACCCGAACTTTTTTAAGAAGATGTCGAGCGTGTATTGCGGCTGAAGGAAAACAGTTTGAGCATTTGCTGTAAAGGTAAATCATCATCAGCAGCATTTTGACGCCTACTGTTGTGCAAACAGTTATCCTTAAGGGTCCTTGTGCGTTTTCATAATCGCTGTTTAATTAGGAAATTTTGAAAAATTTTCATCAGTTTTTCTTCAAATAAAAATTGTGCATAAGTTAACGAGTAATCTTCTAAGTATTATACCATTTTGGAATCCTTATTAAATGCGCCAACTTTTAAGGTTACTTGCCAAAGTCTCGTAGTACATTTTTTCCAGTACAGCCAGTGAAAGTTGAGATAAGTTTTACTTTGGAATACTTGGTTGGGAAATAAGTGGCAATTTTTCCTGAACGAGAAAAGTTGGCAGTAAGGTTGAGACACCAGTTTGAAGATGCATTATTCATCATTACATTGTAAAAATAAAATCCAAAAAAGTTAATATTTGTAGTAACAGGAGTTGACATACTGCCGTAGGCTGTGAAATTTCTATATTTTCTTCAAAGACCTATAATTTTCAAAACACATACATAAAATTTTTTTAAATATTTTTCGGATAGCTGTTATGACTTTGCCTATCACCCGGTTTCGGCTTGACGTCGACTTCTGGGACACCCTGTATATAGGGTGACGGGAAAATAGATGCGGAGCCGGTGGGGGGAGATAGTACAAGTCCATTTTACTATAGGAACTGCTGTCCGAAAATTAGCCGTTTTCGAATTATACTAGTTTTTAAGATTGTATAAAATTAACATCCTTCATACGTTAAATAAGTCATAAAACTTGAAAATTGGGTGTTTCATTTAATTTTTTTTTGGTTTTACAATAAAAATATTCAAAAATACGAAAATTGATACTCAAAGGTACATTATTGATGCTACCTCATGCAGTAAGCCTCAAAATAGTTCGTTTTTTGTTAAAAAAATCTTCGTTCATCTCAAAAGCTTCAGTTTACTAGAAAAAGTCGCATACAAATTTTTCGTACAAAATGATTAGAAAACATCTACGTTTCATTACCTTTCAAATGAGGTATAAAAATCACAAATCGATTAAGAATTGGCAGAAATATTTCTAATGCACACACGTGCTCTTCTTATGACAGCTGATTTTACTACCGCCGAATTCCTAAGAGAGGCTTGAATTTCTTGTGCTGCATGCAGTATTATCCTGTTTCTGAGGTCTTCTATTGTGGGTACAGGATTTTGATCAGAGTATACTAAAGTTTTCATGCGACCCCACACAAAAAGTCCATAGGTGTGAGATCGGGACTGCGTGCTGTACCCACAATAGAAGACCTCAGAAACAGGATAATACATACAGCACAAGAAATTCAAGCCTCTCTTAGGAATTCGGCGGTAGTAAAATCAGCTGTCATAAGTGCATTAGAAATAGAGGGCGCCGTATTGAAAATGTATTAGAAAAATAAAAAAATGTAGTTTCAAACAAATTATCCTGAATTAAGGTATGATTTTGTAATAGTATTTTTATTGCTTTTCCCTTACTCCTCTTATAATAGTCATATGTTTGCCAATTCGTAATCTACTTGTGATTTTTATACCTCATTTGAAAGCTAATGAAACATAGATGTTTTCTAAGTATTCTGTACGAAAAATTTGTATGCGACTTATTCTAGTAAACTGAAGCTTTTGAGATGAGCGAAGATTTTTTTAACAAAGCTTGAAGCTTACTGCATGAGATAACGTCAGTAATGTACATTTGAGTATGAATTTTCGTATTTCAGAATATTTTTATTGTAAAACAAAAAAAAATCAAATGAAACACCCAATTTTCAAGTTTTATGACTTGGTTAACGTATAAAGGACGTTAATTTTATAAAATCTTGAAAATTAGTATAACTCGAAAAAGATTAATTTTCGGACAGTAGTTCCTATAGTAAAATCGACTCATATTGGCTTGTACTGTCTCCCCCCACCGGCTCCGCATCTATTTTCCCGTCACCCTATATATATATATATATATAAGTTATGTGCCGGGATGGCCGTTCGGGTTTTTAAAAAACTTTATTTTTACTTTTACAAGACAATACAATATACTTGAATTATTTTATAATGGATAGATGTACAATACAGCGAACAAAACGAGTAATGTTGAATGAATGAATAGAATGAATCGATTCCTCTATTTATCATCTCGGTAAGGATGCTTTCCTCAGCATTTTCTTCTTCCACGTGCAGCCTTTTCTGCATCATAACTCCTCCCCACCTAGTCTGAAAACTGAATAGGAACGTTTTCTGTTTTCAGTAGGTTTTGTTCTTGTTGCATTTTTCTTGGGCCTTTCTTCACTGGATTCGGGATTTTCTTCATCTTTCTTGTCTTGGGGTAGGTCATTTTTCTTCTGGATTTGTTTTTTCCAAATATACCAAAAGATTACTGCTACTGTAACAAGCAGAAAAATAGTAAAAACTGAGCTGCTAGAAAACCAAATTAAGGGATCAATAGCGGCTTCTTCTTGCATTTGAAGAAAATTTGCTTTCTCTTGCATTTCCTTAATCTTGCTGAGGTCAATAGTCTTGAGGATTAAAGCTTTCTTGGATACAAAGTTCGATCTTGCATTCCAAAACTTTATTTCTGGAAGGACCAAAGGGTTTCCTTTGACTTGATCCTCTTTGTTCCAAAACTTGGATGAGTTGATTTGTATTCCACAATTTTCGGGTATTTCGACTAAACTTGGCGTTTCTAAAATAAGTGGTTGTTGAGTACCACACAACTTGACTGCTGTGATCGGCTGATCAGCGGGTATGACCAAAATGTGTTTTGCTGATATTGCTTCAACAATAGAACTGGATACTTGTAACCTTGTGAATTGGCATTTTGAAAATTCTGCTTTCTTCAGTAACTCGTTTAGACAACCTGAATGGGTTCTTGTCGATTCTTGCAGAAGTAGACGTTTTCAATTTCTGGACATTCTTCTTCTTCAAATTGTTGATGACTTGTTCCAAGAGCCAAAAAGGGATGGGTTGGAATAATGGTTGAATTTCTAATTGGAACTGGGTATAGACGGAAAAATTGGAATTTTTCATCAGATAATATAGGAAATCTTATAGAAAACAAGATTTTATTATCAGTAAATGTAATTTGTGGATCAGCTACTAAATAGTATGATTGTAAATTTTGAAAGTTTGGTACTTTCTTTTTACCATATAATTTTACTAAATACTTTATGTTTTTCTCTAAGTCTGAAACTGATATGATAGAACTATGTAAAGTGTTCAATTTTGAAAACATTATAGCGTCCTCCAAATTGTCCAAAAATGTAATCAAATTTTGACAATTTAGATTAAGTTGCTGTAAAATATTTTCAGCGTGAAGATAAGCTGTCAAGCTTCCTACAGTTCCATTCATCGCATTTTGCAGATGATACAATTTCGTTTTGATCTGTACCTGATTAGAGCTTAATAATGAAATTGTAGAATTGTAATTATCTATCAATTCTTTAGTTAGTGAGGTTGACTATGCACAGAATTTGCGTTCTTTTGTAATTCATGAAGTGCATTATTAATTTTGATTTCGTCATCTGAGTCCATTGTACCAAAAAGAAACTTTGAAGTTTTTCCTACGAGATTAATCAATCCTCGTTTCTGACGAATACGTGGAACAATGTTATCTAATTTTCTTGTAGCTTCTTGTATCAGAAATTTCGTATGCTTAAGGAGATTTGATAATCCAAAGTGCAAGTCTGAATGATCAGCATTTAAAGGCTTGAGAGTATTTTGGAGTTTTTCGTAATAATTTTGGATATTCGTAATCTGCCTTGTTAATGAAGTAGTTTCTACAAAGTGAATAAAAGTATGATACGATTCTATAATACTAGCGTTACCTAGCGAATAAGGGAAAAGCGGGGCTTTTAAGGGTGTGACAACTGCGTCATTGTTGGCTTTGGTTGTCGCGACTAGTAGAAGGGATCGAATGACTATCGGAACCTTCTTGATTTCCAGATTCATGATCCTGCGGAAAAGAAGAATAAGCTTTAGGTTTTTGAATTTGAGATTTGTGTACTAAACCTTTGCGTTTATTGATAGTCCGTACTTTTGTACCTAAATCTTTCTTAACTTCAGTTTTTGTGAATCCTGGTTTTAATTTACTCCAAGAAGCGGTTTTATCTTTGACATATGCTTTCGAACCTTGGGGGAATTTGGATGGATCTACTCTAGTTTTATTACGCTTTTCTATAATATTCTTTTTATGAGCGTCTGTTGCTTGGTGTATATTGTTGTAAATGAATTTTAGTATTTCACGTCTATCATCAATGAATTGGCTAACAATGATCTCATCTGATAGGTCAAATGGATCTAGGACATCTAAGCGGCCATTTATAAGGTCGAATGGTCGTTGTTTTGTAACACTGTGAATTGACGTGTTATATGCCAAAATTGCATTTTGCATTAGTGCTTTTGGACATAA
The DNA here is from genome assembly GCA_963669975.1 of Acanthoscelides obtectus. Lineage (NCBI taxonomy): Eukaryota > Metazoa > Arthropoda > Insecta > Coleoptera > Chrysomelidae > Acanthoscelides > Acanthoscelides obtectus. The sequence continues at coordinate 67,990,857 of CAVLJG010000001.1, read as the reverse complement.
TTTTGGAAATTTAATTTTTAGAATTCTTAAGAGTTCTAGCAGGGTTGAATGTAATCGTTCTATGGGACTGTTGCTATTCGAATTACATGGTGTAGTAAAGTGAAGCTGGATTTTGTGTAATTTACAAAATTCAGTAAATAAGGAATTATTGAATTCTCTTCCGTTATCAGTAGTAACTGATTGAGGAATGCCGTGATGATTCACAAATATCAAAATATTTTCATTACACTGTTGTGGCTGTACAAACTGGATCTAAATGATAGGCTTGTGCATATTTTGAAAATGAATCAATAACAGTAAGAAATTTTGTGTTAGAAAATTGGAAAGTGTCCATATGTAAGACTTCTAGGGGTTGCTTTGGCGTTGGTGTAAGTGAAAATTTTATTTTTGGTGGATGTCTGTCATACTTTGCTACTTGACATAACTCACAATTATTTATGTATTCTGTTACCATTTTTTGCATATTCTTCCAGTAGTATAGTTTTTTAAGGGAAAGTAACGTTTCGTTAATTCCTCTGTGACAAGTCTTTGTTTCATGATGATGAGAGATTAATTCTTTTTGTCTGTCTTTGTCTGAAATATCTCTAACAAGCTGATTGGAAAAATAAAGTTTATATGCGTGGTTTTTGGAATACAATGGTAGTATTTTGCTAATCTGGATATTTAAATCTTCAATTTCTGAACCTTTGACAAAAATACAATATACTTTGTTTGGATCAACATAGTCTTTGAAAAACTTTATGATTTCTTCCTCTATGTTATCGCTAAGCTGTAGCTTTATTAACATTTTCGAAGGGCTTAGTCCTTACAATATGATATCGATAGGATGATTTCTGTTCTATAATTATCTGATTAGAAAATTTGTTAGTAACATATTCAGTGAAGGGTATCTCTAATATGGGGTTTTCTACTGCTGTATGGACTGTAATACTGTCATCACTTGGCTGAGGGGGTACAATTTGGATATCTGAAATTATTTGTATTTTGTTAGAGTTATCAGGAACTTCAGGGATGAGAAATTCCTCTAGTTCTTGTAAGTCTTCAATATTTATTTCGGGGTTATCATCGTCTTGTAGAAACTGAAGGATATCTTCGGAATCTCCAAGATTTGCAATTATTGATTGATCCGTTTCATATTGGATGGCGTTAAGTTCTACGCGAGATAAAGCATCAACATTGCTATTTATTTTTCCAGGTTTATATTGAATTTTGTAATTGAACTGTTCAAGAAACAGTTTCCAACGTAAAAGTCTGGGGTTATGTTCTTTCATGTTAAACAAATATTCGAGGGGTTTGTGGTCGCTAACTATGGTAAACTCACGTCCCCATAGATATGGTTTGAAGTATTTCACACCATATACTACTGCTAATAATTCTTTTTCTATTGTGCTATAATTACATTCTGCTGGATTTAGAGTTCGTGATGCATAGGCAATCGGTCGATCCTGTCCTACTTTTCCTTGGCTAAGAATACAACCTATTGCGTAATTTGAGGCATCAGTAGTCAAAATAAAAGACTTTTCAAAATCTGGGTATTGTAAAATAGGTTCGTTGGTTAGAATATTTTTGCAAGTTTCAAAAGCTTTGATAAATTCTGCATTATGTTCAATTTTTGATCCTTTCTTAAGAAATTTCGTAAGTGGTTTTGTTAATTTGGCAAAATTTTCGATAAAGCGTCTATAATAACCTTTTTTTTTTTTTTTTTTTTTTTTTTTTTTTTTTTTTGCACTAGGACATTGCCCCATTAGCCTCTATAATAACCTAAAAGACCTAGGAACGATTTGATTTCTTTGACTGTTTTTGGAATTGGGAATTGTGTTATTGCTTGTATCTTTTTGGGATTCGGTTTTACACCATCACAAGTAACTACGTGTCCTAAATATTCAACTTCTTTGCATAAAAATTCACATTTGTCTGGTTGAATTTTCAATTGTGTGTCCCTTAGTCTCCGAAATACTAATTTTAAATTTGCAATATGTTCTTCAAGACTAGTGGAAAAAATTATAATATCGTCCATGTATACTAAACAAACTTTGCCTTGTAATCCTTGTAAAACATTGTCAACTACTCTCTGAAATGTACTTGGGGCATTTTTCAAACCATATGGTAAGCGGGTATACTCGTAATGTCCATGTTCTACACTAAAAGCGGTTTTTTTCGATAGAGTTTGGATGCATCTCTATTTGATGAAATCCGGAAGCTAAATCTAAGGTACTGAAGTATTGACATCTACCTAACTTGTCCAATATATCGTTAATATTAGGTAATGGATATCGATCACTTATTGTTTTTTCGTTCAGCTTTCGAAAATCTGTTACTATTCTCCATTTTTGTTTCCCACTAACATTTTATTTATCTGTCTTTGAACTTCCTCTTTATGAACAAAGGGATAACGATACTTTTTTGTATGTACTGGAATTTCATCAGTAGTTTTTATTTCATGTTTAATAATATTAGTGAACGTTAGCTTTTCGTTTTCATTGTAAAATATATCCCTAAACTCATGGCAAACTTTTAATAAAGTCTGTTTTTCCTCACTGTTCAAATGATCAGTCCTAATTAATTTCGATACTTTCTGTATGCTTTCGTCACTATGTTTTAGTTCACCAATAATATCCTCAATATGAAAAATATAAAAGTTATCACTAACTTCCTTAGAATATTCAATTACGTCCAACGGATTTGAAAAATCTATCGTTATTTGTTCATCTGAATGGTTATAAACTTCTGTATAAGCAAACCATTCATTCGAAATAGTCAAGGTCTCAGGGAAATATAAGCCATTTATTTCACCTTCAGGGATTATAACGGGGCTATTGTTAATGCTCACAGGAACTTTGATAAGAGCTACCTCGTGTGCATTTATCGTTATGCTATATGGTTCAGTGTCAAGTTCACGGAAAAATATGGGAATACGCAATGACTCACTAATTAAATGTCGATTAGTAAGGTCTATGTTGAGATTTAAACGTAGTAATTGTTTTAATCCTAATATGCCGTCAAAAAATGAACTTCTTTTTCTCCTACGCCTGTCTTTAATCTTGAAACTGAATGGTAAATACGTTCTGGAAAGTATTTTTCGACTATTCTAGGGCGTATCATCGAATGTGAACATCCTGTGTCAATGAGTAACTTTAAGGGTGGATTTTGAATTTTGATGTAGGGTAAAGAGTTGTCAAGATCGGAATGGATTTCGATTATGTTTTGTGGGTGCCTTGGCCCTTGTAATAAAAATTTGGATCTGATTCATAATTTGTGGACGAAGAGACAGAAGCATGTTGAGCTTCAACATTTTGAGTTTTTGAAAATGGTTTTGGATTTCTGGTTCTTTCGGGTTGTTCGGTTTCGTATCTTTCGTCGTTTTGAGTGTCATCTATTTGATATAGTTCTTCCGCAATGAAATTTCTGGGTCCCGAGGGCTGGAAATGATTTTGCCTTTGGGGATAGTTCGGTTTATAAGTATTTGTGGTTGAAACTGACATAGGCTGTGGGGAATTATGCGGTACTGTTCCCCTGGGCTTGAAGACGTTCGTGTTTCTGGGTGGTCCGAAAACTTCTTGATTTGTTGGATAGCGTTTTTGAAAATTATTATTTCGACTTTGGATGTTTATCGGCTGACTTGGGAAATTATTCCGGTTTCTGTCAGCTGGAAAAGTTTGTGGAGGTCGATAACTTTGTTGAAAATTCGACTGATGAGGAGCTTGAAATTTTTGATAATGAAAATTCTGATTTGGTGCCTGATTACGGTAATTGTTATTTGAATGTCCAAACTTTGTCTGTGGTTTGGAATATGAATTTTGTGTGTTACTACCTGGAGTCTTTGAGTGATTTGGGAATTTGAAAATGTTTTGCGTATACTGGAAATTTTCTTCCTCAATAATATATGCCATCGCTTCTTCTAGAGATGAAGGATTTTTCAAACGAATAACCGTTTGTAAAGGTCCTGATAATCCGCGCACAAAAGCTCTTAAACAGATACCGTCGTACTGCTTCATCATTGCGACTTTTACTTCGGGCGTTGAGTCTGAAATACTCAATTTCTGTGCAAGAGTACTCCTTAAAATTTGAAGTCTTTTTCCAAAATCTAAGGGTGACTCATTTCTATTTGGTGAGGCCAGAAATAGATCTTGTTCCAAGCATTCTAAACTTCTATTATCACCAAAACACTGCTCTAAAGCATTTTTTATTAAAGACCAGCTATTTAATTCTGTTCTACAGCCAACTAAAAGTTGAGCCCTACCAACTAATTTAGTCTGTACCACTCTCAATAAGTATCTCTTAATGGTTTCTTCAGAAGTGTTGAATGTGTCGAATAGATAATCACATGATGAAATGAAGCTTGGTAGTGTATTGAAATTACCATCAAAATTTGGTATTGTATCTACAAACATGCGTAACATTTGTAAGCTATTTTCTGGGAATGTCATTTCTTCAGATTCTGATTCTGAATCAGTATTATTAATTCTTAAGTTATTTAACTCGTTGATAATGTCTGATAATGACATAAAATCACAACTTTTCAAATAAGATCTCCTATACAGGGAAATCAATTTGAATGGGGCGAAAAGGAATTTTGGCTCTTACCTTCTACTCCTATCTTCTTGGAAGGCGGCAGGCAGAAGCAAGGGGCCAAGTTCTCGCTCTTGGGCTGTGGATTCTCGTTCGTTTCTGTAGGTCGAACGCCGAAGGGACGATACCCACGTTTTCACGAAACCGGTCACGATACCGCGAATTTTCGGAAAACTGCGTTTTATCCTACTGGATGACTGCGCCAGTTATGTGCCGGGATGGCCGTTCGGGTTTTTAAAAAACTTTATTTTTACTTTTACAAGACAATACAATATACTTGAATTATTTTATAATGGATAGATGTACAATACAGCGAACAAAACGAGTAATGTTGAATGAATGAATAGAATGAATCGAATCCTCTATTTATCATCTCGGTAAGGATGCTTTCCTCAGCATTTTCTTCTTCCACGTGCATCCTTTTCTGCATCATAACTTATATATAAAGAAGGCAATTAACTATGAATACTATATATATATATATATATATATATATATATATATACAGGGTGTCCGCAAAGTTGGGGTTTTCCTTTACACGACGCGTAGATCTTGAAAACATAAGCAATTTTTGTTAGTACCATATACACCAATGTCTTAAGGGAACCGAGATAAAGGGCTCTGCAACATCAAAAATATCTGAATACCGTCCTGTAGCCGCGACCCGCCGCGATATCCCAGACTGGTACCGGCTACTAGCTGAACCCGACGACAGAACTGGGTCGGGGTCAGTGTGTCAGGTCAGTATGCAACCTTCAACCGACGGTAAAGGGTCACGCGTATAGAGGTAACGAACCCGTATAATCGATTGCGTTTCAAAAAAAAAAAAAAATAATAATGGCACACTCATACACCAATAATGAACTCGTTGATATGTTGTTAATTTATGGCGAATGTCTTCAAAATGCTACAGAATCGTCGCGAGTGTATGCAGATCGTTTACCTAGACGACATCATCCAAGGCCCCGCAGATTTGTGTACCTGGTCCAGAGAGTCAGGGATACGGGCCATTTGGAGGAATTTCGAGGTGGGCACAGTGGGAGGCCTAGACAACCACGAATGGTGAAAGTTGAGGAAGAACTACTGAATCGCGTAGACGGGAATCCCTCAACAAGCACTAGAGACGTGGCTAGAGAAGTGCAAGTATCAAAAACTAAAGTGTGGTAAACGTCCGACGTGTACAAGCCCTTCAACCTGACGATTTTCCAGCAAGAGTGCGGTTTTGTGAGTGGTTGTTGCATCAACATGACAATAATCCGGACTTTTTGAGGTGCATATTTGTGACAGACGAATCTACGTTCACGCGTAATGGGGTGAATAACTTTCGATTTCAGGCTGAGACGTACTTAGCCCTTCTCGTCAACTGGAGAGTGAGTACTTTTTCCTTTATTTTTTTTTACTTGGTCGCCCTCGTTTCACTACACATTACCTTTGTTATTTCAAGGGTAGTTGTTTCTGAAAAGGAAAACCCCAACTTTGCGGATATATATATATATATATATATATATATATATATATATATATATATATATATATATTCAGATCTATCTAAATCTGGCTACTCTCAAAGTTTAGTTACATATACAGGATGCTCTAGAATAGCATACTTACTTGTCAAATGAAATTGAAAGAACCTAGTATCCCATTTTCAAAAAATTTCGCCATTTGAAGACTTCCCCGCCCATAAAGTGATTGCGTCGCAATTTTTTGAATCACCCGATATGCTAATGAATAAAATATGAAAATAAAAAGCTAATTTTAGATTGTACAATCGTGAGAAGTATGCACATGGTTTTAGCTTTTTTTCTACATCAGAATCAGTTACTATACCATTAACTACAGAAAGTAATGTCAACAAATCATTACTGCATTACGAAATTGGAATCGGGACATTCTTCTTTTTGTTTGAAAACGTATTTTTTTAAAGTGTGGGAAAAGAGAGTTATACGTGGTGGAAAGCGCTGGAGAACGTAACGAAGTTTCAAATCGGTAGACAATAACTTTACGGAAACTTTCGATCATTGAGGAACTCTTATGCTTTGTCGACAGAATCATATACGGCAAACTGTGCTTTTCGCATTTAACCTTTTCCAGAAACACTTTTATTTTTCATGTGCAAGATGTCGATTCGATCATTTGTGTGCAGTATGCATATACTAGTAATAAAAGTAGTTCAATGATTGTTCCATACCGTCAAATGTCTTATTAGAACCAACTATTTTTAAGGGTAGGTACGGCAGTCTGAAAAAATGTTGATTAACAGTCGAACATGTACTGTCTCTCCATACAGAGCGGAGTTACACAGCATAGTTTGAGAAACAAAGTTCTGTGTGCAAGTAGGCGAAAATCTGACGATTGCCACATATGAACTGCAACTCCTAAACTGTCCACCCTTGTAGGTTTTTAGACCATCAAATATGGTCAACCTTTTCACATCAGTTGAATTATGATATATTCTAACTACAATTTCATATTGACCAGTTTGTTATACTTCCAAAAGTGATCAACCGCATATTATTGGAGTTAGAACTGTCAAATACACAGCATAATTTCAGGAACAGAGTTTTGCTGCAAAACGCACAACTACAACAACTCCGTCGGAACTATCTAGCAACTCCATAGATAAACTATGTTCGTTCCCGTAATCACGGACGACAAAGCAGCTTCTCAACTCCCTGTTATCTAATTGATGCTGAAATGGAATGGAGAGGGGGAAGGGTGATGGGAATTGAGCGGAAGTCTGGATGTAGGAGGGTGGGACACCCTTGAACGAGGGTCACAGGTGCTTAAGGGATAGCAACATACTTTCCGCGCTAATAGAAGTTAGATTGTTTTCCCAAGAAAGTTAGATGGCAATTGGGTGGTGGTGAGTGTGCAAGGCCCAACGAAAATGTCTCACCCCCATTTGTGACTCCTGGTAAAGGGTGGACCATCCGTTGGTTTCTTTTTTAAATTGGTATTAAAACTACGCTCTTTAATAATATGTAACACTCGATACTTTATTCAAAAGAATACACCTTTCGATTATTTTTGAAAAACAATTCCAGTTAAATGGCTACCGCGGCAGGCCTGGCAGTAGTCCATCATCTTAACCCAATTTTTAAGCTCGTTATCGATAGTTTGTGGGTCTATTTCATCAATAGCTGGACGGATATTTTCCTTAAGAACATCAATTATTGTTTGAGGATCGTTAGTGTAACAGCGGTCCTTAACAGTACCCCATAGGAAGTAATCACAGCTGCGGGCTGGCCAATGAACGTCTCCCAAACGGCTGATAACGCGACGACCGAACTTAGTGTGTAAAAGATCGATTGCTTCACGGCTGGTGTGGCATATTGCACCATCCCGCTGGAACCAGAGATTTTGCAAGTGAATGTCATCTAATGGTGGCCACAAAAAACTCGTCAACATGTGTCTCTATAACGTTCCCCGTTTACCGACACGGTGTTATCATCTAACTCTTGAAAAAAGTAGGGACCAATAATCCCACCACTCGAAAAGCCACACCACACAGTTACTCTTTTTGGATGCATTGGTTTTTCTATGACGACATGTGGATTTATCAGAACCCCAAATCCTACAGTTCTGCTTGTTAACGTAACCTCCCAGATGGAAATGGGCTTCGTCCGAAAATTGACGCTTCAGCGTCCAATACCTGTTAACAAGACGTTTTAATCAAGATGTGATAAAAAACGTTTACGGAGTAATTAGGGCAAAAGATGGTCTTCATGACCGTACAATTCCTCTAGAGTTGAATTATAGAATAAGGTTATATATGTTGGGGCGAAACGAAGGCGCATACTCAGAGTAGATATTGCAGCGCAGTGTCAGAGGATACTCCAGACATTCCACAAACCACTAACCGCATCATTAACGAGAATAAACTGAATGCACCTGAAGTATCAGCTGACTATACCGAGCAATAAGTTTTAGTGGAAGAAATAGATGAGCTCGACTATGACGGGCTGGAAGATTTCGCCGGCTTTGTTTGCAATAAATTGAGAGGTTGAAAAGTTCCTCAAATGAAACTTATTCATGAATAGATCATCTTAGTGAGGGTGGATTATCTACATTCAATGGGGACGGAATAGTGACAAAAAAGCAAAAGTTTATAGGTGCACTTCTGTTGAAGAGCAGCAACATTGATTGCCCTGAAAAAGCTAAAAAGCTGTTTTTCAGGTCAAGGTTGTTCTTCCGGATCAAAGAACTGAATTAATGTTTGGAAGACCAGAAAAATCGTAAAAGGAAATGGAAAAAAATTGTTGCTTAGACCAAGTCATTTCCATTTATTGTTATACCACCATGTTACTGCAAACAGAAGATAACTCCATTTTTCTACTTTTCGAGTTGCGTACATTTTCACACTTACATGTACGTAGGATGTTCTGTGGAATAAGGATAAATGTAGTACAGTATTATGACATGAACATGTTATTCCTACTCCACAGAACATACTAAAATGTCAGCCCAAGGCATTCGCGACGCTCGCCTCGCGATGTCTGTATGCGCCTCCAAAGTTAAAGTAAGAATGAATTTGCTATACAGAGATAGCTCACTGTGGTAATAAGTGCTGAAAGTGTTGTCCATTTACCTCCATTCGATAATAAAGATTTTCTTCGAATCTATTCCTCACATTTTCAATCATTTTTTGAGTCATTTGTCTATATTCAGTAGTAATCCGCTGACGAAGATCTTGAATGGAATCTTTACTTTTCAAATGCCCCCAAAGAAAGTAATGTAAAGGACTTAGGTGCGGAGATCTCGGTGGCCACTCGATGGGGCCTCGCCTGCCGATCCACTGATTCAGGAAATGGGTGTCCAAAAACTGCAGGCCACATAGTGCAGCCGTGCACCATCTTGTTGGAAATGTATGTAATTTTCAGTATAATTAACATCATTTTCTATTATTTCGATAATTTGTGGCTCTATTGTATTTTGTATGTCCAAGTACGTCACGCCCGTCAAGTTTTCAGGAATAGAGAAAGGTCCTACAATATGATTTCCAAAAATGCCGGCCCACACATTTATTTTTCAGGATATTGCGAGTGTACCTCTCGAAACATATATGTGGATTCGAGTCACTCCAATATCAAGAATTATGACTATTTACAGCACCATATAAATAGAACGTACACTCATCCGAGAAAAAAATATTATAACAGATTTTTTGCATTGTTGATGAAACGTTGGGATATTAATTCGCAAACCTCCAACCTATCAAAATCGTTATTATTAAGCTCATGGTCAAGTTTTATCTTATACGTCTTAAATTCATTGTCTTTCAAAATTATTTGTACTATTGTACTGTGTAAATCCTGATGAAGTAGCCAGTCCACGAGTCCTTTGGATGTTGCCAAGAGCTACGTGTCCCAACATTGCTATTTCTGCGGCTACATTTTTAACTGTTCGATTTTCTCGATAGCGATTACGGCGAATATTAGACACAGATGCAGTTTTTTCAAATTTTCTTATCAACTTAGCCACATAATTATCGTTAATATTTTTGTCTGGATGTAATGCACAGCCGGGCAGTAGTTCTTGCAATGCTCCCATTTTGGTAATAGTTTTATTATTTCAACCCTTTCTTGAAATGAATAAGTCATTGTTCAATATTTATCACAACTAGGTACGTAATTTAACAATTTGAAATGAAAGACAAACTTTTTCTATAACAATTATTATAAACTGTGAATATTATTTTTTGCCGTTCATTCCATTATCAGTAATAAACTAAGTTAGTCGAATTTTATTATAAACTCAAATAGCTTCACAACGATTAAAGATAGGTATATAGCTTATTATACAAAAGTTACTAAAAATTTCATGGAAAATCTAAAAATTAAAAAAAAAAACGGGATTTCCATTCAAAAATCTAAAGTGTAACGCAGTATCTTATTTTTGAATCACCATGTGTTTATTGTATGGCTATAGATGAAAAGACGTCCCCCTAGAAATCAAAATTGACGTGTCCGAGCGTTTTCCCTGAAATATACCGGAGAGTCATAAATGAGGGCGCGACCTTTTCGTTGGGCCACCCTATATATGAAATAAGCGAATCGTTTAGTGTAGTCGTAGGAAATACAAGAATACAACTAAAGAACATACATTAAAGTTGTGACTTTGAAGTTAATGTACAGTAAACCATGAGTGAAAAAGTAAAGCTAAAAATTATAATTTGCGTCCTGGGGGTAAAGTCTTAATAACGACGGAGCAGTATTACAGTTAGAAACTGTTCTATTACCTTTTCTGATGATTTTTGATGCCTTTTTTTGGCGTTTACCAGATTCGTTTTGACGAAATAATGTGTTTCTAAGTACTTCATACGGCGAGAGTTCAGATTTCATCACGTGAATGCCCCGGGGAGCGGCACTTCTATCAATGTTGAAAAACACAGTTCCAAAAGTAAAGGAATCAAGCCCACTTTTATTAGTTGTTCTATGCCCTCATTTTCAAGAATGGCTTTCCTGGTTAAGGCCCAACCACTCCCCTAAACAATGCAGAAAATTTCTTCGGCAGCACGTTCTCTCTTACATTACTACACCTCAAAAACACCGGTAAATTCCGTTGCAACTTTCGCTCTTTCGCACAAGTATCTATAGAGTAGTTGTACATTCATGCTTATATGAAATTACTACGATGTTCACCCTCGTGACAAAACAAAGACAAATGTAGTTTAGGGACTGAGAGAAATATGTTAGTACAGGGGCGTGGCAAATTCGGATTATAATATTTGTAATAGAGAGGGATTAAGCTTCTTTAAACAACCCGTCACTATTTGTTGTTTACAGGGTTTGTCCGAAAAGTAATAGGACTCATTTTCTTCCGCCATGACTGTACTTCGGAGCGTGCGCGCACCGACTGGATTCGGTAGAGGGCGTTACTAGCTAACGAATGAGCGGCTGGTCAGTTGTCTCCGAGCACTTGGAGAGTCAGGACAGGCATTTCCGCGCGACGTGTTTCTGTGAGTGGTGCAAGCCGAAAATGCAGCGTTCGTTAGTGCAGACGAACGCGATTAAATTCTGTGTGAAACTCGGCAAATCTGCGACAGAGACGTTTGATATGATCAAGCAGGCTTACCCAGGTGTTGCTTTAGCAAGAAGTGGTGTGTTTCGGTGGCACCAGGCCTTTTTGGAGGGCCTGGAAGAGGTCGCTGATGAAGACCGTGCCGGAAGACCTTCGACTTCGACAAACACCGATAATGTGACTCGTGTGCGCAAAGTTTTGAACTCAGACCGTCGACTAAGTATTCGTTAAATTGCCCAGATGTTAAATTTACCAAAATCTATGGTTCATCACTTTGTGACACAGCATTTGAACATGCGCAAGGTGTGCGCGAAGATGGTCCCAAAAGTGCTCAGTGACGACCAGAAATTGCGGCGAGTGGAAGTGTGCCAAGAAAATTTGAACATATGTGAAAGTGACCCCCAATTTTCTATAACGTAATCACATGTGACGAGTCGTTGATCTTTGAGTATGATCCCGAGACAAAGAGGCAATCTTCCGAGTGGCACACGACGGCGTCTCCTCGCCCAAAAAAGGGAAGAATGTGCAAATCCAAAGTGAAAACGATGCTCATTGTCTTTTTTGACATCAAAGGCATCGTCCACCATGAATTTGTTCCTCCTGGACAAACCGTCAACGTTAAGTTTTACGACGAAGGGTCAGTCGGGTCCAACAAGACATCGCAGCCGACTGGAAGTCGCACCACGACAACGCCCCGGCTCACACCGCGGTTCTGCCTACCTGACCAAGGCCGGCATCCCAACGCTTCCGCAGCCGCCCTACAGCCCAGATGTGCCCCCCGGACTTTTTTTTTGTTTCCTTGCCTGAAAAGGCCGATGAAAGGCAAGCATTTTGAGACGACAGATGGGATCCAAGCAGCATGCACCGCGGCTCTCAAGGCTATTCCGGAGAATGCCAGCGCTGCATCGACGCAGAAGGAGCCTATTTTGAAAGTTTTTAAAGAACTGTGACGATTGGCTCAATAAATTTTTTTAAATCGAGTCAGTCCTATTACTTTCCGGACAAACCCTGTATGTATCTAGGCCTGATTTTTATGTTAGAAGATTACAACATACACAGATGCAGTGCAATCGAACGGAGGCGTATATCAACGCAACCCTCTGATGCTTGACTCAGTCGACTACATGGTCGAGTAAGTTCGCAAACACTCTAGGCCGCACCTCACACTGTGATCAGAATTCAATCAGGATTCTCAGACCAACCAAAATTAATTCTTTTTAAAACCTCGATAAAAAGTAGTTTTGAAATAACAAAATTACTCGTGTAGTCAAACCAACAATGCTGTACTTCCAATTATTCACTTTTTTCTTTGATCTATTTCTACCTTCCTTTCTTTTCTTCTTCTTTTTGAACTTGTCTAGTGTCTAGGTTGTCAGACCCGACATATTCAAGACCGTCAAGGCTTGTCACTAAGAGCAAACATCCTCAGGACCGCTCTGACAGACAACTACGAATAGCACAAATAATGTAAGTAACCTATACATAAACTGGATACTTCTTATCTAGAATTTGAAAATGTTCAGGGTGGTTAACATGTAACTGACTGATTTGTTTTTCCAGCATTCTGAAAATGAAATGGAATAGACCTAATTTTTTATCTTGATCGTTTATTGAATGTCAGAAGTTATCTATGAAGTACGTGACACGAAATTTTGTGCTAAATTTCGTACAAAATTAAGGATGGGATCAGTGCTAATTTTTTTAGAACCTGTTCTAAATAATATCATGCTAAGAGTGAGCCTACTGAGCATTTGGAGCAGGTCAATGGCTGATAGAAGCGCTACGTGACAATGAATTATTTGTTTTGATATTCTTTTGATGTTTTGTGATGATTAGATGAGATGATATTTGGTTGACGAAAAAAGCCTAACCTCAAGCACTTTCATCAGTTGATGTGATCAGTTGTGTTCATGAGTTTCGCGAAACTCCCCTGCTTATGCTGAATGCTGTCGTATTTGTAGATTGAAGAACTTATAAGATTTCATGGTCAAAAGATCAATGTGACATACTATTAGTAGTATGAGAAATATGAGTGTCTATAATCTGTAAAAGCAAGGCTTATAAGAACAGAAATGCCTAATAAGCTGCGTTGGATAAAATCAGAATGAGTTTAGAATCAATTAGGCCTATAAGCCAGTTGATCTTTCACTAGAGGTCCTTTATTCAGCATCTGGAATACACCCATTCCCAGGTCCTTCTCCCTGATCCATTTCCGACACCAAATTCTTGTATGGTTTCGTTTACTTCGTTTTTTCATGAGGTGTGGAGCCACAACGCAGATCTCTTTTCCCGCAGTCGCTTATAATATATGCGAATTACGGGATCGCTCCATTTTCTCCAATTTTCTATTCATTTGAAGTAATAAAGTAGCAAGCCGCAACGAAAAGTGTAGTTACTACGACTTTGACGTGATAAATGGCAGTTCGAAGTTGACAGTTACAGTTTTTTCTACCGACTGTGCATGAATTCCAACGAAATTTATTACAAAAATTTCTTTACGTGACAGACAGGATTGTAATTTATAAGCAAATTGGGAACTAAATCCAGTAACGTGTTTTCTACACAAAATTTGGTGCTTATACAGGGTCTACGAAGAGTCATGGATCAAACGAAAGGGGGTGATATGGGGGTCATTTCCAATAAAAAAAATGTCCTTATTCGATTACGCACGGTTTTGGAGTATCGTCATTTGTAGAAAATCTTTACTTTTTTCTGAGGTTATTTTTTCAACCCTACAGAATATGTTCCCAAAGAATGTATCACAAAAAAGCTATCAGTCAAAAAATAGTTCAGTTCATGTAGGTATACGAATCTGCTATCACGTAATTTCATCTGTTGCCAAAAATATTTCAGCATATTCAGTAGAAAAAAATAGTGGTTAGATAAAAATTCGGCATATTATAGCTTTCTGAAATACGTTTATACGTGATCAAATATCCGGAATAGTTTTTGCGCAAGATAGACAAAAAGCTTCAGGTACCCTAAATCTCAAAAATTCCCATTTTGCGAACTTGATCCTATCGATTGTCACCCTTCCACGTGCCGAATAAGATGTTACGAAATATTTGTTTTCTGCGCATTAATTTAAAAGGTCAAATTGTTTTTACATACTAAATATGACCTTATATTTCTTGGGGCTACTCCGAGAATATTTAAAATATCAATATTAACAACGACACCGTGTGACATTCAATTGGCGTTATAATATGATACCTATATATCAGCCTATCGGCCGTGCGTTTCTTTTTGTATATAGTCTGGTGTGTTTTTGGTTCGGATGAGTACATGAGCGCAAAACAACTATCGATGGCCAGCACATACATGAACAGTTGGTTGACATACAGACACATGAAACAAAAAGAGATTACTTCAATACTTATACCCAGTCATATCGGCCGATTCATATGTCGACAAAATAAACCAATAATACCAACTTACATATTGGTAAGAGTCGATCCCTAGTTCATACCTGTTTTCCTAGAATTCCAGCGATGAAATCTTATTGGATTTGAGTATATGTATTTCTTTCCCTTACTTCATATAGCAACCCTAATTGAAAGCAGGATTGTAACGTCGCTGGACATGTAGGGCGGGCAACTCAGAACTCGCCGTAAACATACACCAAGCAATTGAAGTTGAGGAGTTGAGAGCGACGCCGCAGACGGGAGAGAGTAGAAAAGGGTTGCGCTGTTAAACTAATTTCAACTCCCAACTATTATTGTACGATGTTTGGTTTCGACAAAGTTGCTAAATGCTAAATGTCTTTCGGGAGTACGTATTCGGAGAGGCGTCGACGTTGGTCTGGTATAAGCGCGCTGCTCCGTGCGATAACCGGACCACGGATAACAGGATTGCCCAAATTCTAGTTGATTAATCTTGGCTATTCTAAAACGGTATTGCTCTTTTACTTCACTTCACCCCAAGCGTGAGACTTTGTAATGTCATTTCTGCATTTTCCCAAAACATTAGATTGAATGGATACTTAGGCAACATACCAAACATATCCTCGATTCATCGGAAAACTTCATCAATAACATATATGCCAATTTTTCACCGGCATACATGATGAAATTTATCATCAGCGTTGTGCATGCATTTTGATTGTCAAGCCGATCTTTGCGTTTGAGCGTTTGAGAAAAGACTCCTAGCGACTTTATCTCTAACGAAAGACCTGGATGTTGTCTTACCTGGGACGCAACAATCTGGTACAATTCAATGCTTCTAAGGCGCCAACTCGGATTATCGATTAAATTCCGTCCGATTAACCGTCACCCGCTTAAACGTCTTCCAATTAAATCTTTCCATAGAACGTTTAAACGGTTTTGTTATAGAAAACGTTTTTGTTAGATTAACTCTTTACGGCTAGATATATATTTTTATTCTGAAATCATTAATATTTATCATAGATATATTAATTTAGTACTGTTGAATATAAAATTCCAATTTAAAAAAAAAAAACGTCAGAATATCATCAGAACCTCTACTGTTGAAAAGAAGGAGTCGAATCTAAGCTCACCGCCCAGGGTACCGGTCCGGTTGACTAATCTATCCGTACTGCAGCGTACAAAACATATAGGTACATGAAATGAACGATAACTTGCGGCAGCGGTGCCTCGGTGGGCGCTGTCGCGCAAATGTGGAGACCAACGTTGCAAGATGAGTAACTACTGGCAGGCCATTTTTTTACGTTCCAAAGAATCCTCATATTTGGTAAATTTTTGAGGAGTGAATAATTGGGGCAAGGGGTTGCAGGAGGTGGGGAATGATAGATATCAATCTACCTCCAACAATTTTACGCACCTATTAGATATATTTTACACATGAGGAATGTTTAGGTGTATCACTCATTGGCCTTATGTAAATTGTCTGAAGCATGACTGAATTTTAACCCAAAAAGTTTCGTATAAAACGTCATTATTTGGAGTACGCTGCGAAATCTATTGACTATTGATAATACTTAAAGTACTACATGTTTATAGTACTACTATCTTGCTTCACCAAATTGTCTAAGGGCCATATGACTAACTATTATACTTAAATCACAACAACCCATTTTCATTCAAACTATCCGATGTAGTGTAAGTAAACACTCGATTGTACGAGGGATGTCTTTTAAGTTTTGCATATGGAAATAAAACAACACGGTAGGTAGTTTTAAATGACTTTATTGTTTTTCGAAGTATTCTCTCAGAAGATTAATACACATCTGCATGCGCTCGAACCAATTTTCGAAGCACTTATTCCACTCGTTTGCTGGCAGATCAAAAACGACATTTTTGAATGCGTCAACTGCTTCTTCTGGTGACTGGAACCTTTGACCATGCAGTGTTTTTAATTTTCGGGAAAGTAAAGAAATCCTTAGGACTTAGATCGGGACTATATGGAGGATGGTCCAATAATTCCACGTTTTCTTCCATTAAATACTGCCTTGTTTTTTGGGCTGTGTGCGAGCTTGCATTGTCTTGGTGGAGGATGATTCTTCTTTCGGGGTTGATTTTTCGAAGCTCGGTGATGACTTTTGGCAAACAAATGGTGGTATACCAATCCGCAGTAACAGTTCTTTGCTCATTAAGAAGAATTGTTGCAATATGACCCGCTTTTGACTCAAATGTCGCGACCATCTTTTTCGACAGAACGGATGACTTTTGTTGGCTCTTCTTAACCTTGGAACACCCAAACAGCCGACTGTCGTTTATTTTCTGGTTCATGACAGTAAATCCACGATTTATCACCACTAACAATGCTGTACACATTTTTTGAGTTTCCGGAATTGAAAACCCTGGCTGCTTTCTGCTCTTCAGTCAACAGGACGAGTATCCAATGAGAAACTAATTTTCTTACTGAGATCTTCAAGGACGCCTCAACCTGGCGATATGTCACATGACTATCTTCAATGATGAGTTTGCGCACAGCATCGACGTTTTCCTGGGTAACTGCCGTTTTTGGTGCACCCACCCTGGAATCGTCGCCAAGACTCACCCGTCCACGTTTGAATTCTCCATAACAACGGGAGATTGTCGACTGATGTGGCGCTTCGTTGCCGAAAACAGACAGTAACTCAGCAAGGCATTCTTGTTGCGATAATTGTCTCTGAAAGCTGTAATAAATTATGGCGCGAAAATGTTATTGGCTGAGTTCCATTTTTCTAATGACTTGGTGACACTTAAAAATTCATTATAGTGAGAACACTGCACGTATTGTTGTGAAACTTTGAATTTAAGTCTACTAAAGAGTGAGGTTAAGATTCAGTACTGACGTTCGATCCGCGCGGCCTACTATGTTTCTATATGCAAAACTTAAAAGACATCCCTCGTATACAGCGTTTGGACGGAATATGAGCAACTCGCTGATAATCTAGTGGTTAGTGTTTCCGCCTCTCACGCGGTAGATTGGGCTCGACACCCCACCTGAGAGGACTTTTTTGTGTCAATTTTAGGCATATGAAATCTAAACATATCTTACTTTTTACATATAATCAGGCCGAAATCCTCAATATTGTATGAAAAGAAATAATCTTCTCTTTTTTTTTAATATATGCAAGATCAGAATTATAATACAGTAATAGCGGATTTCATCAACATTAATAATTGGCGGTCAATTGAACCAATGGGAAAAGACCTTATCGAAATGCGATTTGACGGAAGCTGTCAAAGCTCTCTCATTATCAGTGAAAAGCGATTGTTTTATAAACAAGAGTACTTTTTGATTCCAACATTATGCTTTTCTATAGAGAAAACAGTACAACTTTCATGTATTTTGCTATCTCTTATCAATTTACAAATGGCAGAGGATCTAATCAATCCGCCAATGAAAATGCAAGAAATAATAGATCGATTTTCTAGCTATTAGATTTAATAGGATGTTTTAACTATTTGACGGATGCCACAATGCATGGCAATCTAGTTTTGTCCTGGTGTACATAATACGTACCTGAACAAATGTACATTTTTGGCCTGGAACTTTTTTCTGGCTAGGTGAGAAATGCAAAAAACGCATTTTTGACCTTCAAGTGGCGAAATCAACCCCTTTGACGGGTCCGGGGACCACATATTATCAAATAATGAAAGGAACACTTTTGATTCATTTTTAGCCTGTAACTTTATGTCTGGCTAGGTCAAAAATGCAAAAACACATTTTCCACGTTCAAGGGGTGCAGTCAACCCCTTCGGCTGGTCCGAAGAAGATTGGATCTTTTTAAACTATTTGTTCGTGGGAAGTGTAGATTCAACATACTTGACGCCATTTTTTGTTTGTTTCAGGTGTTATTCATGAATGAAAATGCATCCAACGAATCCCGGTGCCGGAGCATAACCTAACCTAGCAGCGGCGACGTGCGCGCCGGGTAGCGGCCGTGCGGCGAGTGGCGTGCGTGCGGTGCGCATCGCGAGCGCGTGCGACGGACGTGACGTGCTGCTGTTAGTCCGTAACGTGCTGTGTGCTAGCCCCACAGTGTCGGTGCGGTGTGATTTGGTGACGACGGTGTATTAACACCGCATGTGTTGTCTGTGACGCGTCGGCCTGCCGTCCATGGACAAGCGCAAAATGATGCCCAAACGGCCGAGGTTCGAAACGCGCGCCCCCATCTCGAATGGACCAATGCAGACGCGACCGTTGGTCGCGCTGCTCGACGGTAGGGACTGCTCCATCGAGATGCCCATACTCAAGGATGTTGCAACTGTCGCGTTTTGTGATGCGCAGAGCACGTCCGAAATACATGAAAAGGTATGTGTTCGTCTCAAACAGGGATGGGCGATTTTTTGATAGCGAAACGCTATAACTTATTGTATTTAATATAGAATATGAACATATACGAAGAATAGAAACAATAGAACGGACCTATAATAAATGTGCTGAGCCCAGAAAGGGCAACTTGACTGTCTTCTTGAAGCTCTGCACACTTAAGCTCTTAGAGTTAGCTGATAAAGAATTGTATAACTTGGCGCATTATAAGTGAAGGACCTTTCAAAAACTGACGTACGATGTCTAGTAATGGAAAGTAGATATGTTCTACAGATTTTAGAGAAATTTGGTTTTCACGGGGAATCAACTTATCTGGTAAATAGACGGATTTGTCAGTTTGAAAAATTCTATGCAAAAATGAAGCCATGGAATAATTGTACAGGGTCCGTCAGAAAGAACGCATGTTTTTTATATGAGTAGTAGAGTCAAAATAAGTATGGGAAAAATATTTTATTATATCAAAATACTCAGAAATACATGCCCTTTTTTGAGTGAAGCAAAATTTACGTTCTAAAAACTATGTCGGCCATATGGCGCCCTTGAACCGAAATGCAGGAATCAAGCCTCTCCGGCGATATTCCATGGCACCCTCGCTCCCCCGGACCTGTCAACGTGTGATTTTTTTACGGGGCTACCTGAAATCAAAAGTTTACCAAAGCAAGCCTCACATCCTCGTCGATTTAAAGGAGGAAATAAGAGAAGTAACCCAAATTCCTGCACGGATGCTGGCCAACGCAAGGAGCTCATTTCGGGGGAGGCTTGATTCCTGCATTCCGGCTCAAGGGCGCCATATGGCCGACATAGTTTTTAGAACGTAAATTTTGTTTTACTCAAAAAAATAGCATGTATTTCTGAGTATTTTGATATAATAAAATATTTTTCTCATACTTATTTTAACAGTACTGCTCATTTAAAAAACATGCGTTCTTTCTGACGGACCCTGTATAAACCATCAACTCTGAGAAACTATAGCTCCTTGATTTTTGAAGAAACGCTACTATACTTCCAAGACCAAATATGAATCTGCAACGGTTGTTCTGAAACTTTTGACTTGCAAACCGAGTCTGGGCATGGGTAAATGAGGACTAGAGAGTAAGCTAAAATTGACAATATAATATGATGCTTTCGCACATTTTTTTTACGGCACTTGAAGTTTAGAATTTAAGAGCTTCGTCTTTATATAACTCGACTTCGTAATACTATTCACATGTATAATTCACATGCGATTTTCTCCAACATTTCGGCGGAAAAAGTCGAACGTAAATTCCCCCAGTATAACGATGAAAGGGGTTTAAGGGCCGTATCGTCAGACATTCCTATTGTAGGACGCCTTTGTGGCCTACTTGATTTTCATAGTTTTTTCTCTCATTCAGAAAGGCTGGAGTATTTCTAGATTTCTACTGTTTCGTATTAGCATCAGCTATTTTTTTTTAATTGTAGGAAATATCAGGCTGATGTAACAGATGATATAAATCAAAACCATGAACAATTTGATGCAAATAGATATTTGCAACATAACTTCAAAATAGAGCGCTAAAAGCGTCCTACAATAATTGTAGGAACGACTGACGATACGGCCCTTAGAGCCTCCTTGATTTCCATAACATCACGTCTCCTTCAGTAAGGTACTTGTGTGTACTGCTTTATATTTCTGGCATGCTGACAGTTCTGACTAAAGGTTATGTTTTGTTATTTTGACGTCTAAGAAGTTTCAAACACATGAATCGAAGTCAGAAGCTTAATTTATTATTTTCTTGCAAATAATGTTGGTCAGTCAATAATAGTTCCCTACATTGAACAAATTCCACAAGCTGTGGCATCTTCAAATTCCATATCTGGTATTAATGATCTAAAAATGAATAATTTAATGTAAATGGATGTGTATTTATATATAAAAGCCCAACAGCTAACAACCAAGCTGATCCTTGATGAAGGTAGCTAAGTTACAAAATTCATATTCATATTTATATACTACTCGTACTTATCGCATTTTTTCAGATGTGATTCATTCTCACAGACTTTACGAGATGTTGGATAAGAATCATTGTATCCCAAGTGCAACTGCAATGTTGATGTCTGAGATGCCTGTTCACAAATCATTTTTTGACTTTGGATGTTGTAGAGTGTCAGGCTATGTATAATGTGTAAATGCTCTGAAATTGAATTAAACGTGCCCTGATATTTTTTTACATTAGTGGGAACCTTAACCTAAAAATTTGATACCTTAATTCTAAAAATTATTATTATAAGGTTGCAGCATACACCAAGGTGTAACATGTTTAATTTTTCTTGAATTGATGCATCATACAAGACTCAGTAAAATTCAATCTCTATTTTGGAAGGATAAAGAGGCGTATGATCTTCCTAAGAATGGATTCATGCATCCAAGCACTTGAAAGCATATTTGAAGGAGCCAACCTTACAGAAGCAAAACCTGAATTTGCTTTTTGTGACTGACATGTGCTACGCTGCAATTTGTAAGTTAAATATAGGGATAATCCTGAATAATCATAAAAGTTAAAAGCTATGGGGTTCAAGATGAGCTTTGTTAGGCCTGAGCAGGGGATTCTTGAATGTCTAATGGTTAACGTTGCATGTGAGATAGCGAAAATGTCGCACGAAACTCGATGCCTTCTTTAATATTGTAATCGACGTTTCTATTTAACAAAATCTCACAAAGCCGATGCCATGGGTTTGAGATTGAATACTTGACATCACAGCACAGTGGCAAATGATGACAATAACAAAACTGAAATTCCAGTGATGTAGTAAAAAAGCTATATGGAATACATATTTCAACACGTATGGTTATATTGGTACTAAAACGTAAGAAATCACCATTACTTTTAATAGTATTTTTTCAGTTTTAGTTGCATTGCCAAACATACATCTGATCCTGGCAAGCACAGGGTATAAGATACTGGACAGAATAACTCGAGTGTAAGGAACGTTAATTTACATTTACAACTTTCCATGTGCCCCCAAACTGGAAAGTTCCGTTTGAGTAATCGATTAGATATCCTTTTAGCCCTGTTTAAATAGCTTGTAATTTAGAAAATAGCATATAATCTAGTTTTAACATCATGCTAGAGAAAAAACATCTGTTTTAAGAGAAGGATTAAAAATTGATGAAATCTATATTTCTAGATATTTTTGAACCTATTGTATTTCTGTGAGTATACAATGGAGAATACAAAAACATTTATTTTACCAAGAATACTTTTATTTATATTCTTCAAATCCTTACCGTCTGAAAAATATAATACATGAAATTGTCAAGGAATTCCTAGATAGTATGTCAAAACACATATCAGTAATCAAATGCAGTCTTTATAATATCTAAAAGGTACAACTAATAACAAAAAATATGAATAAATATATAGCCAAAAAACATATCCAGAATGAAAAACTACGATATAGTGTATTACAATAACCTTTAATAATTTTAGGTTTACTTACATAAAATATATAGGGTGTTTTCCAACTGAATGTCAATATTAAAGGGGGCGACTTTTGGTTCCATTTTGAGAAGAAAACTTCATATAGTCGTATGTCCTAAACGTCTTGACTTTTGAGAAACAGGGTGGTAAATTTTTCAAAAATAAGAATAATTTTTTGTTAAGATCTGTAATACTACTTCAAATACTTATATGTACTACCAAGAGGTATTTTTAATATACGATTTTTTTTTTCAATTTTCACCAGTAACGTTCGTACTGATTTCACTTGCCTATTTTGGCAGACACTGATAGTACGCAACTAATTTCTCTTAAAATAAAAACTACTCTTGAAACCCTCAGCAATTTCTAAACAAATTTGATCCATTCGTTTTTTTCACTCCGATGCATGGTATTCGCTTAAAAAAATAAGATAATGTTTCTTTTCATAATCCTAATATCGTTAGTATGACAATGTCACTATGTCAAAAATTCAATTTTGTATGTCCGACCCACGATTTCCACCAAAAAAATAAAAAAATTCTCTGCATGGTGGTCATGTTAACAATATTGTTATGATCGTTTTTATGAAAAAACCGTGCATCAGATTGAAAAAATTCAAGTGATTTTTGCTTAGAAGTGATTAAAAATTCTAATAAGAGAGAAATCAACGCATACCATCACTTTCTATCAAAATAGGCAGGTGAAATTAAAAAAATATCTCTTGACACGTGTATATGTGTGCCAAATTTCATTAAGTGATATTACATAAACATATTCATAATTTACGATTTTTTTTTTAACTTTTTTACGACCCTGTGTTTCAAAGGTTAAAACATTTAGGACATATGACCATATGAAGTTTTCATCTTAAAGTGGACCCCCTTAGACATGGACATTCAATTAGGAAACACACTAAATTGCAGCTACTAATACTACAACACACTACTGTGACTATCATAACTATCAGCCCGCTTTTCATACGAGTGTTTCAAATATCAAACCTGTTCAGTTATTGATATTTCTTTATTAACCAGAAAATGTTTTTCTTTCCTATGCCACGGTTTTAATAGATTTTCCCTTTTATGTTAAGATTACAAGTCAATTAACGAACGAATTGGAAAATGTATTTAAGTTTCCTCACTTTTTTTTTCCTATACATGCTACAACATCGATATATCGTGCAACACATTTGATAAATACAACATATTGTACTTTGAGGCTCAGTGCATAGATCTCCTTGTTATCGATGAAGTTCATTTGGTAAGACTATACTTTAGCGTATATCGCAAATATTTAATTTCTTATTTTAAAATGAAATATTAGGATGTAACTTCCACGAAAATATCATTTTTTCTTCAAGGAACCCTCTGCTTGCTATTTTAAGTTCAAAGTTGCATTTTTGGTGGTAATAATCTAGAATAGAATACTGGTTTATACGCTTTTCTTTGTCGTTTTACTCAAAAGGATGCTCGAAATTGTAAGAATATAACATAAACTGTATAGTACTAAGGAAAATAGACGTGAAAGTGTAAAAAATTGTTGGGTTTTCAAAGAAAAAGGCTAAAAACTTTCCTTATAATAAGATTAAATGACAGTTCCAAATACATACCTCAATGATGGTTTCTTCTGGGTAAACTGTTTAGAGGTGTTGTGTTAAAAGGTCCAAATGTTTTCTTGAAGCGTCTCAACTTTTTTTTCAAGTTTCTTCTTGCGTTTATAATAAATGTTTGAGAGTAGGAACAATTCTCAACTGCTATTTTCTAACTTTCATTTCTTGACAGATAAGAGAAATGATGTCCGTTGTTGCCAAATTGTACGTTTTGTTGGGAGAAATACGTAAATCAAAAATGAAGTTAATTGAAAAATAAATTTGTTATGAAGATGGGTTGTTTTCTAAGTAATTCAGCCAATATTTACTGAAAATTAGGTATAATATTGAGTATGTGCATAAACAGTGAAGAATTCACCAGCTGCTCGTGAGATTTGAAAAAAAAAACAAAGAGGTAGTGCCAATAGAAATTGCATATAAAAATACATAATATGTAGTTATTTATCGATCGTTTAGCCACCATTATGGTGTTTCCAGGGAGAGCCACGTGGAGGCGATCTATAATCACTCCCCTATTCCTTCAGTAACTCATCATTAAGGATTCACCTTGAAAAAGGCGATTTTTGTTTTTTAATTAGAAGCATTTAGAACTGATAATCTGATCTAATTGCCTCTAATAAAATCGCGAAAATATCAATTACTGGAACGCGATAGGGCCTACGCCGAAGATAATCGCAGAGAGTGTCTGCAAATTCTTCGACAGGCACATGTCGGCTGCGGAAATAATCTTTCGCTGGCCTCCAGGTCGCCTCTATGCGCTGGGTGTTAGTGCCGTCAGGAGCTGAAAGATAATAAATATATTTGAGACATTGTGTATGTATATACATATCTAGGTAGAATAAGCAAATATAAATAACTTACCATCAAAGCGGTTTTCGGGGTCAGAATGGTTCACAACCTTGTGAACATACCCCGCTGCACTCAATCCATTGTTATGCCCTCCACATATCCGTATGGATCTCGGGTCCGGGACGAACACACGTTGTGACACCTTCACCATCCTGACATCTCTTCCCGATTTTTCGATAATCCCTAGAACCCGGTGGCCTTCGACAGTGCGCCCTCGATTGTACTTGCCAGGTTGGTTTCTATCTTTAATTTAAAGCTTGCCAAGCTTGGATACGACGATTTGGACCACTGTGCCAGGTCCACCTAACGGCTCATCGTCTAGTGCTATTGTTGAAAAAGGATCAACAACCATTTCTCGACAATATCTGTACCTAATAAATGTACTTAAATAAATTCGTAGCTAACATACCAGAATGCAATGGTAGGTGGAGAAAGATGTTGATCGGTACCAGGATTATCTATTTCGTGGGCAGCGTCACTATAGCTCCACCCTCTCGTGAAAGCGTACATAAGTCTGTAAAAAGTCAATAAGATACAATTACAACTTTTACAAGCAGTATAATCGTCAGATTTGAATTGGTGAACTTGGTTTCATATTTGTACTGGTTAAAATACATTCATCAATCTTATTCAATAATTCTTCAAGTACAAACATACTAAAAAGAAATGAATTATAATGTAATATTGGGAAAAAACTAACCAAAGCACTTTTGGGAAGGTCATACG
Source organism: Acanthoscelides obtectus (assembly GCA_963669975.1). Classification (NCBI taxonomy): domain Eukaryota; kingdom Metazoa; phylum Arthropoda; class Insecta; order Coleoptera; family Chrysomelidae; genus Acanthoscelides; species Acanthoscelides obtectus. Next base: position 67,964,901 of record CAVLJG010000001.1, on the reverse strand, counting down.
ACATTCTTCAAAAAAAGTGCCATTGGATATAGATACCGTAGGTCAGGAAATAGATTTTGGACAGTAAAATCTGCCGGCCACACCTCCAAATCTTACTTACCATTATAGTATAGATACAATTACTATACGAACTCGAACTTACCCAAAAAAGTTCAGAGATATGAAATTAATCACACTGTTAAAGAAAATCTCCGAAAATCGTAATGAAATTCTAGAAATCGAAAGACAAATCAAATTCTAATTCTGGCACGGCATTTATTTCAATATTAACAAATCAAAACGATTCATGATTTGGCAACATTCCAACTGACGGAAAAATTGATAGTGATGGTGGTGTAGTGATGGGAATCTTTATCTTAAATAAAAGAAACGATTGCTTAACAATAGTTTATTTTAATCATAAAAATAATACAAAATTGCTTTATTGCGATGAATATTGTCACAGTACTATACAGTGTATGTTATATTCTTATAATTTAGAGCATCCTTTTGTGCAAAAAGCAAAAAAAAACAGCGTATAAAACAGTATTCTATTCTATAGTATTACCACCAAAAATGCAACTTTGAAGTTCTATAAAATAGCAAGCAGAGGGTTGCTTAAAGAAAAAATGATATTCTCCTGAAAGTTATATCTTAATCCTAAAGTATAGTTCAGCCGTTCATTTTTGTTTAAAATGAGCCTTAGCGCGGTTTCACACACACCGATATTATCGGTGTCGTTATCGGTATCGGTATCGGTTTGCCTAACAAATACATTGCCTTAAATGAATAGTTTTACACAAAAACCGACCCGATAAATATATCGGTGGCCGTGTTCGATATCGTTGCGTCTGTCGGATGGTCGAGTTAAAATCGGCCAGTAAATTATCGCCCGGTTTAGTACGCAATGCAAACTAAATAGGCACATTCACACGTTCCGACTTGTCGTTATCGGTGTGTCATATCACTTTTGAAACTCAGTGTCGCACGAGTAGTTTGGCGTATTGACTGGTTGCTGGAACACGGGTTATACTTAATATGAGTGTGACTAAATTTAATTACGACATTGTTACACTCATTGAATTGGTGGAAGCAAGGCCCTGTTTGTGGAATAAATTTTCCGAGACTTACAAAGACAAGATATTGAAAAAAACGTGAGTGGAAAGAAGTGCATAAATACCTTGAAGCCAATTTCGATAATTTAAATGAACAAGAACAGCAAAAAATTGGTAAGTGCATGTTTTTACCTGTATTTATTCACATTTACAGCCTACGTTACAGATCTAGGTTAGTACATATGTACCTATTTGAGCTTTAAACTTAAAGAACACTTGCCTAAATGTAAAAGTAATATCTAAGTATAAAGACATTAAATAGAACCAGAAGCAGTAACTTATGCGCTAAATTTTAGACATTTGCCATGGTAAGGATCCCTCTGGACTTACAAAGAATTCTGCAAATTTATCGCGAACATCATTGGCAGCTCGTCCACCGCGACATGCTGTAGTTGGTGGTAGATTTTGTAGCTCTCTGTCTGGTGCGTACATATCTTCTACACGAGTGCCATCTTTTTCTCGAACTAGGTTGTGCAAAATTATGCACGCTTTAACAATATCTTTTGCGCACTCCTTACCAACATTTATGGCTCTGTGAAATATTCGCCACTTATTCACTAATATACCGAACAAACATTCTATGTACCGTCGCGCTCGACATAAGCGATAATTGAAAATTCTTTTATTAATATTTAAACTATGGCCCCCATATGGCCTAAGTAAATTCTGGGAAAGTGCAAATGCTTCGTCTCCAACTAAGACGAATGGTAGATTGTCTCCTGTTGAAATTAGGGGGCTTGGGTGGGGAATATTCAAGGCATTTTGTTGTAATAATTTCCAAAACACGGTTTCTTTAAATACTGATGAGTCGCAATCCTTACCAAAGGCACCTATGTCTACGTATATAAAGCGGTAATTAGAATCCGCAATAGCCATTAGGACTATCGAAAAAAAATGTTTATAATTCAAATTCATCGATCCACTGCCTGGAAACTTCATAATGCGGACGTGTTTCCCGTCCACAGCTCCTATGCATTGCGGAAACTGAGCATTTCTTGTAAATCCATCAGCAATGTCCTTCCAATTTTCTACTGTTGGAGTTGGAAGATATTCATCTTTCAAAATATTCCAAATACTATGACAAACATCTTTTATAATCTTGCTTATGGTTGAAACTCCTAATCTGTAGGCATAATGCATATCCGTGAACGTGTTTCCACTTGCCAAATATCTGAAAAAAATATCTATGTATACCATCTATTTCAGGTGACGCTATTACAACAAAGTGGCAAAATATAAGAGATGCGTTTGTTAGATCCCTTAAGAAAAAGAGTGGACAGGGTGCACAACGAAAATATGTTTACCATGATCAGCTGCAATTTTTGTTACAAGTTATGAATAAAGATGAAACGATCTCTAGTATTTCGGATGAGGAAGTGCACCAAGGAGAAGAAACTGAAAATTCAAATGAGGTCCCACCTACACCAGCAATATCTAAAGCCAGTTCAAGAAGTTCCCATGCAAGTAAAACTCGCCAAGGCCGCAAGAGGCTTGCAGACCCCATTGAATTGGAAATTAGGAAAAAACTAAATGAACCTTCCAATGAAGATGAGTCATTCTTCAATTCCGTTGTTCCTATGATAACAACAATGTCAGAAGAGGAAAAAATTGAGTTTAGGATGGGAGTACTGCAGCTAATTCAAAAAATTAAACGAAATCGTCACATAAGCACCTCTAGCATCACCTTTTCTACTTCTCCTGTGTCTGATTTCTCTGCAGTCTCATCTCCGTCATATACTATTCTACAAGCAGCAAACCCATCAACGACAAACTATCAGTCGTTTTTTCAAGAAGGGTCATATATATCAACAAGTAGCACCTCACAAGATGTTTCACAACATTGCCAAAATAGTGTATGAATTATTTTTATTGTCAAAGATAAGTTTATGTAAGAATTTTTATATGTTATGTTACTTTAAATGCAAATAAAGAATTTCCTTAATCACTTACCTCAGTGTTATTGCCAGCATTTCTTTTGGAGGTACACATAATCTCATTTGAGTATCTTGTCTTTGTAAGCTACATGATAACTTTTCTAGTAAGTAGTCAAATGTAGCTGTGCTCATTCTGAAGTAGTTAAAAAACTTTTCATCATGCTCGCGCAATTTTTCAAACATTGTATAAAATGCTCCTTCTACATATTTTTGAGATAATATGGGATGGACCCAATATCGTCTTCGTCTTTTTTCTCGACACTTCTTTTTTCGCAAATACAGCAAATATAATAAAAACAGCTTTTTTGTTCATATTAAATAATAAACTGTTCCGAGACGCTACACACACCGCACTGATCCCTGGCCTTTTATGAAAGACGGCGCAAAGTTTTACTTTTTTATCGGTGTGTAAGAAAGCACTCTCCGATACCGATTCCGATAACGACACCGATAATATCGGTGTGTGTGAAACCGCGCTTACTTGTTAAGTTTGTTTGTTTAAGATTTATTAGCATTCCTCTAATTTCCTTTTAAACATCTTTAAGTTACTAGTAGACTTTATATCATTATTTAGTTTATTAAATCCAAGTAATTCTTTCTGAAATATTGATTTGCTAGTTATATTACTATTGCAATTTTGTAAATGAAAATCTATATTTCCTCTTGTATAATAATTGTGGTAATGATTTATTCAATTCTATGCTAAATGTTGTGGCAAAAGATGAGTTTTTATTTTAAATATAAAAATGAGAACCAGATATGATATGAAATTTTTTAAATTCAACCACTGCAATTCTTGTAACATAGATTTTATTTTGGTCTACTTATTTTTATTCAATATTATTCTCATAGCTTTATTTTGCAGGACTTGGAATTTTGAGAATACAGCTTCATTGGCAGTGAACACGGTAGTTGAACAATATAGTAAATGCAGTAGAATAATTGTACTATACATAAACTATTTTTTTTGGAATATGTACCAAGACTATGAGAAGCTCTATAAAAGTAATTGTTTTTTTTTGTCAATTTTTGATATAATGTATTCATAGTGATCCTCAAACTTTAGTTTACTCTCAATATAATAATATATATACCTAAATATTTAATTGATTCAACATTTCAATTATTTAACCATTTATACATCCATACATCTCCTCCAGTCCTCTAAAACCATTTGCAATGACTAAATGAAGTGATTCATGCAATCTAACACTCAAATTTTTTGCAACTAAATGTTGTCGATGGATGACGCAATGTATTGCTTACACCCCTGACACATTTTGTTTTAAATAGCTGATAAATCCACGATAACGTCCAACCATGGCAGGTGCTCCATCTGTAGCTACTGATATTATATCTGATAAAAGAATTGCTTTTTCAATGAAGTAATCCTTCAAAACATGAAATATTGATTCACCTTTAGTGTCGGTTATCAAAGTTCTTGCGAAGAGCAGTTCTTCGTAGATTTCTTGATTCATAATAAAACGAACATATGCCAATAATAATGCTGCATTATCAGGTAAAGTTGACTCGTCCAGTTGTATAGAGAAATGGGTCGTTTGCAAATAATTACATAAGAAGCTTTCAATATCAGAACTCATTTCATCAATACGTCTTTCAACAGTATTGTTGCTTAAGGGAATTCTTTTAATGATATCAGATGCAGGTTTGTGTAAAACAGTTTTTAAAACCTCTTCAACGGCTGGCAAAATTAACTTCTCTCCGATAGTATGCGGTTTTCCGGATTTTGCTATAGGTAACGACATATTGTAAGACGCCGGCAAACCATCATCATTTCTTTGTGACGTCCAGTGTAGGTCTCTTCTGAAATATATCTTTGAGTGTTTGAAAGTATTTCAAATCTTTCTCTGTTTTATCAGGGTGGCATCTTCTCAGATGATCTTGCAGTTTAGATGGTTTCATAGCGTCATTGCCCAAAACTTTGTTGCATAAAAGGCACATAGGCGATTGTTTGTGCGGCAATGATGGAATGAAGCCAAATTTCAAATAATCAACGCTGTACTGTCTACATTTCTTTTTAGATTCGGACATGGCATCAGTCATCTGTGGGCAAACTTAAATTATTTAAATAAGACAGAAAATCCAGCAGCTGTATATTAAAAATATTTTTTGATTTTTCCGAAAACATTCCATAATTCGAACATCTTCTTGCAACAATTAGCTCGAATTACGGAGATTGCACTGTAATTATATTACCGATTGCTAAAACTTTCAAAAACACACTATTGAGGAGTACTCGTGTAATTTTGCATGATTGAATATTTAACTACTAATAACTAAAGTCATGATTGGCGTAATTTATCTATCTTTGCTAACTACGAGTACAAAACTAAAATTTAATAAAAAATAATGTACTTACTTTTCTCCAGCACTCTCAAACAAAATAACACTGACTCACTATAATTTGTGTGATATACTATCTGCTTATATTTTTTAAAATATTTTCTTAGCACTTTCCTTTTCAAGATTCAGGAAACGAATAAACGTATACTAAGTGACATATAAATCCGAACACCCAGTTTAAATGCTTTTATTTTAATAAAATTTTGTATAAATACTTAATGAAGCATAATAAGTAAATGATAAAAATTTCAAAATGATTGCACTGCTTTAAAGCCCTTCGACCTTTAATAATGTGTGGATGCACCCTGATGTGCTACGCATTCTCCAACGCGCCTAGGCATGCTGCTGATCAGGTGGTCAATATCCTCCTGTGGTATCTCATTCCAGGCAACCACCAACTCCTCTCGAAGTGCTTGTAGAGTCTGAGGAGGACGTTTCAAATTGAGCAATCTCCTACCCATCATATCCCACACGTGCTCATTTGGGGATAAGTCGGGAGATCTTGGTGGCCATGGTAACAATGTGACATCATTATGTTGAAAGAAGTCTATTGTGACTCTTGCAACATGTGGTCGGGCATTATCTTGTTGGAAAGTTGGATCTGCCAGGGTGTCAAGATAGGGTAAAAGATAGGGTTCTAGAACTTCGTGGATATAACGCTGCGCGTTCATGTTACCTCTGATGAAGATTAAAGGTGACCTGGAACCATAAGCTATAGCACCCCAAACCATAACTCCAACAGTATGATGAACATGTCTTTCAACAAAAAACTGTGGATTCCTCCTTTCACCACGTCGCCTTTTAACCCTGGCACGACCATCGTGCATGCCTAAACAAAATCGAGACTCGTCACTAAAGACAATACTGTTCCATTCCTGATCCCAGAGTGACCGTTGTCTGCACCACTCAAGGCGATTACGTCGGTGTTCTCGAGTTAAAGCGAGGACCCAGTGTGGCCGGTATGAAAACAAGCCAAAACGTCTCATTCGTCGGTAAACACTTCGCATGCCAATAGGTCTTCCGTGTTCTGCAAACCATTCATTTGTAATGGACCTGGTAGTGGAGAAACGGTCCCTTAAAACCAATAATCTTAGGCGGCGATCTTCACGGTCTGTTGTTCTACGGCGGCGTCCAGTGGCCCTTGCTCTTTGCATACGGCCTTCTCGAAGCCATGCCTGACAACACCGAACCACAGTGTCTACACTTCTTTGCACTCTAACTGCAATTGCCCGAAAAGAAAGTCCAGGTTCCCGAAGTCCCACTATACGGCCCCTATCAAACTCACTAAGTTGACGAAATCGTACAGGTCTCCGTACTCTAGGCATCGTAACCGATCGTAAAGGATGTCAAGAACCAAAATCCGTCAACGTTGATTCTTTACTGCGGCTGAAATATTCATTTTTAGAGCGTTAGTGAATTAAAAAAAGCAGTATAAAAACCGGAATGTCCAACTGATAAGGCTGAAAATATTTTCACTTGTTCTTTACAGTAAGATAAATACATTCACCAACTTTTATTAAAATAAAACCATTTAAACTGGGTGTTCAGATTTATATGTCACTTAGTATATTTGTCCCACATTCGTATTTATAGAGTGACGAATTGAACAAGTCAGTGCAAGGTAGCGAAGCCCTGAGATTGCGACTCTCAGGTTTTTACAAGTTCAAAATGTATTGCGACCACAAAGCGAATACCAACATCCTACAACTTACACAATTTTATAAACATAATACATTTTTTACTTCATAGGTACTTTTATAAATAATGTATATGTTTTGATATTATAAGATAGTATGATGTAAGTAAATGGGTACTATCAGTGGATGTGTTGAGATCCACTATCGTGGACCCCCATATTCATTTCATGAACCCCCAAATTTTTTTTCGCTGACGTAGATCCATTGCAGGTTGTCATAGACCCCTAGGGGTCGATATAGACCACTTTGGGAATCAATGATCTACACAATCCAGAGTCCCACAATGATTTGTGAAAAAGCATCTCTGACATGACAATGCAATAATTGCACTTGTCATGCAATATTTCTTATCCCTGGAGGAACTAACATCTCATAAAGTCTGTGAGACTGAATCACATCTGAAAAAAATGCGATAAATAATATGAATATGCAATGATTAATTTTGTAACTTACCTACCTTCATCAAGGGAACAGCTTGGTTGTAAGCTGTTGGGCTTTTATACAGGGTGATTGAGTTTATTGTTGCATAACTTTAAGATGCGAACTTTTAAAATTAAGTCTATATAAACATGGGTCGAAAAATGCGTAGCTTCCGAAATACAGGGTGTTTAAATTTACTTTTTAAAATAGTTTTTTTTAAATATTTCGAACAATATTTGATGTATAAAGTGAAAATTGGTATACAAGGGTTTTTTGGTCCGACAAAACGAACCATGATCATAGTTTTACTGTAGCCGCTACAGGGCGCTCTCTACTGTACCTGTAGTGTATTAAAATGACCGAAAAATTTTTTTTGGTGCAATTTTTTGCTTTTTGAATAAAAAAACTGATTCTTCGCACTTTTCTGCATAAAAAAGCTCTCCTGTGAGTTTTCGTTATAGTTAGCCGTTTTTGAGATATTTCGATTTTTAAGGTTCGATGCATTTTTAATTATTTATGGGAAAATAATATTTTTTTTACATTTTCGATTTGGGCATTACAGGTAATTAAGATGATCGTTTAGATTGTGTTTTTAAACACAGCAATAATTCCTAACTCCAAATAAACACAAAAAATCAGAATATTAATTTGTTTAATTTTCCAATATTATTTTTAACAAATTAAATTAATTATTTACAACTAAAATGCTATTGGATAGTTAGGACAAACATACAAAATCTAAAGTAGTTGCTCGAAATATAAACCCAATTGTTCAATACACAATTCACATCTACGAATGATCGAACGTGGTATAGCATTATTCAAATAAGGCCTTATTTCATCACATGCATTCCTGATTCTGTCTATTAGCATATCTCTTGTGGTTACGGGAGTCTGGTACACTTTTTCTTTTAGAAATCCCCACACAAAGAAATCTAATGGATTTAGGTCAGGGGATCGTGGAGGCCAGGCGACTGGTCCTCCACGGCCGATCCATCTTTCTGGATAATTTGCGTCCAGCCAGTTTCTAACTATTCTCGAATAATGAGCTGGACAACCATCAAGGTGGAACCAGGCCAAACTTGTTAAATCTAACATAACATCATCCCACATATTTGCATGTTCAGCCTTTAAAAATTCCAAGAAGGTCGCAGCATTTAACCTTGCAGGCAAAAGGTAGGGTCCAAATAATCGATTACGATAAATACCAATCCACACGTTCACACTAAATTCATGCTGAAAATTTCTTTCCCGAACTGCATGCGGATTTTCATGCGACCAAATATGTTGATTATGAAAATTTACCACTCCACGTCTAGTGAAGCATGACTCATCGGTCCATAAAACGTTACTTAAAAACTCCCTATTATTATCAGTTCTATCAAGAAACCACTGACAAAATGTGATTCTTCGTTCTCCGTTCCCTGGCTGTAGTCCTTGCACAGGTTGCAAATGGTAAGGACGTCTATGGTCATTTCTAAGAACACGGTGAACATGGCGTGCTGAAATTCCCAAGGCACCAGAAACTCTAACACTTGTGGTCAGATCTCTATCAAACTCACGCAGAATCATACGGGTAAATCTGCGCTGACGAACATTTATGTTTTGATCCCTTTGGAGATTTCCAAAACCATTTTCAATTATTTGGCGATGCACTCTTACAAATAGTGAGCGAGTTGGATGTCGTCTGTTTGGAAATCTTCGTGCGTATTCTCTGGCTGCTTCTGCTGTGTTTCCATTTACAAAGCCATACACAAAATGAAAAAAAGGTAAAAGAAACTAAATTTCGCGCATTCACAATTGCAAAAAAACGTTTCATGTTTCAACAGACAACAAAACTAACTGTCAACTAATTGACGTTTAATCTCATTCTGCTTTCAATTTCAAAAATATTTGCAGGCACAGCCTACTTCTAAAAATTATGGAGATACTGACTTTTTAACGATATTTTATCATAAATAATTAAAAATGCATCGAACCTTAAAAATCGAAATATCTCAAAAACGGCTAACTATAACGAAAATTCACAAGAGAGCTTTTTTATGTTGAAAAGTGCGAGGAATCAGTTTTTTTATTCAAAAAGCAAAAAATTTCACTAAGAAAAATTGTTCGGTCATTTTAATACACTACAGGTACAGTAGAGAGCGCCCTCTAGCGGCTACAGTAAAACTATGGTTCGTCGTACCAAAAAACCCTTGTATACCAATTTTCACTATTATACATCAAATATTGTTCGAAATATTTAAAGAAAACTATTTTAGAAAGTAAATTTAAACACCCTGTATTTCGGAAGCCACGCATTTTTCGACCCATGTTTATATAGACTTTATGCATTAATTTTAAAAGTTCTATCGAATCTTAAAGTTATGCAACAATGAACTGAAACACCCTGTATATAAATACACATCCATTTGCACTAAAATGTTCATTTTGAAATCATTAATACCAGATTTGGGATTTGAAGATACCACAGCTTGTGGAATTTATTCAATGTAGAGAATATTATTGACTGATTATTTGCAAGAAAATAATAACAACATATATAATAATAACAAAACATTACCTATAGTCAGAACTGTCAGCATGCCAGAAATATAAAGCAGTGCACACAAGTATAGTTGTAGTCTCAGCGACTTCTAAAATTACTGAAATCCTTTCTTGAAGGAAGGAAGCTTCGGATCAAAATTAACAATGTTTTGTCAACAACACGGCAGCTATGGGCCGGTGTTCCTCAGGGTTCGGTCCTAGGACCAATTCTTTATTCGTTTTTCATCCATGATGTCCCTTGTCCCAGCAACTGTGAAGTCTACCTCTATGCTGACGACTCTGCACTTGTCGCCCAGTCGTGTACTGGTGATCTGGTTCACGATGGGTTGCAGAATGCGGTGGACGAAGTTCTAGAGTGGGCGGAACGGTGCCTGATAAAAATTAATCATTCGAAAACGCAGGCTATTTATTGTACCAAGAAACGTCGCGGCCCCCCAGCAGAGGTTTCTGTAGACGGAAATCGTGTACCATGCACAAATTCTGCCAAAAATCTCGGTGTCATCCTTGATAAAGGCATGATCTGGCAGAAGCATACAGCATCCATAAAAACAAAATTCCAAATTGCGTTTCGGCAACTATATATTTTGTTATGTAGATCCTCCAAATTGAGTTTGATAAACAAAGTTCGACTATATAAAATGATTATTAGACCAGCCATTACTTATGCACGTGCGGCTTGGTGTTTTCTTGCCGAGACACACATGCAAAGTCTTCAAGTACTGCAAAGCAGAACTTTGCGGACAATTTGTAACGCTCCATGGTATGTCTCAAATGAGACACTACACAGAGACCTTGACATTCCTTACTTGAGGGATTATGTCAAGCTTCAGGCGCAGCGACGTTATAGTCAAGCGGAATCACAGCAACCCTCTGTTGCGTGACTCAGTGGACTTCACAGTGGAGCAAATTCGTAAACATCCAAGGCCACGGCTCGCACTGTAATCAAAAGTTAGCACGAATTTTTAGTAAACTCAACATTACACTCTAACAAAACCGAATCAAAAATTTGTTTAGTTCACCTCAAAATTAATCCATGTACCGGTCAAAAAGCCTAGGTGTTTTCTCTTAAACTAAGCACATCTGATTTCTTTGCTCTTCTCCTCTTTTCTTCTCTTTCTCTTTTTCCTTGACTTTGTCTGGTTTCTGGGCAACCAGGACTGACAGATCCGACTAACGTACATTAGACAGTGACTAATGGGCAAAGGTCCTACGGACCGCCCAGACAAACAAATGACGAATAGTTAGTTGTAGTCACCGTTCTTAGGGGGTCAAAGTAAGATTTCCAGTATCCCTTCATATACCTCATCTCCTTCATACATACACATGCCACTTACCCGTGTGTGCGAACGTTTGTTCGGTAAGCTCAGAGGTATACGTTTTCTACGTCTCGTAAACGTTGTCGTTACGTATGAGTGCCCTTAAATCATATTTGTCAGAGTGACAACTTACTTGACATCGGCGTGCAATTTAAGTTGTCCTGTTATCAATCTGCAATATAAAATTCTACAATGACCGGAAAGACAATCAATGGAGAAGCATTTATTAGAGTATTTCCTGTTACCCTTTTCATGCGTTCTGGAGAGAGTAGAAGATGCGCTGAAGATAAGTCTGAGCAGTGTTCCACTTATAGATTGTAGGAACGACTGACGATACGGCCCTTAGTACTCAGCAGCAGCCGGTGTTGCCACGTACCCTTTCAGCGGCCGATATTATTTGCAATCGAAAAAATTATACTATTCCGATATGATCTGGTGTAGTTTGTGTGAACCAATAATAAAAAGAAATATGTTTGTCCAAAAATAAGCGACGAAGTATTGATGACTATTCATTTATTAAAAAGTTTTAAAATATTAGAAAAATAGTTTCGTTTGCCATGCATTCTTTGCTGGTGTGATATTCTCAATCCATTCCATTTGCTGTGTAAACACTGTTAAAACACCGGAATCAAACCTGATGCTTCTGTCGACTCTTTATCTAGGATGCTTCTACATACACAAAGTTAGTTATACAAATTATAGGCTGCTGGACGCTCGTTACTTGAAAATATGGCGCTCTCCACATGGAGATTCATAATTACATGAAAACACATACATTTTTCAAATGAATTTGTTTAGAATGAGCGAAAAACGATAAAATATTCGTGCAAAATGCTTTGTTTAACTGATGAACAATGTTTTTTTCGCGACAAAGACGGAGAAATTCGTGTGATTGAGTGAAGGTTGTATTTGTCTGGTGTTTTTAGCACTGCTTACATTGAAAAGTAAATATTGTTCCGTTAATTGTAAATACTCCTTTTTATTATTGATTCACACAAACTACGATCATATCGAAATATTGACATTTGACGATTGCAAAGAATATCTCCGGCCGCTGGCATGATACTTGGCATCACCGGCTGCTGCTGAACTGTCAGGAGAGTTTCGTAGCTGATTGTTGATCCAAGCTGTGGTATAACTAACTACTAACAGTTCTTTCAGTTATACTACCCAGCAGCTTGGAGTCATAGAGCAAAAACTACAACGAGCCTATAGGATATTTTTTAAACTTGACCTATAGGCTAATATAAAGATCAAGTTAGTTTCGATTGTCTGATATTGATTAGAAAAACTTTACGCTCAGATAATCATTATGTCCTACAACTTATGAAATTAAATGATAAATGAAGGAATAGTGGAATAATTAAAAATGTGGTGATAAAGTTGAAACTACTCGTATATGTGAGAGCTGAATAACTGCGTAACTCGTAATCACCTTATATTTTATAAACGATATCCTATATTTTTACTCCCAAAAATGAGAGAACGAAATATTTTGAATCCAGATAATATGAAATCTGTTATTCAATTTGTCCCTGAATTGGGTCAGCGATTCGGAAACTCCGATAAACAAGTTTTCTTAATTTTTTCTGTTTTCAATGATTTCCGATTAGCCAGAGGTCATTTTACTACTTTTACAAGGGCGTTTCGCTCATCGATCGCTGTTTGTTGTAAAATGTGGTAAATGAGGCAACCAGGAATACAGCGCCCAACCAATTTAAAGGGACATCGACATTCCGCGCAGTGTCCTCTTTTGTTATTCCTTTGTAATACTTTTTCAATTCATTCATGATTCGAATATTATAGTAATTTGGTATCCAAAGGTACTAAACGAAGCGGTGGGTGCATTGATGTGGCACACGATAATCCTGACAAAGGAGGACTTGGAGAAATTCAAAACGTTGCGGATCATCGTGCGGATCGGCAGCGGCGTGGACAACATCGACGTAAAGGCAGCTGGAGAATTGGGCATCGCCGTTTGCAATGTGCCTGGCTACGGTGTCGAGGAGGTCGCAGACACCACCATGTGCCTCATACTCAATTTGTATAGAAGGACCTATTGGCTGGCGAATATGGTCCGCGAAGGGAAAAAATTCACTGGTCCTGAGCAGGTACGATACTTCAACTCTAGTGCCATACCGGGAGATTCTCAAGGTGGCTCAACCCTATAACTTTTTTATTAATGAAGATAGAAAAACGAAATTTGGGGGTTGCGTATTATAGATGAATTTATTCTTTGACATATTCATTTGCTTTGACGTACTTCCGGTTTGACAGTAAACGACTCCCAACTTTCGATTTTTAAACGGGACACCCTATATATTTTTACTTATTTAGATCGAGAATGACATTCTGAACTCAACAGCGTCTCACTTGTCAATATTTGACAAGTAAAGCCATTTTCCTAATCTAGGTTATTAAAAATACTGTCATTTTTTAAAATTTATTTGTTACGTAAAGTTAATTTAAATATAAATTTTTAAATTCTCGCTATGGTACCTCTGCTGTCAAATTAACCGCTTCGGATTTACATACTGGCAAAAAACAAAATTCGACATTTTCCGTTTTTCGCTGACATATCCAAAACCAACTGACCGATCGTAAATCAGAAGCCGGCTATCGAATGCTCTAAGTGTCCTCTAAAACTTCCCCCATTTAACCTTTGCTGTAGGTATAACAGGAACCGAGATCGCTGTATAGAAAAGCCAATCTGGAACACACTATATATGGTGGTCTTAGATTCGCGAGAATATTTCTAATGAAAAATGTCGATTGCGATTGCATCTCGGATGCGACCGTTCCTGTTTGGCATCGATAAAATCAGTTATTCAAGGAAGAAAATCAGTCTTGTTTCAATAGTTTTATCAAATGTAAATGTGACATAGATGCTGGAACAAGATTGATATAAGATACATTAATTCTGATAGCTGAGTTAAAATTAGCGATTCGAAAAATCTCCAAGCGGGACTTGACAGTGATAATATTAAAATAATACTTACATATTTTAAAGTGGCTGGATTGCGGTAAAATGAGCGATGTTGCGTTATGTCCAGTCCATCTCTGTTGATCTAAACAAGTTATTTTTTATAGATACCATCAAAACATTTCCCCAACTAGTTACAAACAAAATTTCGTCAAATTATACACGGTGATTCAATAAACAATGGTAATATTTCTAGGGAAGAAAGTAGGTCCGAGAACTTCATATAAACATGGTCATAAAATGTATCCATACCGAGATACACCGGTGTTGTAATTTATAATTTCAAAGCCAAGAGAAAATATATAACAGGTACAATAACGGTAACGAGTTAATTCATTTTGTCCATATAACAACTACTACTACTGAAACGGAAAACAGTGGCAAAAAAAAACACTTTGAATCGGGAGCCGTGCGCACTAACCTTGCCTATTCAAAGGGGACGCAATGTAGCGTACATTGTCTTATGTTACTTTTCTGTTTTGGTACCCGAATATAGTGGCGTAGAAACTGGGATATTTTGACCCTTATAGAAGGGACAAGAAAAATATTTTCAACGCCAATGTTTTTATGAAACGTCTATTGCATTTTTGGATGCGGTATTTAATTTTACATAGTTTACCTCTCTTGTGAAAATTTTGTCAATCTATTCATTTTGGAGAAAAATTGGTTTGGCTATTTGAGGTATTCATCCGTATGAAATCCAGTCCACTTTGAGAATTTACTGAAGTTCATATCTTTGAACGGATTTTCATATTTAGTCACTTTAGTGGCGCAGAAATCTTTAACTTTGCATTCTGGTAGTGGGACATTAAGGACCTATGGTTATAGGCACTTTTGATATTGTTTTTGTATGTACTTTCTGCTCTTGAAATATTGCCACAGTTTTTTTTTGAAGCATCCTTTATTGTTTAGAAGTTATTCAAATAAAAACCCATTTTCACCACCGTCCTTTAGAGGCCCATGTATCTCCGTAAGCCTATTATGATTATAATATGATATATGGTACGTTCCTGGAATGGTGTGACACAAATTGAGACCCTCAACTGTAGCGATTGGCAGTTGTCAAAATCGGCTGATTATCTTAAGATCCTTGAATAAATAGCTTAAAAGAGGTTGCAATAACAGGAAGAATTCCATTAATGACTGGGCATCAGTTGTGATAAAAATTACACTTCAGCCAACTTTGTTTATTGAAAAGTTATTCAATGAAACTGATTACACATTAATATTGCTGTAATAAAGATAACAATAATCAAAATAATTCAATAATATGACTTGCACGTTAATAATTTGTCCATTTGTTGCACTTTTTATATTCTCGTCGTTAATATTACGAATATTCTGTAGACCCATAAATAATAATCAATTGTCAACATATTTTGGTATTACCAGTCTGAAAATAATTTCTCATTATATTATCTTCACACACTTTTTGTTAATCCGAAACAGTAATATTTTTCAGTATGATTCTTGCCAAAGTGCTATATTTAAGGGTAGGTAGAATTTTTCATCAACACATGGTTCCAAAACAAGGGTAACCAAGATGTCCAAACCTGTGCGGTATTTGCACATTTGCAACGTTCAACAACAATTTCCATCCTTACAGCCATGTTGTCAAGTAGGATCGGAGAATTTCCCTTAAAAGTAATGAAAACAAACTCTATTATCCTTTTAAAGAATATTGTTTATTCTTAAACATGACAAAAATATTCCAATCCAAGAGATTAATTTCCCTCTTAATTTATTCTAAGATTTCAAATCCCCTGAGATTCACCATGCTTCTCACTACGGAAGTATTTACATTACAGCATTTTGTCATCGTGCTTAGAGTCGCGAGTGAACTTTGTCTAATTGGGCCTATGATATCAAAGCTTGTATCTGTTTCTGGTAAATAATAAATCTCTACTCAGGAGTTTATCTCGCTCGTTTATGCTTTCAGCAAACAAAACTGGCGATTTCGTACCTGCCATCTTAGTAATGAATATAGCTTTTAGGAACATTGATGCGGTTCAAATAAGAGTTTTCCAATTGATCCGTGTATTTGCTTAATACATGTTATTGACAAGCTGAACTGGCCCTTTTCTGCCGATTTATTTCTGTGAACTCTTACTTACTCTTCAGACTCCTGCTTATAATTAAATTTCGGTCTTGTGCGATCATTATTTTTTTGTCTGATCCATAACGATTTTCTAGCAAATAGCTGGACTACAGTTGGAAAAATGCAGATTGAAAAATCAAATAAAAAGAAAATTATTTTTCAAAATGATGAATATATCAGCCTAAATTGGTTTCCGGCTTAGATTTTAATAACATGGAATACTGTGATATAATGTATATAATAATATATGTAGACCTTGAAACAACAAAAAGGAATGTGGTAACAAAATTTGTACGGATGGATGAATTGATTGTTCATCATTTGTAGTGAAAGGTTAAGCATTTTTTATCACATTTATTTTTGCCAGGGTCACATTTATAAGGGTGTTTAACATCCATTTTCAGTCTACAACATATGTTTTTCATTCAGTCTTTACGTTGCACGTTGGAAAATATATAAAAGTGCATCGATCAGAGCAATCACAAAATGTATCAGACTGTTTCACGTTTACTAGTGGATAACATAGTAAGTTAGAGTGAGATATAGCAATCATATTTTAGCAAATAATGTGCGCGAATCAAATATTTTCTAATATTTTGTGGAATCAATAATACAACTGTATTACGTCATTCAGCCCAGTATACATATAGCAGCTAATAAATATTTTTAGCAGCTTAGCAACACTGCATAGACGCTCCCTCGTCATATGATATCATCTATGAGTGAACCTCCAAGTAAAAGGCACTTCGCTCACAGATCGCTATCTTTTTGTTCTAAAATGTGGTAAATGAGGCAGCCAGTTATTCAGTTCAAACCATTTTGAAGGGACACAAGCTGACCGCCACTTCAAAGACGCGCAGGTGTCCTCTCTCGGTATGCTTTTTCTTTGGTTGAATCGTAAATGGATCTTCAAATATTATGTATGATTCCAGGTGAGGGAGGCAGCAGCAGGTTGCGCTCGCATTCGTGGTGACACCCTCGGCATCGTCGGTTTGGGTCGCATCGGCAGTGCGGTCGCATTACGGGCGAAGGCGTTCGGCTTCAACGTCATCTTCTACGACCCGTACTTGCCAGACGGCATCGAGAAGTCGCTTGGGTTGACCAGGGTGTATACACTGCAGGACCTCCTCTTCCAATCCGACTGTGTCTCGCTACACTGTACGCTCAACGAGCACAACCACCACCTCATCAATGAGTACACGATCAAGCAAATGCGGCCAGGAGCGTTCCTGGTTAACACAGGTTTGTATTTTCTCACTCTTTTTCTTGCTTCTCTGAGGGTCAATGTGGGCAAACGACCTGAAAGGTGGGGTAATGTGACAAAAGATATATTTTTCAGGATATTTCATTACATTGAACGTAACAGCAAATAGCAGCAGCTCTTATGCTATGACTAATCCAAGCCGTTCGAAAAAACAGTAGACGTTTCTTCTCTGTAATTTCCTCTATTGTCAGAGCCATCCCCTTCAAAATGAACAGTAATTCCTGTTTTACCAAAAAACATACGGTATCTAGAAGTGTGCTGCCTAAAAGCTTGGTTAAGACAACTTTCGTTTCTTGTTTTGCCAAACTGAATTAAATTGGCTACACATCTCACATGTAACGGAGAAATTTCATGTCTGCTCCTTAGAACCCTAAAACTATTTAAATTGTTGACTCCGCTGCTGGTCCACCCATTTTTTTCTGTATAAAACAGATGTCATCGCCAACAATAAAATCTGTTTTTTTTGCAACCACATAACCAAGAGTTTCCATATACCAACTTCATTTAAAATATCAAACTACGTTTTTTATTCCTTTTTAAAATTATCTTGGTCTTCCATCTTCAATGATCTCCTTTTTTTTTCTTAAAAATTATACAAGGAGAATGACTTTTCAAGCAGTTTATCGATTACGCAGCGACACGCATCCATGTTTAATTGCACGCACACTACAGCCGGTAACCAAAACGGCTACGAACGAGTGAGAAGTGAGTAACCAAATCAAAAAATGGTAACAAGCCCACATAATAGTCGCAGCGCTCCACCCACTCGG
The DNA here is from genome assembly GCA_963669975.1 of Acanthoscelides obtectus. NCBI lineage: Eukaryota > Metazoa > Arthropoda > Insecta > Coleoptera > Chrysomelidae > Acanthoscelides > Acanthoscelides obtectus. The sequence goes on along the minus strand of CAVLJG010000001.1, from coordinate 67,946,414 downwards.
GCGACCGCGATCAAACACGCGCCGGCTCCGAAGGTCCCCGACGGACTACCGAGTGTATCCATAAATGAAAATGGTAACAACCGCCAACCAAGTCAGCTTTATCGTGTTCGCAAAACCTAGACACTATAGGGCGAATTATTTTCGTGGGGCTAAGTTGCTATTTACTGAATTACTATTACATATCGCTGTCGGTAAACAAATAAATGAAATTATTTCACAGTACTTAGTCATAAAATATTTATTTTTAAGATTTTTAACTGTTACCAATGGTAAAAATGGTTACATGGACGCTTCGCCACTGCTACAGAGTGTTCTGAGACTTTGTCTTACAGGTAGGTCGGGCAATAATAAACAAGGTTTCTTAGTAACATAAATATACAAAATATAAAAAAAAACGAAACAACCCCTTACTGCATGATTTTTTTGTTTTTGTTAAAATAAATATATGTGCTAGTTCATATTAGAAAAGTAACTAGAAAAATATATAAAAAAATTATTGATGCTTTTTTTTTTTAAAGAATAGCCTTTTTCGACATGTGCCAAATTTGACACAAATTGCAATAGTTGACTAATAACGGAAAAATTTACTGAAACCATATATGTTATAAATCGTTAAAAATACATGGGAAAACACCTAAACTAAATGTAATTTTGAATAAACATTTATTTACTCCAGATGAAAACGGCGAAAACAATTACGGTCTTTGTTCAAACATAATCTAACATTACATTTATCACTCCAAACTTGTGTTTTTCCCTTACACTCAGGAAATTTGGCGATCTTCATGCCACTCAGGAAGATGTCCCACATTGTCGCGACAAATTTCTTGGGCTGGTATTTCCGCAAAAGGATATTTCCTTTTTTTAAATCCAGTTGAGACTGTAGTGAGCTATTAGGTCTGCCTCGCTTTTTTGAAGTTATGTCGGATCTTGTTAGAATTTCTGCTAAACCAAGTTTGAATTGAGCCAGTGGCAAATAGTCATCAGAATTGTTCTCAGTGAGAGCTCTTCTCCACAATATCCAACTATTACAGCACAACATGTCGAGGAAATGGAAAAATATTCTTAGGTAAAATTTTTTTGACCTTATAAGTATCCTATGGTATCCTAACATCGAGTCAAGTAGATCAACACCTCCCATATAGTTGTTGTATATACTCTTTGGACGAGGAATCATAATGTGCTTTTTTTCCTTTCTGCAAAATCTCTGTACTTCGGAAATGGGCCGACTGCCTACGTAAGTTCATACTGTGGTAATTACTTTGTTATCATACCAGGAAACTACTGAAACATCTACGCCATCGACTTGAGCAACTCTCTCCATAATTGTACCTCTACCTTTTTTCTTCATCATAGATTCCTTAGGAAATTCGCAATCTGGCACACGATTTTTCAAAATATCTTTTCCTAAGGAGTGAGACCCCTTCAATAATATGTCTTCATCAGATACCCTCAACTGTTTATCTTCCCAATCAAAACAAACCTTGTTTTTTTTCTTTGCCTTGTTTGCTGCAATGAGAGTTGAAAGGGGAACGTCGTCTTCACTATCGGAAAAATCACTTTCTTTAATCACAATATCTTCGACCGTCTCTCTATCAAGCTGTTCTTCACTGGTATCTTCCACCAGAACTTGAGAAAATGATTTTCGGAAAAAATCATCATCTGACAAATTTTCATCTTCACTGCCACTCAAGTTCGGAATCCCAACAGTTTTAGCACCATAAAATCGTTTTGCATCCATCTGAAAAAAGGGGCAATAATATAGTCAGCTTTTCTTTTACTGCAAGTTGTTCCGATTATGGCACAAGAAAACAAATGACGATAAATCAACATGTGTATGAGTTGAAGGACATAATTTTACAAAAGTCACAATAAGACATACTTACCAGAACGTAGATAATTTTAGTTGCACCAAAAATTTGATTTTTGAACGTTTTATGGCCGCCACAACTCTATAAGCGAATGTAGTAACACGTGCCTACGGGCCGCTAAACGAAATCTGACGCAATTCATAAAATACGTGCTAGAGGGCGACAATGTTTCTTGGCGATAGAGAAGCGAGCGTGCCAGATATGGAACAGTTTAGGTTAAGGCCTTTAGCTGTTGGGGGACTTGAAAAATAACATATATTTCACGTGTGCCAAATTTGGGACAGTATGCGGTAAGGGGTTAATAAAGTTGCGAAAAACTCTAAACGGGTGAGTCTAACCCTGCCTCCCTCCCAACTTACGTCAAACCGTATGATGTTTTGTGATACTTTGACTATATGAGTCAATGTACAAATCAGGCTCCGCGCGGTGTGTAGGTTAACCTGTCGCTAATCAAGCCATGATGAGATACTCCAGAAGCTCGCGATGTGATGAGATACTCCAGGAGCTCGCGATGTATGCTCTTCTTCATCTCCTTAGTGACAACAGAATGCATAGCTTTATTTCTGTCGATGTAAAGCTTTGTCTTAGATCCTTTTGCTTCCCACGCCTACTGACGAGGAAGTATTGTAATCGCAAAATTGTTTGAAATTGTATATTGCATAATTTGTTTTTTGGATGTTATATGACGTAAAAACCTTGTTTTTCCTTAAACGCCCCAAAATTGTACACAAAAGCATGCTAAATATGCAAATTTTAACTGTAGGAGACCGTTTGGCCGACATGATCCATTTAATTTTTGAGTTATACATGTCATAACTAACTTTTTGGACAGAAGGGATAACTTGTGCTGAGTCGACCTACTTTACAATTTATGTAACGCTTCCTTTCCGCAAAAAGTCCAGAAAAGATGGAATGCAATGAAGATTCCAACTTTTCTGCACAATCACAGACAGGGGTTTACCATTAGCTTCCGGTAGCTCAGTCGGTGGCATGAAGACATCTACAGGCGTGTAGCTATATGTCGACCATGGCATGGCTAGAGGATAGAAGAATAAACAGAACACAAAAATTTAACAGATTTTATTTAACAAAAAAGAAGCATTTCCATTACATTACAATTTTACAGTTTTAAAGAACAAAATAAGTTTTACATCTTTGGCGCTGCTATAAAACTATCAACTTATCTTTCGCTGGTCCATTTTGACTCGACTGAAGCCAGGATGGCCAGGTGCTTGAAGTGGAGGTCCCAGTTAGGAGGGGTGACCTCACATATAGTGGCTTCATAACCAGTTGTAGGCGAAGTTGAACTTAAAGGCGATGGCGCTGCCAAGGCACATGCATGGGTGAAGTGATAGGCCAAGCAACGCAAAGTCAAAGACTAAGGCAAAGGGAAAGAGAAAGGGAAAGGCATTTTTGGGATGGGCTGGACATTTCCAATTCTCTGGGAAAGTACCGGATTCTTATATCTGAAAGAAACGCGAAAGTACTACAGAAAGCCTTCTACATGTTTCAGTGCAATCGTAGGGATCAGGTCAGGACCAGAAGCTTTATTGATGTCGCGCGACATGAACACTAGTCTGGTATTACTTCCCGCATAGTGTAGGGAGCCCTTGGGACCGACGGCGCTCGGACGTTGGGCTGCACGTTTATGGTGGAGATGACAGCAAAAATCATGACAAGCACTGCTGTATCGACAGGTGGGGTAGTGAATTTTGTTGCAAAAGATATTTACGATACTCAATTTTTTAACATAAAAAAAGCAAAAAGTAATTATCAAAAATTAATGAGACTCCGAATATTTTAATTTTGTTGGATTCCACTTTTACAAGCTTCTCCCTGATAAAGGTTAACAGTATGAAGTTTTTGAGTTATATGTAATTACTCGTGAATTGCACACTATTACTACAAAAAATCGCATTATCCATGATAACAAAGTATTTATTCACAACACAGCAGCTCCAGTTACAGAGAACTTGAGCAATACAGAAAAAAAAACTAACAAAAAATCTGACGATCTCCACCTACCAATGGTTTGCCAAGTTAAACTTCATCCTCATACCATACCATGAAAGATAACGGAAGAACCTTACGCCATCAGCTCATAACTGCTCAACGTTCTGCGCAATGCACATATGTATATAGTTGTCCCACCACCAAAATGGTCTACCCATGAAGCAGCCGAAATATCAAATATTCAGAGAACAGACCAACAATCCATGCATATAAGAAACAGAAAGCTAATGAGCACCAAACAGCGCTGTCTGAAATTGAAAATTCACTCTTATTGATAGTGTTACAAGGGGCACACTTGAAATAGACACAAGTTGGCAAAAAATCATATTAACGATCATGCCAGTGGTCTAAATCTTACGATAATAGATTCTCAATACTAATTGTATGCTCTAAAGGTGTAGGGTATTCCTTTGCTGTTCAGTCTAAAATTAAAGTATTTGAATGAATGGTGATATAATATGTTCTAGTAAGTGCTTCCTTATAACCAAAAATACTCAATTTATTCGCTTTCCCTACATTCTCTGTTGAGATGATATATTTTTATGTCATTGTTATGCGATTGCCGAGCGTGTTTAATAAAGAATTAACTATAACTGAAAAGTGAGTGATAGAATTGTATCAGTGAAATGCTTGTACATAGTGAGTCCAAAAATGTTAAAGTGTACAGGGTGTTCCATTTAATCTATTTGAGAAAAAGTACGTTTTGCGTTTTTGACAAAAGATTAGGTTAAAATTGAGTATGATAAAAACAGTTTCACACAAAATTTACTACTTACCTGTCAAGATAGTTGATATGAAAACTGTCAAAGTTTGGTGTTTTTTTTTTTTAGATAAAATACCAAATGGGTCAATGACTAATCATGAAAATCCATAAGCATGTTATAAATGGGGATATCAGAATGTGTAATAAAAAGTAGGGCATACCATTTAAAAAAATCAGGTTTGATATGAGTCAATATTTTAGAAATTTACCCCCAGATAACATACAGGGTTACAGGCAATCAGCTAAAATTGACACTTGGTAAAAAAATATGTAAGAAATGTGTGAGATTTTGATTGAACAGGTGAAATCTAGAAATATTCCACCCATTCTGAAGGAAAGGAAAGGCTACAACAATCAAGGAGGCCATAAAGGCGTCATACAATTGTAGGAACGACTGACGATACTGCTCTTAAATTAAGATATACTCGGTTACCGAAGAGCAAGAGATCAGCGGAATACATCGCACGCCACTGCAAGCTCAGCATCTTCTTGAATACGGTGGGCTACTCACGCTCCGACTTTTATCAATTCCAAGGATTCTGCGCTTACGGTAGCCTGTCAGGTCTTTTGCTGCGCTCTTCCTTTTCGGTACCTAGGTATAATACAATCATACAATAAAATAATAGCTATTCCGAAGGATAAAAAAGTTGTAGTTTTCAGCTTTCCTTAGAACAAGGATATGTTAATCTATAAAAATTGAGCATATAATTTTTTTTAAAAACTTGGCCGTATGATTAGCTTTCCAAAAAAGTATTAAACATTAGTATTAAACCGTTTAAGTCCTGACAAATAGTCAATCAAACCAATTTAGGTCAAATATTGACTGATATTTTTTCATAATTCGAATGAGTTTATAATTTTTCAAAAATCTTGGTCTGTTGGAGTATCATAGTTGCGAAAAGAGATCTACGTTCACTTTATAGCTCCTGGTTTTGCCACCTTTTCGGCAAAAGAGGCCTAGCAACCTCAAAAACATAGAAAATTTGTTGATTGGGAAAGTAATGTTGACATTTTCGTATGTACCGCATCAACGACTCTACAAAACCATAAAAGATGCCATCATTGTATTCAAATCATTGATCATTGCAGAATTGTCTTGTGAAGCTACTAGGGTATAGTTTGAAAAAAAGCTTAAAAAAACTTTTTTTCGGAATAGGTGCTATTTTATTGTATGTAGTATTTTTGCGGTTGTATTAGCTTAACCTAATGTTAAACTACTAAAATTGATCGAATTACCACTCATTTCTTACATGGTTTCTTAGTAAACTCAAATGCCCAATTTCAGGTGATTGTTAATCACAGGAATTGAAAAATTTTCATTTTTAGCCACGCACATCCGGCGATTTCCCAGTAATCCGGTATAAAAACCAATAGATCGTCTTTTTTAAGTTTTGTCTTACACACATAGAACAATATTCCATCCTCGCACGGTTGGAATACCCTGCATTTATTGAGACAGGTTCATAACGGTTTATGAAAACATAATGAATCGCTTTCCATGCTGTCTGAAAGTATTTTTTGCTTTTACCTGTGAATGATTTGTGTTGTACATAACAAATTATATGGAATAAAAGCAACATAATTATCTCAAATATCATGGTGTACATCAAGTTCTTGTAAATTCTCGGTATATGTTTATTTTGCAAACAGTGAAAACGTAGGTCATATATTATGGATCAGTTATGTTATTATGCGACCCTATACCCTGTTCCAATAATCCAATTTTCCTCATCGCGTGAAAAATACCAATGCTGTTACTCAACGAAATGCATCCAACAATTTTTTAATTTCTGAAATGTTCGACTAGAGTCAGAGTTCCCCAAACTTTTTTGTGTCGTAGACCCCTTGCCATGTTTTTCCGTGTTGGGTAGACCCCCTACTTACCTGATATTGATTTCCTGTAAATTTCTAACTGTAGTGAAGTTTAGTGTTAAAAACTTAAAGTAAAAACACATGTTAATTTATACATTTATTAATTGAATTTAAATTAAAACTACTCAAAATAAAATTTTGTATCTGTTATGTAAAATATACGTAACATTAAATAAACAGGTGTCTGACCAATAAGTGCCCGCATTGGGAATAAGTGCCCGCATTGAAAAAAAATAAGAGGGATAAAATAAAAAAAAAATTAAAAATAATAAAAAAAAGTGTTTTACTTAAAATAGTACAATAAGCGAGTTCGTTTATTAATTATAACATAAACGTAAGTTCTACAATAATTTCACTGTTAGTTTGATTAAATTCCGCTTCTTATACGTTTAAGTTATCTAAAAATAGACAAAAAATTAACGAATTTTAGTGTGTACCTATCCTTGAATTTTCAGAATAATTCAAAAAAAAATATATTTTCTATAAAATTGCGGGCACTTATTCCCAATGCGGGCATTTATTGGTCAGACACCAATAAACATAAAATAAACTATAAATAAAATAACATACCCAATAAGTCAATATTTTTAGCGAGAAGGATGAACCTGATGCTTTAATAATAAATTATCAACATTTGGCGTCATTTTTGTAAGGGTTAATCTTAAATCTCCTCGGCTAATGATGTCCAGTCTGTTTCTTTTTTTCGTTAGGAGATTGGTAACAGCCCTGAACCCCCTTTCCACTAGGTATGACGATGGAAAGGAAATTTCCTCGCTATATTCCATAATACGGGATAAGTAACGGGTATGTTGTTTTGCAGCCAGAATTGCTGATATCCGTTTTTAAACTGAACCTTAAGTTCTTCGTTTGTACTTAGTTCAGTCAGCTGCTCTTGTATTATGACATTAGTTTCTTCTATGTCACCATATGGATTAATTATCCACGGTGGTATTCCATAGTCAAAATATCCTCAAACCTAGATTCAAAATCTGAATAGAGGGCATTTAAATGTTGAACGTAAGTTGAACGTCGTTTTCCTGGCAGCTTGTCTGTGACAAATTGGGGAACTGAGAAAATTCGTCCCGTCCAATATTTTGCTTCATTAGTTTAACTCAGGCAAGAAACGCTGATAAGATGGACTTTGTTTTAATCAAATTTAAACTGTCGCCTTGTAATTGCAAATTAACCATATTAAATTTTGTAAACAAATCTGTTAAATAGGCGATGTCTGTTTTCCTCTTTATTAAATTTTCTTTTAAAATTCTATCTTTAGTATCCAGAAATTCTAAAATAGTCTCAAAAAGTGCAAAAAATCTTGTCAAACATAAGCCTTTCGACAGCCAGCGTACTTCATTGTGAAGGAGTAATTGATGAAAGTGTTCGTATTTTTCTTCACACAACTGCGCAAATAACCGCGTATTCAACGCGTTGCTTCGGATTCGCTTTACTGCATCAATGACTAAATGAAGTGATTCATGCAATCTAACACTCAAATTTTTAGCAACTAAATGTTGTCGATAGATGACGCAATGTATTGCTAACACCCCTGACACATTTTGTTTTAAATAGTTTATAAATCCACGATAACGTCCAACCATGGCAGGTGCTCCATCTGTAGCTACTGATATTATATTTGATAAACGATTTGCTTTTTCAATGAAGTAATCCTTCAAAACATGAAATATTGATTCACCTTTAGTGTCGGTTATCAAAGTTCTTGCGGAGAGCAGTTCTTCGTAGATTTCTTGATTCATAATAAAACGAACATATGCCAATAATAATGCTGCATTATCAAGTAAAGTTGACTCGTCCAGTTGTATAGAGAAATGGGTCGTTTGCAAATAATAATTTTTTTATTAATAAGTTTTCAATATCAGAACTCATTTCATCAAAATGTCTTTCAACAGTATTGTTGCTTAAGGGAATTCTTTTAATGATATCAGATGCAGGTCTGTGTAAAACAGTTTTTAAAACCTCTTCAACGGCTGGCAAAATTAACTTCTCTCCGATAGTATGCGGTTTTCCGGATTTTGCTATAGGTAACGAGATATTGTAAGACGCCCGCAAACCATCATCATTTCTTTGTGACGTCGAAGCGAACATTCCGTCCAGTGTAGGTCTCTTCTGAAATTTATCTTTGAGTGTTTGAAAGTATTTCAAATCTTTCTCTGTTTTATCAGGGTGGGATCTTCTCAGATGATCTTGCTGTTTAGATGGTTTCATGGCGTCATTGCCCAAAACTTTGTTGCATAAAAGGCACATAGGCGATTGTTTGTCCGGCAATGATGGAATGAAGCCAAATTTCAAATAATCAACACTGTACTGTCTACATTTCTTTTTAGATTCGGACATGGCAACAGTCATCTGTGGGCAAAATTAAATTATTTAAATAAGACAGAAAATCCAGCAGCTGTATATTAAAAATATTTTTTGATTTTTCCGAAAACATTCCATAATTCGAACATCTTCTTGCAACAATTAGCTCGAATTACGGAGATTGCACTGTAATTATATTACCGATTGCTAAAACTTTCAAAATTAAACTTTGCATTATTGAAGATTTAACTACTAATAACTGAAGTCATGATTGGCGTAATTTATATATCTTTGCTAACTACGAGTACAAAACTAAAATTTAATAAAAAATAATGTACTTACTTTTCTCCAGCACTCTCAAACAAAATAACACTGACTCACTATAATTTGTGTGATATACTATCTGTTTATATTTTTTAAAATATTTTCTTAGCACTTTCCTTTTCAAGATTCAGGAAACGAATAAACGTATTTGTCCCACATTCGTATTTATAGAGTGACGAATTGAACAAGTCAGTGCAAGGTAGCGAAGCTTTGAGACTGCGACTCTCAGGTTTTTACAAGTTCAAAATGTATTGCGTCCACAAAGCGAATACCAACATCCTACAACTTACACAATTTTATAATTGTCATACACCCCTAGGGGTCGATATAAACCACTTTGGGAATCAATGGACTAGAGTATTGTAAGTGATAGGTTGATAGTAAAATATTGCTATATTTTTATTTCGGATACATCATGTTACTAATACAACTAAATAGGCATTGTCTAAATAAGTATTCACATTATACCTACAAGATTAAGGTACTTCGGTTATTATATACAGTGAAATCTCGTTTGGACCGACACCAACCGGACCGACTGAAAGTGTCAGTTCAAGAGGGGTGTCCGAAAATTAAATATATGTATCAAAGAAACTGGGACATTTAAAACGTATATGTATACAATTGTTTTTAAAATAAACAATAAACTTTGAACTTAAGAAAAAAAGGGTTTGTTACCTTTGATATACACAATGTATACATATTTATAATATGTACATATATGTAGTAACACAAAACAATGAAATAAAAAGTCACTTTAAGACGAAAAATTCATATATTGTCTTTTGTCTCCTATTTTTCTTTAAAATGAAATGAAATGTTTATTATTCTTAGCCCTAAAGCTACTTTCTATAGTTTATAATAGTGTCTTTCTCCAGTAATAAACAAAAAAACAGTAATTCTAGATTCCCTTAAAATCATAGTAACTGCAACCACAGTAAATGCAACAATAGCAAATGCGAGATAATGACATACAGTTATCTTAACACAGAAAGTACATATATTATGCCATTTTATCTAAATACAATTGCTTAACCTTACGAATAAATATATTTACAGACGTCGCTTCTCTAATTTCTGTAGGTAATGCATTAAAAAGTCTCAAACCATCACTAAAAAGACATTTTTGCATATGGGATGTTCTAGCGAATTCTATGTCAAAAGTGTTACGTGACCTGATATTATATGCATGCCTCTCGGACCTCGGTATTAGATATTCCTGCAAGTATTCAGGCAATAAATGATTTTTTGTTTTAAAAATAAATAAGACATTTGACATTTCAACCTTTTGCTGTATTGAAAGCCATCCGAGGGTTTTTCATATTAAATTAATAGGCGTATAACGTGTACAAAATAATATAGTGCGCATAGCCTTATTTTGTAGTAACTGGAGCCTTTGAATATCAGTTTTTTTGCATGATAGCAACAATGAAAAACAATAATTAAAATGTGGATATATGATGGTATTACATACAAGAAGACGACTCCAGTGACTAAGACTTTCAGATATTCGCCTAAAAAATCCTATTTTTTTCTCAATTTTTTTACTAACATAATCAACATGCAATGAAAAATTTAGCTGAGGATCTAAAACTACGCCCAAATACTTCATACTAGATGCACTTTCAATTTGAATATTATCTATCTCAATACAAAATTTCTGTTCTAAAAATGTATTACAGTTCTGATTGTGAATAAAACGATTTTGAAATATTCTCTAGTGTATAATTAGAGAACGAATGATATCTAAAATAACGTTTTATTTAACGTATAAACTACTGAAACAGAGTCGGTGAGTTATTTTCGTACGTGTAAGCTAAGCGAGAGATCCGAGGAGAAAATAGAAAGTAATTCATGAGCTCCATTGGTGGTGTTTATGATTAAACAACACTTTGAGCGACTTCACCATAACCGATATTCGAATCACATAAATAAAAAACAATGTGTTTTGGCTCTGTCTGTCTGCCAATTCATCTTTTGGTAGTTTTGTAACCGCGTATTGTCAGAAGCAATAGTAGCCATAAGCAATTTCATTTTTGAAATCGGTGCAGTGGTGTCGCGCCTATAACAGCTCTTGTTAACTATCATATATAACATCATACAAATTGGATGTTTTGTTGTAATCACAAAATAACTCTTCAAAGAATCTAGTGTTACACCTTCAATTTCTAAATTACGTTATGGCATACCATTTCACGAAAAAATCCATTGACGCCCTCAAGGGAGGCGGTGATTCCTGTTGGATCTTAAAATCAGCATATTTAGCACGATTTTGAGAACAATCTAGGGTATATTGTTACGCCTAGAAAATTTGCTACCTTCCCGCTCCTCAAAGTTCTGGGTAGGTGCACTTTTACAAAAAGTTTTATCTTGGCGATCATCCCACTGTGAAAAAATGCATGCGGTAAATATGCATTTGTAACAAATATAACAATTATCCTATTGAAGAGTGGTTCAGAACTAAATACAACATAATACAATGCCTATCAATCGAAGCATGATTGAACATTCAAAATATGAATTATAAATGAACAAAAATAATGCATACATACAACCTAGATTATGATTTTTATTTCCAGGCATCCCAGGAAGGGGAGATATTGTGAAAGACTCGTGAGTTTTAAGAATGTTTATTGCCCTTTAAGAAACACTACCATTTTTATGTTAATAAACCTAGTTGAAGAGGCATAATCTTGACAACGTAAAAGAAAATCTCCAAACTTTCATGTAATGTGTAATACTGACATTTTTGCGATGAGTAACCACGAACCATATACATTCATTCATTCCTTTATTGGTGCTAAATACACTTGCAAGCACACAGGTCAAAGTAAAATTTAAAATGCTAAAGTATAAATTCACAAAACAATAACATTTGTTCTAAAGAACAACATTAACAGAAAACTTAAAAAAAACAACAATAACAGAAAAACTGTAAAAAGATATTATGAATTTAAAATAAATACAAAACTATAGAACAAGCACATCCGAACAAATTGACAGAGTAAAAGTAAACAAGCACACTACAACACCAACATTAGAGATCCGAAAAGTTATTTCTTAAAAATTCTTTGATGTTGTAAAAGGCTTTCCTGATAAGGTACGCTTTAATTCTATACCTAAATGAGACGGTGTCAGACATTCTGAGTGCCGCAGGAAGAACATTATAGAAATGAATTCCATACTTTTTAGAACCGTTTCTAGTTCATTGTAGATGATGTTTAGGAATATCTAACTTATGGATGTTACGTGTGTTGTAACTATGTACATTACTGAGCGTCTTGTATAGATCTAAATTGTTGTGTACATATCATAAACAGATAAATATATATATATATATATATATATCCATCTATATATATATATATATATAGATGGAAGAGCAAGGATCCCTAGGTTGGTGAATGCCTCCCTACATGGCTGTATATAACTCAGACCTGCGATGATTCTGATGCAGCGCGTTTGTAATGCAAATACCTTAGGCATATGCACAGAGTGACTCCAGTACAAAACTACATATGACATTCTTGAGTGGAAGTATCCATAATATGTGATCAGCAAACGCAGCTTTTCAGATTCCTAATTAAATAAATGGTCTTAGATAGTTCCCTGATAATATTGTTTACATGTTCCCCCCAACTCATGTGTGTATCAACACTGAAATTTTACTGTGTTTACGGTATTGATATTATGGCGACACAAACTTGTTACCATGGACTGTGTCTTTGAAGCATTAAGTGTCAGTTTATTTGCTAAAAAACAGTTTTCTAAATTTATTGTATATTCATTATTCACAGAGATCAATTGATTTGCTACTACAGAGCATTGTTGTGTAATCGGCAAACAGGATAAGGTTGTTGTTTGTATTACAATTAGGAATGTCATTAATGTATGTTAAAAATAAAATTGGACCCAGCACAGAACCATGTGGGACGCCACGTGAAACTATCGTTGTACTGGAGGTAGTGTTGTTGAAGGTTACAAGCTGCTGCCTGTTGCTCAAATAAGATGACAAGAGCCTAATTCTATTACTATGGAACTTGTAATGCGACAATTTTTGTAGAAGAATGTCATGTTGGACACAATCGAAAGCCTTGGTAAGATCAAAAAAATTAGCTAAGGAATTAGCACCACTTTCAAAAGCTACATTTATTTTCTCAATGAAGCTGTCAATAGCTAGAGAAGCAGACTTACCTGATCTGAAACCCAACCGACAGTCAGTAAATAGGTTGTTGCTTTCAAAATAGTCAATCAGGAAATATACCATTTGAAATACACCAATTGAATAATTTTGTTAATGGTACAATAATGAGATTTTGAATGGTTGTAATAATTTTCGCATTGAAACCGAAAACATCAAAACTTTTAGATTTATTTAATTTATCTATCGCTGCCCTGACTTGGTTGTAAGTAACCTCCTTAAAAATAAAACCTTCTGTATGAGTTACATCATGCAAATCGCTCGTATGAGTTGAAGCTGAAGATGGAATTTGGTCTACTAGATTATTTGCAATGTTAGTGAAATAAAGATTAAAGTCAGATACGCTAAGTGTCGTGCTTGTGTGTTGGCTTTTCATTGGTTTGTTGTTTTTGCTACTGCTTGTTGTCTATTTTTAGCATTTTTAATATAACGATCATTAGCTTGCTTTGTGGCTTGATTTATAGCACGTCTATATTCACACTTGTATAAGTTGAGATATCTTTATTAACAATTTGAGGATGAAATTTGTGTAGTTTTGACAGAAATTGGTATTACTCTCTCATGCGCAGAAGATTTAAGTTGAACCAAGATGAATTCAAAGTAAGACTGTTTATGAGAATTTTCGATTTGACTGGAATATTTCTGTCAATTTCAACAACCACTGTTGTGACGAATTTTTTGACTATACATTCAATAGATATACATATTACGATTCTCGACAAAGTCCCAATTTATGTGCTCAATACTATTATACAGGGTTATCCAAATTAAGTGTCCACCATTAGTAACTTTGTTATTAGTGAAAATACAAAGTTGTTTGAATTAGCAAACTAGTAGCATTTTTAACGCTGGTAAAAATGAGAAATAAAAAAAAACAATTGAGAGTCGTTATTTTGATTTTTTTCAGTAAAATAACATTTTTTTAAATGGAAACCCCTGTATATTATATTTTTTTCTGTTAAAGCATCACATTTTAAACAAAAAAGCTTACAATAACTTTTCTCCTAGGTTACAAATTGTTGAAGTTATGGCCTCCAATCTGAAACAATTAAATTGTATCGACAAACTTTATTTTCAACATCAACTTATAATCTTACAAAATACAATAACAATTTTTTTTTAAAGAAGATGCTCGAAAACACCACCTTGTTCTTCAATACATTTTTGGGCACGTTTTTCAACTGCTCGAACTGTCTTAAGTATGGTCCTACCATCTATCTGGGTTATCTTTTCCCTAACTGCAGTCTTTAACGCGTCAAGGTTATCGTACCTTCGCTTGTAAATTTGGTTCTTTAAGTAACCCCACAAGAAGTAATCAAGTGGGTTTAGATCTGGTGATCTGGGAGGCCACTATATTGGGCCATTTGTTCCTATCTACTGATCATTAAAAGTAGTTCTTAGAAAATGATAAGTACCTCTGGAGTTGTGGGCAGGTGCGCCATCTTGCTGACAATGCAGATGATGTCTACTTATAAGATCCAATTCGTCTAAGAAATTAGTCAGAATTTCTGACATAAATTCCACATATCTTTCACCAGTTAGGGTTCCCTCATAAAAGAACGGGCCAACAATTTTTGAACCAATTATACCGCACCAAACGTTGAAACTGAAACGGACTTGTGGGCCTCTTGGATGTACTAACAAAAGATTTTCTCTTGACCAATAATGGTGGTTTTTTCTATTAAACATTCCAGAATTTGAAAAATTTGATTCATCTGTCCATAAAAGGTAACGAAAGTTATTTACATTTTGGCGACAGAAGCTAAGATACCAATGGCAAAAAACAAGTCTTCTCTCTGGATCCCCTGCCAAAAGCGTTTGAACTGGTCGGTACTTATACGGAATAAATTTGTATTTTTTTAAAATCCTCTGAACAGTACCATAACTGAAATTAGAGTCCTTGAGAATATCTGCTATTGAATTCTCACGATAAGCTTCAAAATATCCAATAACTGCAATTTCCGTGGCCTCGCTTATTATGAATTCTTTTTTTGCCCTTGTTTTAGCAAAAACATTTTCGTTGCCCCTAAATTTTCGATAAAGTCTCAGAAAATATCGTTCATACGGTTGAATGCGAGCGGGATATAATTCACTGTAGTATTCTCTTGCTCTCAAGGAGGATTTTCTGCACACTAAATAGCATTCTAACATATCACACTTTTCTTCATGGGAGAACATTTTTCTTTAAATTAATGACACAATAAAGCTTATAAACAAGTATTTACACTAATGTTTGACATTATTTGATTTTATCATTGTTTTCCAAAGCCTTCTAGTTGCGAGTATGTCCAGTTTAACAATTTGTCGCTTATCTTAATGCTGTCAAATCGCGAACGCCATGTTGTTTTCATAGCCGTCTTAATATTATAATACTGCAAATAATTAAAAATATTTATCGTTATTTTGACTTTATTTTTGACTTTAGCGGAAAAGTCATTATGAACTTTTTTGTTTAAAATTTGATGCTTTAACAGAAAAAAATATAATATACAGGGGTTTCCATTTAAAAAAATGTTATTTTACTGAAAAAAATCAAAATAACGACTCTCAATTGTTTTTTTTTATTTCTCATTTTTACCAGCGTTAAAAATGCTACTAGTTTGCTAATTTAAACAACTTTGTATTTTTACTAATAACAAAGTTACCAATGGTGGACACTCAATTTGGATAACCCTGTATAGATTGAAAAGACTAATATATGTAATTGGACGATAATTAAAACTTTTAGATGTTGATGGATACGGCTTATATTCTATGGAGAAGTCAATTGCTAAATGATCTGAAAAATAGGTGCCGAAAACGGTTGAAGATCTTTTAATTTCTGGGCAATTCGTAAATATATTGTAGAGGCAGTTAGCCTTACGAGTTTCCACAACCACTATAGCCTCGAGCCCATAGCTATCAAACAAGTTCACTACCTGTAATGCTTGATATCTTATCTAGAAGCATCGATAACTTCAACAGGAAAGAATCAAAATTACCATACAAATTTCAAATCACCTGCAAAGGGAATGCAGTTGTACATCACCAATAATAACACCAGCTAATTGAAATTGTGGTGTTCAAAATAAGGATTCTATGCATGGAGATCTCAATACCTGTGGGAGATACAGTTTAGGTTAAATTAGGAAAAAGTTGCGTTCTTTAAGAAATGTCAAAAAACTAATGATACTTTTCTATTGGCACTTGTTAGGCACTATATGATGGTGTTTTTAAATTTTGTGCCCGACGGTGCGCTTTTTTTTCAGGAAAATGCTGACGTGCTACACCTTGTTCTGCAAAAATACTAAAAATAGTGCAGAAATGTATATTGATAATTTTTCCGACAGAAGGCAGCCAAGTGTCCATTTTCTCAGAGTTGGCTCGAAATTTAAGTGAATATGGTTCATTCAAAAAGCCTATTCTAGAAAAAAGGAATATTTAGAGGAAACTCAGAATAGACTTTTACAAGCAATTGCTGAGAACTCTGAGATATCAACTAGGCAAATTGAGAAAAATGTATGAGTAGGCCAAATCCACAGCAAAATTTAATTTGAGTGAGAATAGATATCACGCCTATAAATTCAGGATTTGCCAAGCGCTTAGATCAGGGGATAGCGAATGGCGTCAGCATTTTTGTGAGTGATACAAACGAACGTCTGAAGATTTTAATTTAGTCCGACGAGGGTATGGTCACTAAGGGCCGGTTATCAAAGCACAGTTTAAAAGTGCCTGTTAAGTAACTCAAGTCGGCTAAACTGGCAGTTATGTTATGAAGCGTTGTTTATCAATAATCAATAGCTGTCAGTTTTATAACTTTTGGTTTGCCTTTCGTTTCTACAAGGTTGGTAGACTGAACATGAGCGGAACTGAATGAATTTTTATTCGTTGAATTTAAATTTTACCACAACAATGTCAGACAATGACAAATGACGCAATTGTCAAAACTTTAACCTATTCGATATATTTTGTGTGAAGTGTATCACTATCACGCATGACGTCTTTGCTATCACGTATCTTTGAAGCTTTCTTTATTCGTGTGCATTGTTTTACGAAATAGTAGGATTGTTTGGAAAAATGGAAAGCGAAGAAAACAGTGGAAAGGGAAAACAAAAAAGAGGAGCGAACTTCAGCCTCAGCGACCGCAAAAACTTGTTGAAACTGTCCAACAAATTTAAGGCAGTGATAGAAAATAAAAAAACGGATGGAGTTACTTGGAGACAGAAGGAAGAAGCGTGGATAAAAATTGAAAGAGAATTCAACTCATTTACAACTGGAGTGGTGAGTATATACATATACTTTTCAATTGCTATAGTATGTGATAAATTAATTGATTTCCAATATACAGTTTTGGCAACATTTCCCAACTCTGTTAAATAAGATATAAACTGTAGTGAAAAGAGTATGAATGCAATATTAGTTTTTGTTCCGTAATTGTTCATATATGAATAAATTTTTAGCCACGAACAGCAAAACAGCTAAAAACAAAGTATGAGGCCATTAAGAAGGAGCTGAAAAAAAAATATAGCAGCCATAAGTGCTATATGCTTGGAACAGGTGGTGGTGCTTCAAAAGAAGAACCCAAACCTGAGACTGAAGAAGAGAAGGAACTATTACAAACTATCATAGTTTCTGTTGAGGGTCTTCAGTCTCAATATGATTCAGATGCCATAGCAGGAAAGTTCTGTTTTTTTATTTTTACCTTTGGATCATGCTTAATTTGATTTTGATTACAGGTGTAAGAGGAGTTGAAATTGAGGAGATTGAAAACAGCAGTGTGATAGTAGAAACGCATGAAGATATTGAGTGGAACACACCCAGTACTTCCTACCTTCAAACACACATTCATCCAGCTTTGAAAGTATCAAGGCCGAATGTGCTACAGGTGGACGTAAGTGGAGAAGATATGGAAGTAACCGACCATAATACTGACAGTATCAGTGTAGCAGAGACTCCCAGCTCTAAAAGTATCTGTGAAATATTTCTTATAAATATAGGTATATAGATATCTCATATTTATGTTACTATACAAAAATTTTATTTTAGAGCCATGGTCATGTCGGCGAAGACCAGTAATTAAGAAAAAGAAAAGCATGTCTTCTGCTTCTTCGAAATTTGAAGAACTGGCTATGAAGAAGTTAGAGCTGGTGAATTTGCAAATGTCGATTGCAGAAGAAATAAAAAAGCAAAATGCTGCAGAGCATAAAATAAAAATGGAAAACCTGAAACTGAAGCAAGACATTTTGAAAATGGAACTGCAGATTAGAACAAATGATAAATTATAAAATATGTGTAATATATATAAATATAACACATAATTTTGAAATTAAAGATTGCTATTTTTTATTTGTATTTAATTCATAAATAGTACAAGTAAAGAATTAATTTAAAAGCCCTGGAAAATATTCACTTAATAACAGTTCCCTGGCATTCATGAAGTTATTTTCAGGAGGATCAACACTGATATCTTCTTCATAATTGATTATGTTTTCATCCAAGTTTGGAATATCAGGGGGCTGCTCTTCATTTTGGTCAATTGCTATATTATGCAGCACAGCTGTGGCAACGATCACTGTAAGGGTTGTCTGTAATTTTAGTCTCAACCCTGTTGAGAGAACTGGAAATCGTCGTTTCCACAAACCGTATTGCCTTTCCACAGGATTTCTGGTTCTTGTAACTGAAAAAATAAATGAAAAACAAACTCATTAACTTTAATTCTCCTTGTATAGAAAAAATAATGCAGTGTAGTATCTCTGTACAATGAAAAAATATGGTTCATGCTTTTAGTGAATTAAATTATTTTATGAGTAAAATAAAAAACAGCTCCATATAATGTAATGATTATAAGAGATAGAAACATACCAGCTTCATTATAAAGTTGTTGGACTTGTGTTCTTGCTTCCAAAAGTGGTGTTATTACATGCATTGAATTTGCATAACCACTGTCTGCTACTAAAAGGCTATTGCCAAATTCATTTCTTTCCAATCTACTTTTTATTGATGAATTATCAAAAATTATCTGGTCATGTTGACTTCCAGGCCAGCGTGCAGTAATGTCTAATATTTTTAGATTGGGGGCTGAAATGGTTTGTACATTGATGGAGAAATAGCCTTTTCGATTGCGAAATAGTTCTGCATTATTTCCTCCTGTAAGGGTAAAGTTTTATAAGTACAAGTTCTATAGATACAAATAGATACCATACCAGGTGACTGAATTTTTATGTGTGTGCAGTCAAGGGATCCAATCACTCTAGGCACATGTGCTTTCTCATAAAAGCTACTTTTGGCTTTCCTTATTTCCTCATCATTACTTGGCATTTTTATAAATCTACCTGAGAAGGTAGCTATTGCCTCAGACACCTTCTTCACTATTTTTGAGGCAGAGCTCTTACTAACTTTGATGAAATCACCAACAGTTAGTAGGAAGTTTCCCGTAGCATAGAAGCGTAGAGTCAGTAATAACTGATTGATGGGTGAAATAGAATGATTTCTGAAATAAATATACAATTAATAGTTACCACAGGGAGTCATTTGTCATAGAATTGTTCATGATAAGTTAAATAAAATTCAATGAAATCCACATATCTATTTCCATATTGTTTAAATATTACAGAAAAAATATTCGCAGAAAATAAAAAGTACCTATAGGTATTAACATCAGCAGCGTTCTAAAAACGTGAAATAACCTACCTGTCGGTAACAGATTCGAGTTCTTCCTCGATGAGAGATAAAATATATAAAACCGTAATTTTTTTCAAGCGGAACCTCACAAAAAAATCTATGTCGTCCAATGAATGGAAGAAGTCTTCTCTTTCTCGTACAATATAGGGCCTCCTTTCATATTCTAAAAACTCTACTATTTCCGCATCATCATCATCATCGAACATAGCATCAATATCACCCAACATATTTCAAAGTTTTCACTTGATTTTCAAACAATAATTCTTTACAAAAACCTTGTTTTTGCTTACGTTTTGACACAGACTTTTTGAGGTTAAAATGACAAGAATGACATATCAAAACAAGAAGAAGTCTGCAATCTGCGCATGCTTCAGATCCTAACTGCTAGTTATCGCTCGTAACTGGAACATCCAAGTTGCGGTCAGGTTTCACACGGGTTTAACTGTTGGTTAATATTTAACTGCCGGTGGATAAACATTTTGACCGTCAGATTATTTTTAACTACTAGTTGATTTATTTAACCATGCATTGATAAACCGGCCCTAATAATGGTATCTTTAACCGTCGAAACACTACTAGCCTCAAGAAAATCTGCCTGCTAAAAAAGTATGCAGACATCAAGCACGTTTTAGGTGTAATATGTGGTGTTGAATTCTAGGGGCCAAAATAATTTACCTTTGGTACTAGTTAATAGCTGTTGGTTTCGATAAGACATAACTCTAGGCAAGTCCGAGAGTATTTCTCTCAGCGATTTTCCGGAAGATGGATTGGAACCTGCAGTGAAGTGTCATGGCCAGCGCGTACTCCGGTTTTAACGCCTTTAGACTTTTTTGTTTGGGGCTTTATTAAAAACCAAGTTTATCAGGATACTTTTGAAACTGAGCAGAATATGTAATGGAAGCATTTAATTTGATTACATCCGAAATGTTACGTGATGTTTTGAATTCTACTGTTAGAAGATCATATTTATGTTTAGAAAATAATGGCAACCTATGTAAATAATATAAAAATAAGCTAAAACATATATTCCTTATTCTGAATGTCACTGGATTAAGCATCATTTTATAAAAGCTTACCGCATCATATTATGTAATATATAATATACATCTATCAGTAATAACATAATTTTATATCAAGCATTTGTTTGCAACGCCTTCTTGCATAAAATAAAAACAAAAAAGAAAGAAACAATTTTTTTCTAAAAAAAACAAACGTAACATGTGATACATCGTTGAATTCGTAGAAAAAGATGCGAACAGATACAGGATATACTTTTTTCGTCATATAAAAAAATAAAGTTGGTGATTGTTTCTCAAAAACGAAACGCCGAGCACAACATTAAAAAACACCATCATGTAGTGCCTAAAAAGTGTCAATGAAAAAGTTCCATTAGTTTTTTGATATTTTTATAATACGCCCGAAAGAACGCAGCTTTTTCCTAATTTAACCTAAGCTGTATCTCCCACAGATGTTGAGATCCCCATGCATAGGATCCTTATCTTGGACACCCTGTATGCATATTTGAAAATTCTAGTAACATATAACGCCTCTAAATTTTCATTCAATATGCATTTTACGCGGATTAAATAGAATAAAACAAGGTCATGTAACCAAAGTGTTTATTCCCATACGATATGAAATTTTGTTCATAATTTGGTGCCAAATTTCGTGAAAAAATTGGTTACTGAATTTAGTTCCCCATTTGTTTACCAATTACAGTCCTGTCTGACACGTAAATACATTTTTGTACTAAATTTCGTACGAAATCATGCGAAGTTGGTAGAACAAAAAAAATTAATTATCAATGTCTAACTGCCGTTTATCACGTCAAAGTCATTCTAACCAAACTTTGCGACTTGCTACTTTATAACCTTAAACGCATAGAAAATTGTAGAAAATAGAGCGATCCCGTAATTCGCATGTATATATACTAAGTGACATATAAATCCGAACACCCAGTTTAAATGGTTTTATTTTAATAAAATTTTGTATAAGTACTAAAGAAGCATAATAAGTAAATGATAAAAATTTCAAAATGATTGCACTGCTTCAAAGCCCTTTGACCTTTAATAATGTGTGGATGCACCCTCATGTGCTACGCATTCTCCAACGCGCCTAGGCATGCTTCTGATCAGGTGGTCAATGTCCTCCTGTGGTATCTCATTCCAGGCAACCACCAACTCCTCTCGAAGTGCTTCTAGAGTCTGAGGAGGACGTTGCAAATTGAGCAATCTCCTACCCATCATATCCCACACGTGCTCAATTGGGGATAAGTCGGGAGATCTTGGTGGCCATGGTAACAATGTGACATCATTATGTTGAAAGAAGTCTATTGTGACTCTTGCAACATGTGGTCGGGCATTATCTTGTTGGAAAGTTGGATCTGCCAGGGTGTCAAGATAGGGTAAAAGATGGGATTCTAGAACTTCGTGGATATAACGCTGCGCGTTCATGTTACCAATGATGAAGATTAAAGGTGACCTGGAACCATAAGCTATAGCACCCCAAACCATAACTCCAACAGTGTGATGAACATGTCTTTCAACAAAAAACTGTGGATTCCTCCTTTCACCACGTCGCCTTCTAACCCTGGCACGACGATCGTGCATGCCTTGACAAAATCGAGACTCGTCACTAAAGACAATACTGTTACATTCCTGATCCCAGAGTGACCGTTGTCTGCACCACTCAAGGCGATTACGTCGGTGTTCTCGAGTTAAAGGGAGGACCCAGTGTGGCCGGTATGAAAACAAGCCAAAACTTCTCATTCGTCGGTAAACACTTCGCATGCCAATAGGTCTTCCGTGTTCTGCAAACCATTCATTTGCAATGGACCTGGTAGTGGAGAAACGGTCCCTTAAGGCCAATAATCTTAGGCGGCGATCTTCACGGTCTGATGTTCTACGGTGGCGTCCAGTACCCCTTGCTCTTTGCGTACGGCATTCTCGAAGCCATGCCTGACAACACCTAACCACAGTGTCTATACTTCTTTGCACTCTAACCGCAATTGCCCGAAAAGAAAGTCCAGCTTCCCGAAGTCCCACTATACGGCCCCTATCAAACTCACTAAGTTGACGAAATCGTACAGGTCTCCGTACTCTAGGCATCGCATCCGCCAACGTTGATTCTTTACTGCGGCTGAAATATTCATTTTTAGAGCGTTAGTGAATTAAAAAAAAACAGTATAAAAACCGGAATGTCCTACTGATAAGGCTGAAAATTTTTTCACTTGTTATTTACGGTAAGATAAATACATTCACCAACTTTTATTAAAATAAAACCATTTAAACTGGGTGTTCGGATTTATATGTCACTTAGTATACCTCATGTACCTCGTGAGAAAACTAAGTAAACGAAACAGTAAAAGAATTTGTTGCTGAAAATGGATCAGGGAGAAGGACCACGGCATGGGTGTGCTCCATATGCTGAATAAAGAACTTTCAGTGGCTTATAAGCCTAATTGGTTCTAAAGTCGTTCTGATTTTATCCATCGCAGCTTATTTGCCTTTTCTGTTTCTCATACTCGTTTCGTTGTCACACTGCTCTTTTGATATGACATTTTGTCTAGCTTTCAATCTATACAGGGTGACTTTGAAGTTGAGTCATTAATTTTCAGATAATGATTGTAGAAGAAAGATAAACCAAAATATGTGTGTAAAAATAAAAAAAAATGTTACCTTGTTTTATAAAGTATCCTCCCGACAAGTATTTCAGTGCGGACCTGTATTTGATCGTGCGGTCTTGGAGCACCGGCATGCCCTCCCCTGTGAGGTCTTAAGTCACCTGATTCGCGAGCCCTTTGTACTACATTAACAAAGGCACGAGGGGTTGGTTGCACTCGATTGGGAAACCGATCCTCATAAATCCGTGATGCCGCGTAAATAAGAATCATGTCCACAAGTTCAGCATTTTCGTAAACATGTGCCATTTTTGATTTCGTTTGAGCCACGCAACAGACACCACTATTCACTCACGCGTTACCGACTGACACTGACTGTATACAACTGAATAAAATAATTGTAAAAACATCGTTCCAAATTCTTTCGCTTTTTTGTTTCCGATGCGATGAACCGATAAGGCGGATTATATCCGTTGTTGCCAAACACGAGCACATAATATTATTATTGAGACAGGGCGGTACTCAAACTTCCAAAGGGCTATAACTTTGTTACTTTAATTTTACCAGAAAAATGGTAAAGGAAAAAACATTTCTTTTGATCAGATCTACTCACTGTTAAAATAAATGACTCAACTTCGAAGTCACCCTGTATAAGCAGCACAGCATCAGCAGGGGAGTTTCGCGAAACTGATTAACACAACTGATAACATCAACTCATATAAAATTATGTACTAAATGCTGACACTCTACTTAATTCTGTACGAAATTTACCAGAAAATTTCGTATCGTGCCAGACGGCCTTAAGGGCCAACTTCACCAACAACAGTCCGTTATTCTCCACCTATAAGGTAACAGACCGTCAGATACAGCGAATGAGCTTCAAGTTTCAATCAACAAATTTTAGCAACCAATAGCTATGAAATGTTGAAAACAAAATACTGTCAAAGTATGAGATGACAACTTGTCATTGAAACATCACCAGCTTATTGAATATTAAGAAATTACATATAATTCAGTCAAAATTTTAAGAAATGTTTGATTGTTGAATTAAATTCATGTTTTAATTATTAGTGTTGATGTGATACTGGGTGTTTTTTCCTATAAACCTCTTGCAGATAGCCATTAAGCACCTACTTGTTGACAGGCTCTACCAAAAGATATTGCTCGTTTCCAAACATTCATTCATTTACTTGCCGTTCATCAGAACCATTATGGCACCTTAGATTGATATTCCCACAAAACCATTCGGGTTTTTTGATATCCATACATCCATAAAGTTGAATATTTTTCGTTGTTCAGGAACTGATCAAACATCCACACTATATTCACAGCGATTAAGAAATTCCCAAATATATGCCTTAAAGCTACCAGCAAACCTAAAACCTGCAAAAAAAAAACTACAAATTCGCCATATTTTTCTTTTTTTACGAGTACACATTCTAGGTTATATTTATATTAGACATTATTTGAATACAGCTGATTATTGCATTTCAAGGAGTGACACATGTGTGAGATCTGTCAACTTTTGGTACCAGTCACAAAACATATACTCTGAAGGTTTAATTCCATGCTATTCAATAACAACACGGTGACTTGTGTGGTTATCAGCGGCCATTTTGTGAGGGTGCGACAGGGTTGCCAGATTGTGCATTAATATCCCGTTTCACCCTCCTGGTCCCAGTGGAGTAAGTTCCGCCAACTGTTGAAATATATATTCGTGACATTTTTCCCAAAATAATTGTACAACACTTGAAAAAATGCAAATGAAAATTTAAAATTATTTCCATGACGCCGCAATATAGCTCCGTCGGTACCTTGGGTTATAGATCTTGACAGTAGGGATGTTCGATACGATCCTATATTTAGAAGTATCAATACATTTCACGAGTATCGTCATCTTTCAATCCGGACTGTGTCAGAAAGACTGACTGCCATTTGGCTGCCACATTACCCTGCCAAATCAGACATATCTTTCATCATTTTCAAAGAAATTGTACAAAATCTTCAAATTTGTGAAGTTAGCGAGTTTCACTTCATACGTTGTTACCAGACATGCCCAAATCATCAGTTGCTGCCGTGATATTCATCCCGACCACTGCATCCCCACGGCTAGGTGACCTGTATGTTAAATTTGTATTGATAGGGCAGCGGGTTATGCTATAAATCATATGTCACAGTGTTTGTGCACTGATTGCAACGGTTAGATGATACCAAAAATATTTTCATAAATAGGAGATCTTTCCCATTCCGGATCGAACAATCTACCAAAGATGCTTATAATCATCGTCGTTAGACTTGGCAAACAATAAAAATTACTATTTTTTTGATTTTTGGACTTAAAAGCCACTATCTGTGAAACATTTTTCATAATTTTTTGTCTATGACCATAGTAATTGCATTATACATCAGGGAGATGTAGGGATTGACACGTCTTACACATAGTATCTGTGCTTTAGGATGGAGAGGACATAATGTTTTTATTGCTTTGAAGAAATTCATTAACCCATAAATTAATAAATGATTACTATTATGACGTAAAGGAAGATGAGGAATTGGATGGAATGTATTTTATATTCTATTTTCTTGCAAAATTCAGACAAATTCACACTATTCAACAGGTATGTAATGATAACTTTCAGTATATTGAAGTTGGTAAATTCGAGAGTGCCATGCATTAACAAACGTCCAAATCTGCTGCCAAATTTAACAGCTAGAAAATCGACCTATTATTTGCCCATTCGCTGAGGGGGATAACGGATTGTTAAATGTAAACCTATAACATATATCAAAATACATGAAAGTTGTCCTGTTTTTTCTGTACAAAAGCATCATGTTAGAATCAAAAAGTGGTCTTGTTTATATACAGTCGAATTGTCACGATTTTATTCAATAATTCAATAGAAATCACTGATATTCAGAGACCGTTGACAGCTTCCGTCAAATTGTATTTCGATATTTGTATTTTCCATGTGGTCCATGATATTAATGTTGGTGAAATCGGCCCTTGTCTACCTTATTTGGAAATCGCATCAGCGGCGCTCATGGAAAATAACGCGCTCGAAAAAAAAACGGCAGGAAACAGCTGTTCAGTTTTATCTTTAGATGCCGATTCCACTCGCCAACATTTATTATCTCAAACATAGGAGATTATGTATTAATGGCTAACCATAACAGCATTGATGTAGGCCTCTTACAGGAATAGGGTATCATGGTGGCATATAATTCATGGATGTTTTATGATATTTGACTGTAACGAACAATAATTGTGACTACGCATGCAACAATTTTCATTACTCTAAAGTCAAAACATAGACTGTGGTAGTAATGAAAATTATTGTCCTACCTGAGACCAAGCCTATACTATGCTGATGAGCTGCCAAAAAGCACGAAACAGCTGTCCGTGTTTGGACCAGACGTTGCCCAGAACCCAAAAGTGTCCAATCGTCACCGCGCTCAGCATTTTGCCGTCAGTGGAACCATTTTGCGGCCAAACACTCGCTCGAATGATTGACGCTGAACCTGACTTTTGGAAGCAAATTTATGACCGACGAGGCCCATTTCACACTCTCTGTCAGTGTTAATAAGCAAAATTGCTGCATTTGGGGGACGGAGCGGCTACACGAGATCCACGAAACACATTGCACGATCGAAAAGTGACTGTTTGGGCCGGTGTTTGCGCCAAAACCATCATCAAATGCGAAAAAAATGTCTCGATTGTTACTAGTTTCAACAATGCCACACTACAAATCAAACAATCCAGTTCCTGCAACAAATATTTCCTGGACGTCTGATGTCACAAAGAGGCGACCTGGACTGGCCACCCAGATCTCCAGATTTGCACCCTCCGGAGTTCTTTTTGTGGGGTTA
This sequence comes from Acanthoscelides obtectus, assembly GCA_963669975.1. Classification (NCBI taxonomy): domain Eukaryota; kingdom Metazoa; phylum Arthropoda; class Insecta; order Coleoptera; family Chrysomelidae; genus Acanthoscelides; species Acanthoscelides obtectus. The sequence continues at coordinate 67,918,908 of CAVLJG010000001.1, read as the reverse complement.
TTTGAATAGCCAAATGTACGCCAGCAAGCCTCAGACTATCGAAGAACTCAAGGCAACATTCGTACCGAAATCGCCGCTATACCACCCGAGATGCTCGAAAAAATAATGGAAACCGCAGCAAAAAGAGTATATTTTGCCAATATATTGGCCAATAAAAGGTCACCATTTGATAGATGTTATATTCAAAATCTAGTCCCAATAAATTGTGGAGGACCAAATTTAATAAAAATACCTCATATACTGAAATCAGTTATTCACTGTTTACATACCGACATAAAAGATGGCGCACCCTGTATACGGTATTTTCAGATTTTTTGATTTTTAAATATTCAAGAGTTTCAACTGCTAGGCATACGTTTTTCACTGTGCAGCAATATTAAGATTACATTTTTGGAACATTTGATTTTGATATATCTTTCAATCTTTCCTTTTACAAGAGAAGCACAATTTTTTTTCACGAGTATCCATTATGATAGAATAACAGCTAATAGCTAGTATTTCAGAATTCCGTATATCGCCAAATGACACACAATTCTGACAGATTTTGTGGTGGTGGTTTGTACACTACAGATTCATTTTGTACTTGCTATCAACTATTTCATTTAGAAAAGTTCCTTTATGATTACATTTCAGTTATGTTAATCATCTCTACTCATTAGGACTTGGAACACCATATGGTTTTAAAGGACACTGCAAATGTGTGGTAGTATAATACTAAATTGATAGGCGTCGATTTCCTAAATTAGGTCTGGACATTCCTCAGGTAGTTCTAATAACTGTGAAAGTAGTAAAATGTAAGTGAAATGTACAACTATTGCAGGAAATCATGAAATATACTCAACTGGGACAATGCAGTTTTCGTGAATACCTGCGTGTGCCAGCGGTTAAGAACACTGCAAAAGTCCAGAAGAAATGAAAACGTCTCGTTAAGCTGATGGCGCTTCTGGGAGGGGAATAAGAAACGTACTTTATGGTTTTTACAAATTTAAATTTTTCACTATCAAGAGGATGTGGATGTGTGTGGACGTGGATCGGCCACTCAAGAGCACTCCATCGAACATATAAACAAGCTCTTATCGCAGATTGGGAGCTCCAAAGACGTGTCATTCAAAATCGACGTGTCTAATATTATTTTTACAGGTGAAATTATAGCTACTAGAAAGGACAACGCAGTCTGTTCTATTGACTTACCTCGTAATCAATGAATCCCAGTTGTACTATAATAATTTGCTAATAACCATTTTTTATGGGTACTCCTTATGTTTTATTGTCAAAGCTGTCACTGAAAGAATCTAGATATATGAGCAACAGCTCTGATTACGATCCTGGGTTTTATCAGAGATTTACAACCGATTTATTATTGCGAACGTTACAAACACAAAAATATTACTCGCCGATCAGCTGTTCTCCTCAGTAGACGTAAACGCAATGGATACCGGTGAAATAGGTTGTATGTGAATCATTCATAAAATATATGCTCGACATCTTGAAACTATACTGACATATAAATCCGAACACCCAGTTTAAATGGTTTTATTTTAATAAAAGTTGGTGAATGTATTTATCTTACTGTAAATAACAAGTGAACAAATTTTCAGTCTTATCAGTTGGACATTCCGGTTTTTAGACTGCTTTTTTTTAATTCACCAGCGCTCTAAAAATGAATATTTCAGCCGCAGTAAAGAATCAACGTTGGCGGATTTTGGTTCTTGACATCCTTTACGATCGGTTACAATGCCTAGAGTACGGAGACCTGTACGATTTCGTCAACTTAGTGAGTTTGATAGGGGCCGTATAGTGGGACTTCGGGAAGCTGGACTTTCTTTTCGGGCAATTGCAGTTAGAGTGCAAAGAAGTGTAGACACTGTGGTTAGGTGTTGTCAGGCATGGCTTCGAGAAGGCCGTACGCAAAGAGCAAGGGGCACTGGACACCGCCGTAGAACAACAGACCGTGAAGATCGCCGCCTAAGATTATTGGCCTTAAGGGACCGTTTCTCCACTACCAGGTCCATTGCAAATGAATGGTTTGCAGAACACGAAAGACCTATTGGCATGCGAAGTGTTTACCGACGAGTGAGAAGTTTTGGCTTGTTTTCATACCGGCCACACTGGGTCCTCCCTTTAACTCAAGAACACCGTCGTAATCGCCTTGAGTGGTGCAGACAACGGTCACTCTGGGATCAGGGATGGAACAGTATTGTCTTTAGTGACGAGTCTCGATTTTGTTTAGGCATGCACGATGGTCGTGCCAGGGTTAGAAGGCGACGTGGTGAAAGGAGGAATCCACAGCTTTTTGTTGAAAGACATGTTCATCACACTGTTGGAGTTATGGTTTGGGGTGCTATAGCTTATGGTTCCAGGTCACCTTTAATCTTCATCAGAGGTAACATGAACGCGCAGCATTATATCCACGAAGTTCTAGAACCCCATCTTTTACCCTATCTTGACACCCTGGCAGATCCAACTTTCCAACAAGGTAATGCCCGACCACATGTTGCAAGAGTCACAATAGACTTCTTTCAACATAATGATGTCACATTGTTACCATGGCCACCAAGATTTCCCGACTTATCCCCAATTGAGCACGTGTGGGATATGATGGGTAGGAGATTGCTCAATTTGCAACGTCCTCCTCAGACTCTAGAAGCACTTCGAGATGAGTTAGTGGTTGCCTGGAATGAGATACCACAGGAGGACATTGACCACCTGATCAGAAGCATGCCTAGGCGCGTTGGAGAATGCGTAGCACATCAGGGTGCATCCACACATTATTAAAGGTCAAAGGGCTTTAAAGCAGTGCAATCATTTTGAAATTTTTGTCATTTACTTATTATGCTTCATTAAGTACTTATACAAAATTTTATTAAAATAAAACCATTTAAACTGGGTGTTCGGATTTATATGTCACTTAGTATACATTCTTGTTGGAAGTGGGTAACGCCAGGCCCCATAATGTTCAATTTTGACGCTTGCTGAATTTAAATTTTGTAGGTTTCTGGGCTACCTTTTAAAGGAGGTTACACTGGAAACAGAAGTTAAAAACTGCTTGATGTGTCGCAGGACCAATTCGGATTTGGGATAAACTAAACCTAAATTATCCTTACCTATACAGGGTGTTTTCAAAGTTGAGTCATTTATTTTAACTGCTTGTAGGACTCGTCAAAAAGAGTTTATATACCGAAAATCGCCTATATAAAAGTTGCATAATAAAAGGAATATTAAAAGATTAAAAATAAGAATGTTAGTTATTACAGTTTTTTGTCATTCTCAACCCCTGCCGTGTAAAATCTTAGCGTTTTTTGTTCACTATTCTTATCGTGTATCTAAATTTGGACAACTTTTGTGTTATATGGTTTTCAGTACGAGTCTTTGATTCGATCACTTGTATCAATCTTTTAGTAGTTCGTATACTTTCATTAGTGTGATTATTTTGGAACTAGTGGACATAATTGTAACAAACAGAGAGTGCCAACAAAATGCAGCGGCAGCATTCAGGTTGTATGCGAAAAGGTTTCCTCTAAGAAATCATCTGGCCCCACGAATGTTTGCAAATTTATTTATCACTTCGTGACAAAAGATTAAAAGAAAAACGAGGTCACCTGCTCAACCTGAAATATTACAAATTGAGGAAGACATTTTAGAAATGGTTGAAGATGTCCCAACAATAACTACTAGAGCCATAGCAGCTTAAGTTGAAGTTTCTCGTTAAGTGTGGAGGACAATACAACAAAAACAGTATTACCCTTATCAATATCAACGGGTACAAGCGTTACAACCTAAACATCATCCTAGAAGAGTTGCATTTTGGCAGTGGCTTCTAGAACAATTCTGCAGAAATGAAGATTTTACGAAATTAATTTTGTGTACGGACGAGGCCACATTTACACGATATGAAGTGCACAATTTCCACCACATTCATGTTTGGGCAGTAGAAAATCCGTATGCTGTAAAAAGAACTGATTTTCAACTTATAGATTTTCATTAAATGTTTGGGCTGACGTGGTAAATGGCATGCTTATTGGACCCTACTTTTTTCCACCTCGACTGACCGGTAAAATTTATTTAAATTTTCTTCGGCCACGATCTACCACAATTATTAGAAGATGTACCTCTAAATGTGAGACAGAATATGTGGTTCCTACATATTTTTGTAAAAACGGTAACCATTTAACTGCATAATGATTTTTCTTAAATAATTTTTAATAATGTAAACTAACTCTCTTATTATGCAACTTTTATATAGGTGATTATTGGTATATCAACTTCTTTTGGCGAGTTCTAAAAGATGTTAAAATAAATGACTCAACTTTGAAAATACCCTGTATATAAAGGTTTTCTTTGGAAACGCGCGGGAAACTGTTCTTCACTTTGCTTTCTGACTTTTTCTGGATTCTGTTTACTCTGTTTTTTTGTTTTACCAGTACTACCACGTGATTTCACATCGCATTTACAATTCTTTGACATACTAAATGCAGTGTCTTGCGTTCAGACCAAGTAATTACCCGGTTGACTAGTATTAGGTATTAGGGTGTATTCGGTAAAATGGGCCGAGTACCGGGTACAAACCGAGTACTCTGTGCATTCCTATTAGTAACCAAATAACCCTACATCAAGCAAAACCATCCTTTTATTTAAAGTTTTGTTCACAGGAATCAACTTGAATGCACTATATATTTTCGATGTTATTTGTTGATAACGTATTACGATGTTCTTTTATCATTAATAATACAATTCTTTCCTGTCTCGACCCATCGTGATTAAAAATGCTTTATTATATTTTTCTTTAGTATACAAATATTACTACGAATCCTGCGGAAGCGTTTCCACTTAATCGAGTTTTGCTTTACGTTTGTATCATTTATTTCTGAAAATATGTGTTTGTTTGGTAAAGCAAGGTATAAACAATATAAAGCTGTAAAAATTAGATTTGCAAATAAGTAAAATAGAACACGGTATTACTTTGATCGTTATACTACTCAATGCAAACATTTAGAAACATCTTTTAATCGCTGGATGTCCATTTTGAGATTCGAAAATACCTGATTAACCAAAACATGATTGAAGATTTTGATTTTTTTTAATTCACTGAAAACATTGGTACCATTTTAAAATCCAGTTATATTTTTCATAATACAACTAATCTGCAATTGTTTATACTGAAATTTCCATCTTTTTGCGGAACATGTGTTTAGTTTGGTTACAAACAAAACAGTTGAGCTGCTTTTTATAAATTTCATTTTTTTTGAATAGTTCGCAATTATGTGGTCTACTATTATTTGTTTATTTATTTCAGCACGCGGTGGATTGGTAGACGATGACGCGCTAGCGCAGGCGCTAAAACAGGGCCGGATCAGGGCGGCTGCTTTGGACGTACATGAGAACGAACCCTACAATGTATTCACTGGACCATTGAAGGACGCCCCCAACGTACTTTGCACACCACATGCCGCCTTTTACAGTGACGCTAGTGCCACCGAACTTAGGGAAATGGCTGCCTCAGAGATCAGGTACCTCCAGATTGTATATTGATAGGACGTTAGTTGCTGAAATAAAAAAATTACGTAACCATGTTCTTAAACAGAATAGATATTCGTACTCACATCGTTACAGCAAGTTTAGTTTTGATGTTCTAACGAATCAGAATCCCGAAATTAATGTTTGAAATACGCATATTACAACTTTTACACGACATTAACGTATCATCAAAAATTAACAAAATTCTTGAAGCATATAATTGCCAGAGCTTAAGGTACCATGCACTTGTGAATACATCTTGCAGAGCTAGAGCATTTCCTTCTTTTTATTAACTTGGTCAAATGTCGAATAGAGGTATGGAGAAAATTTATTGTGTTACTTTGCATTTTTGCTTACTTTAATCGGGGCTCGTTTCTTCTCAGTTCAATAACTGAACATTGTTTTTTTCCAGGCGGGCAATAATGGGCCGGATACCGGAGTGTCTACGCAACTGCGTGAACAAGGAGTACTTCATGGGTCCGACGTCAGCGGCGGCAGCGGCGTCTGCGGCAGCTGCGGCGGCGAGCGCTGCAGCGGTGGTGGCGGCACAACAGGCGGCCGCGGTACAACAGGGGGGGTATCCTGAAGGTACAGGTAATATATAGCTTTATTCGTAGTCGGTTTGCTGACGGCTAACAATAATAGGGTTGTTACAGAACAGCTTCTGTGTGTACTTGCAAATGCTTTTTTGATTTTTATTCATATTCCCATAACATATCCAGTTCCACCGTAAGATCAACTATTAGTAACTTAGCTCGCATAACAAATTTTATCTCCGAAATTAGACTATCAAGGTCGTGTTGATATGATATACATAGATTTCCGCAAAGCATTTGCCTCTATCGACCACTACTTACTTTTATCAAAATTGCGATCAGACGACCACATCCACGCGGCCGGTTAGATGTCGCCTTGAAAATTTGAGGTCTTCTAGCTATTTTATACTACAATGTGTAGGTTGGCTCTTGTTGTGGACTTCGTATATGATTTTTTCCCATCTATCTTTATTTCCTCAGGTTACACCCGTATCCGGATGTATGAGCATGTGTATCTACTTTTGTAGTTGCATATGTGCATTCATTTCGGGCCTGATGAAGCCAACCAGCAGAAATACGTATCGCTCGGGTTACCTATCCTATTTTCTGCTCGAATCCACTTTCCTCCTTTTCGCGGATTTTGCCCATTATTTTCCTATTTTTTTGTTATATGATTATTTTCTCTTTATATATATATATATACAGATTCCGATGGTAAGGTCCTCCACTCATTAGCTTTTTAGAGTCGATAGGTCCTCCGTTGCGCTAGGTCCTCCGTATATGGAGGACCTATCGCAAATTTCACCAGTGGGCCTGAGGGGCTCCCCTTTGTCACCCGGCAAAATTCCAGAGGGATGACCCAGATCGTGTTTTTTGTTAAATTTGGATAACGTAGTTCCGGGCTTTGCCGCGCCGATTTGGTGGACTCACAGTCGCGCGGGTATTCAGCCCGTATATTTTCAATCAAGTCTACAGTGGATAGGTCATCTGCCGGGTATTCAGTATCTAGATCGAGGCTTTTAGGTCCTCCTTAATATTGGCATCGCTGTATTAGGCATTTATTAGAATTGTTTTGCAAGAGGATTGGATTTTCATCTTCCTATGTCTGCTATGGCCCAGTTCGCCGTCAAGTATTACACATGAGCGGCCGTGACCGGGAGTACCGTAATGCAGCGATGATATTTGTTCGAATGTAATGCTCAAATCCAATATTCTATGGAATAAAATGAAAGATGTTATTTTTGTTTTACGATTTAAGACAGATGCCTTTACTTACCGCGCCTATTGACAGGAATTATTGTAATCATAAAAAAATCTGCTTTAGGTTGCTGTTATGCCATGCACAAAGAATCTTGAATATTCTCGGAAATCGGTGGAGTAACAGCAGAGTGGTTAACAAACGAAGAAAAAAATGTTCAAACTTCGCTTCCGGATGTTTCAGACATTCCTCCAAGAAAATTTTAGGGCTGTAAATTTTGGTGGCGGGGGTTACGGGGGGCGGAGCTAGTATTAAACAACAATATTTTAGAGCTTCCTAATCGTTTTCCGAATAATTTTTGGGGGAAGGGGTGCTGAGGGAATGAGGTGAATCTGGATTTGGCGAGGTGTTAGTTAAGGTATTCTATTTTCAATAAATCTTCAGATTGACTTCCTGAACATCAATCACCCCGCTTCAGAGGTAGTTCTTATCGGTGATTTTAATGCCCATAATGAGCTTTGGTTTGGCTCAAACAAGACCGATGCAGCAGGTCGTGCAGTCGAAGCGCTCGCTCCTACTCAAGGGCTGACCCAGCTGGTGACGAGCCCTACTTTTTCCCCCGCGTCTCGACACACGTCATTAGCCTGCTGGATCTCTTTCTGACCACGCATCCTGTCCCTTACAGCACTGCTGTCCTGTCCCCCTTTTGTAACTCACACCACGTTGTTGTGGAGGTTAGGTTTCGGTCACAACCCGCTGTGGCAGCAGAAACTCGTACAGGCCGCAAAACTTGACATTACGGACATCCGAACTGGGAGGGGCTCAGAGGCTTCTTCTCTAACTTTCCTTGGAGAGATGTCTGTTCTACTGACGCGGGTGCGTCGGCTGTCTGTTCTTCGATAACAGAAATTATCCATGTCGGAATGGAGGAATACATCCCTCACACAGTGAAGGTGCCTAAACCAGGGTCCAACGGCTGGTTTAACAAATCGTGTGACACTGCTCGCCTGCAAAAGATCAAGGCACACAGAACCTGCTTACAAAACTCCACTGTAGAGAACAGAGAAGCCGGCGTCGAGTCCAGAAACAAATCTAACGAAGCGGTTCGCAATGCCAAAAACAAGCACGATCTAAAATTTAGGCACAGGGTAATGTCGCAGCGCAATGTCAGTCGGTCTTTCTGGACGCTGGCCAAGCAGATTGAAAAGAACTTCTCACACAGTAGCCTTCCACCACTTACGTGTCAGGATGGAACTATTGTATTCGACTCAAAGGCCAAGGCGGAAGTGCTAGCCAAGATCTTTGCTGCCAACTCCACCATGGACGTCCCCCCGACGCCTAAGTGCCGTCAATTCAAAGAGTTCCCTACACTATGCGGGAGGTAACAATCAGGCATAAGACCGCAAGGCGAGTGCTCTTGTCGCTCGACATCAACAAAGCTTCTGGTCCGGACGGGATTCCTACCATTGTACTGAAGAGGTGTGCAGCGGAGCTTGCTCCAGTTCTTTCGTGTCTCTTCCAGATATCTTATGAATCCGGCACCTTCCCAGAAAACTGGAAATTTGCTCGTGTAAAACCCATCCCAAAAAAAGGATCTAAGACCGACCCTTACAACTACAGGCCTATAGCTCTGCTTTCTGTTATAAATAAGGTGATGGAGAGGTGCATAAATCGCGAGCTTCTGGACTACCTCGAACGCCACAGCTTGATTAGCGACAGGCAGTATGGATTCCGGCACCAACGATCCACAGGGGACCTCCTAGCTTACGTCACGCAATTGTGAAGTAAACTCATCCAGTCTTATGGTGAGGCTCATGTCGTTACTCTTGACATCACGAAAGTGTTCGATCAGCTGTGGCACGCTGCCCTCTTAAGCAAACTTCCATCCTATGGCCTCCCAGAAAAGCTTTGCAGATGGGTGGCTCACTTTATCTCTGGCCGCAAGATATCCTTAGTAATTGACGGGTTCTCCTCTTCATGCCCACAACGTCAACGCGGGTGTTCCTTGGGGATCGGTCTTGGCTCCGACAGTTTCTCTTACATATCCACGACCTCCTTTCCTGCACGATCAACCCAATCCATAGCTTCGCTGATGACAGCACTCCACATGCAGGAATTCAGAGTGACAAGCCGATCTCTGCCGCTGAGCTGGAAAAAAGAAGACTAGCGAGGACTCCCTCTCTGACAAGAGACCTGGAGGCTATCACTGCTTGGGGACGCAACAATCTTGTACAGTTCAATGCTTCCAAAACACAGTACTGTACTTTGACGAACCAAAAAGCGTCCTAGCGCTCATCCGGTTTAGATGGATGGCCCACTTCTGCCAAAGAGCCATCCAGATCACCGAGGACCTGATCGGGCACGAACACGTCTCGTCAATAGCTGCAGCTGCTGGGAAAAAGCTAGGCTATTTGTTTAGGGCTAGGAAGTACTTTTCTCCGCACGATCTTCCCATTCTATACAAGGCCCAGATAAGGCCTAGCCTCGAGTATTGCTCACACGTTTGGGGTGCTGCCGCCCCGACTACATTTTCCATGCTCGATGCTGTCCAGAGGAGGGCGGTCCGACTGATCGATGACTTTTCTCTAAAAGACACTCTCGGGACTCTTTCGCACCGGTGGGCCATCGGCGATCTAGCTCTTTTCTACCGCTATACTAACGGGCTTTGCTCCGCAGAGCTCTCTTCCATGATGCCACCGCGCGATGTGCCTGCCAGACATACCCGTCCGACTTTGGCGTCCCATCCTAACCGTGTCGAACTTCGTACATCCAAAACTGGCCGATACGCACGCTCCTTTGTCCCGAGGGTGTCGAGATTGTGGAACAATCTACAAGAGTAGTTCTACTAACCTTAGGCAGTTCAAAAATCGAATTTTCAAAATTTCTTTGGGATCATCATAGCAGCCGCGGTGTTCCGGCATTTAGGCTTCTGCCTGCGCGGCTACTTCGATATAAAAAACAAAAAAAACCTGTGATATTCGTTATCCTCCGGAATCTTCGTAAATACATGAGACATCTGAATTCCAAATAGAAAATTAGGATAAGGGCTTTATCTCATTTTATGTCTATGACACGGTTCATCAATGTATGGTAAATATAGATTTAAATTACTTAACACGATAAATCAGTTGATTCGTTTTTACGATATGTATGTAAAATACATATATTTTGCTTCGGAAACGACAAGCATGCGGTTATAGGAGCGAAGGATACACCCAGTTTAAATTTTAGTTACGAAGGTAGTCATTCATAACTGAATATATAATGTTGAAAAAATAAAACCACTAATACCAGAACAGAAGGTTTGGGATCTACCATACTAAATATTCATAAAAAATAGTGACATTCGTTAGCTTTAATTTAAAATTACTTCATTTTTTAAGCAACAACGGTTTTACAGTGAGATGAAGGGAATTATGTTTATAAACGTAAATTTTATCACAAAAGTATCACAATGTCCCCACTTAACAAAATAATTGTCATTAAAATTCTAATATTCGTTGAGTCATGACATCAGCTTTTCAACCCGTAAATAACAGCTTATTCCATAATTCATCATTTTCCAATCGTTTTCTTAACGTTTGGGAAAGTTAGAAATCTGTTGGTGCTAGATCAGGGTTGTATGGCGCATTTTCGAGTCAATGGATTAGTTCAGAATGCCGTGCCATATAGTCCCAACAAAGCACCAATCGACATTTTTTCTTTATTTTATCTATAACAAAAAAGTTTAAACATTTCTTAGCGAAAGGTGATTCGAATGATGCATGAACCTAAAAGGTAGGAAGGTAATAGAATAATACAAGCCCGAGTTAGGAGACTTCAATTGTATTATCTTAAGAGAAATAACTGAAACTTGGCACCACTACCCGGAGGACTTAGCACTGGTATTTATACTTGGATTCATTTCAAGTGAGACCAGACACAACAACCAGCACGCGTCGCTGGCATGATGGTGTGATTCTCTGCAACGCAAGGTTGAACAGCTCTTTCATGTCGGAAAACTTGAATGTTGTGTTGTGTTCAGCAACAAAATTCTTTATATCTGCCCATATGAGCTCAATGGGGTTGAGCTCACAGGAGGCAAACGAAGTAACATTTTATTGTGCGCTTTTGCCATCTCGTCCACTATATTTATCAAATTTTGCTCTGTGTTGTTTCACAAGATCTAGAAGTTGTAATTTCAACATAAACGTATCAACAGGTATATTTTTGCACGTAGCCAGTCCTGTATCTCTGATTTCTTAAAAGATGAATTTGGAATTTTTTCTAATTTCCGAGAATGATACGGAGCATTATCCAGGACCACCACAGAATTGTCTTTAAGACGTGGTAAAATGCCTAAAAACCAGTTGTCGAATGCTTCACCATTCATCTCTTCGTGGTAGTCAGTGGTTTTTTTTTATTCAAAACACCATAGTCCTTCCTTCACGAAGCCATCTACACTCCCGATGTGGCAAATAATGAGCCTTTTTCCTTTGCCTATAAAGATAAAGCTTGTTAAATACGAATGTACATTATATGTCTTTCACAAGAGTACTGAGGCCACGGAGATAGGGACACATTTCTGTATTTTATATACGATGCTATATTGTTTCTCATGATAGCGGGATGCATGCGGTGAGATATATCGGACACTTCAACCAATGCATCATTTAATCTGTTGATGAATCTGGTTAGCTTAAAAAACAAAAAGAAACAGGCAACATCAATTAAACTAAAAAATTATCAAGTGTGACAAACTTATCGAAAAATTTACAAATCAACGCAATGTCTGACGTTGTTCATTAACGTGTTACATTCCGTGACGGACGAGGTATGTTGTCTCTGCAACGCTCGCATTGCTGTAAAAAATCTTGTCATCGATACCATAAGAATTCCAACGTAGAATACATTGATTTCCAGAGTGAACATCCCCTCGTTTTTTCTAGATATCTGATAACGTGTAATGCCTCATTTAAATCACTTTGGCTATGAAAAATTATCTAATAACTATTGTTGGATTTTCTAAAATGGAATGTCTGCATTACCTGTAGGGTTTTTAAGCCCAGTTGAAAGCCCATCTAAAAACGCTCTTCTTGCTGACGTTACTGTTTGGTCCACCCAAACTTTTGATTTTGTATGGCCAGCATTTATCCACGTCTCGTCCAGGAAGTAAATTCTACGGTTTTGACTCCTGTATGTTTTTATTTTTGTCAAATACTCTCTCCTCCATAGTATAATTTCATCTCTATCCATCAATGAACTGTTTCGGCCTCTCTTCTGCCAATTGAAGTTGAGTTCCTTTAATAGCCTGTAGAAAGTCGTTTTACTAAAATTCGGCAAATCTGAGTCTTCATTCACTACTTTTAAAATCTTATCAGTTGTAGGAATTTCATTCTGGAAAAAGAATTCATGAACCTTCCTTCTGATCGCATGTCTGTCAGCATCATCTATTTCTTTAATTTGGCTTTTACGGTTCAGATTCGTTTTAGGTTCAGCAAATGCATTCCGTAATTTATATTCTTTGAGTACTCTAAATACCGATGCACGAGAAACTCCAACTTTATTCGCCACCCTCTGCACAACATCGTTGACGCTGAGCTCAGGTTTTTCCTCCGTTTCACATTTGTAAACATTTAAAATAATTTCTTCCACTTCGATGCTCAAATGGTTTTGTCTTGATCGTTTCCTGGGTGGACTCAATGTAGTTCTCCCTTCATCAGCTGTGTCGGTAGAAGACATGGTCAAAAAACACCAGATATAAGAACTTATAACAGCGATGCACTGGACGCCACGCCACGGCCTGATTACAACTCTGGTTTTTGTAGACATCAACGCGGCGCAACGGCGGGTTTTGTATAGCTACAGTCTAACTAGGTCTTAAAAAATGTTCGAAACTGCATGTTTTCCAAATTCATGGAGTTTTATATTGGAGCCACTTCAGGACATTGTATTTAACAAAAGCATCAATATGAGGGACGGAAAGTTTAAAAAAAGAAAAATAAAAGCTACGAAATGAAACTATTAGTTGAAAAAGCAAGCGCTTCAAACTACAACTTCAAACCATAAAATGCCTGAACTATAATGAGACCCTCTGCGGGAACATCGATCACGCTTCGAGTTTGCGATGTTGTGGTCTCACTTGGGCTGAATTTTAGTATAGTTAATCTGAGTATTTTGGAGGACCTAATGCCGCTTTGTTATCTGGAGGGTATTCCGGTAGAGGACACATCATACGGTTTTTGAAAGGGAGACCTATATAGCGGACTTTGTATGGAAATCCGAAATGTTAATGTACAGTTTTTTTAACTGATCTTGGATCAATGTGTCTTGGTGTCGGATATTCACGAATTAAATTTGATATATATTCAGTATTTCTGGTAGGTGACTTATTGCTGGTATATGAAAGGAAGGCCTATCCACGTGGAGATGTAAATATATACTAAGTGACATATAAATCCGAACACCCAGTTTAAATGGTTTTATTTTAATAAAAATAAAGAAGCATAATAAGTAAATGATAAAAATTTCAAAATGATTACACTGCTTCAAAGCCCTTTGACCTTTAATAATGTGTGGATGCACCCTGATGTGCTACGCATTCTCCAACGCGCCTAGGCATGCTTCTGATCAGGTGGTCAATGTCCTTCTGTGGTATCTCATTCCAGGCAACCACCAACTCCTCTCGAAGTGCTTCTAGAGTCTGAGGAGGACGTTGCAAATTGAGCAATCTCCTACCCATCATATCCCACACGTGCTCAATTGGGGATAAGTCGGGAGATCTTGGTGGCCATGGTAACAATGTGACATCATTATGTTGAAAGAAGTCTATTGTGACTCTTGCAACATGTGGTCTCGCATTATCTTGTTGGAAAGTTGGATCTGCCAGGGTGTCAAGATAGGGTAAAAGATGGGATTCTAGAACTTCGCGGATATAACGCTGCGCGTTCATGTTACCTCTGATGAAGATTAAAGGTGACCTGGAACCATAAGCTATAGCACCCCAAACCATAACTCCAACAGTGTGATGAACATGTCTTTCAACAAAAAACTGTGGATTCCTCCTTTCACCACGTCGCCTTCTAACCCTGGCACGACCATCTTGCATGCCTAAACAAAATCGAGACTCGTCACTAAAGAGAATACTGTTCCATTCCTGATCCCAGTGACCGTTGTCTGCACCACTCAAGGCGATTACGTCGGTCTTCTCGAGTTAAAGGGAGGACCCAGTGTGGCCGGTATGAAAACAAGCCATTCGTCAGTAAACACTTCGCTTGCCAATAGGTCTTCCGTGTTCTGCAAACCATTCATTTGCAATGGACCTGGTAGTGGAGAAACGGTCCCTTAAGGCCAATAATCTTAGGCGGCGATCTTCACGGTCTGTTGTTCTACGGCGGCGTCCAGTGCCCCTTGCTCTTTGCGTACGGCCTTCTCGAAGCCATGCCTGACAACACCTAACCACAGTGTCTACACTTCTTTGCACTCTAACTGCAATTGCCCGAAAAGAAAGTCCAGCTTCCCGAAGTTCCACTATACGGCCCCTATCAAACTCACTAAGTTGACGAAATCGTACAGGTCTCCGTACTCTAGGCATCGTAACCGATCGTAAAGGATGTCAAGAACCAAAATCCGCCAACGTTGATTCTTTACTGCGGCTGAAATATTCATTTTTAGAGCGTTAGTGAATTAAAAAAAGCAGTATAAAAACCGGAATGTCCAACTGATAAGGCTGAAAATTTTTTCACTTGTTATTTACAGTAAGATAAATACATTCACCAACTTTTATTAAAATAAAACCATTTAAACTGGGTGTTCGGATTTATATGTCACTTAGTATATTTGTCTATATATATTTGTCCATTACTGTATATATATATACTCGTATATGTAAAATATTAGGATTCTGTGTCAGAAACTGATGAAGTGAACAGCTTTAAAATAAACATATTTTATTAGGAGTAAAATGGAATGTTTTGCACTGGTTTGGTCGCCAAGTTATCAAAATGCAATTTCAGCTATTTAATCTGTCCAGCATAAGAGCCTGAAATACATCCATTTCAAAGTTAATGGCATATATCCTGGAAGAGGACATGTCTCCTGTTAAAAGGATGTGCGATGTGTTTGACACTTATTGTCAAGGATCTGATATCAGTAATGTTACCATTCAGGTCATTTTAAACAGTTTTGAGCACATATGCGGTGCTTATCGATAACAAAATTATCGATTTTGTCAATAAAAATTGATAATTATCGATTCTCTGTAAAAACTTTTTCGTATAGTAAAGGGCACTACCTAAAATAAACCACAATTATACTGAAAAATGAATTATATTGATTATGCAGTTCTTAATGGAATTAAAAACAAAGTATTGGTATTAGTTATTTTCTTATACACGTTTGTATGTATGTAGACTAATCAAATCAACCACTGCACTGTTATAATACTCCCTTTATTAGTTTTAAATAAAATAAAACCTTCCAAGCAAATCAAATCAAAACTTGAGATCTTCTTGCTAACATTTTTTAGACTCTTTAATATGATTCTAATATACCGTGATGTTTTCCAAAATGAATAGATAAATAACCAATTATTGGTTTGCATGCCTTGGTGACGAGAGACAGCGGAAAAGCAAAGAGTGTCGCATATTGTAGTATCCTTCGGAAATTTCAAAATTCAGATACATGACAGTCGTTGTTGTGAAAAATACTGATGTGATTTTTTTATTGATTATCGGTATCTATTGTGTTTTCTTTCGATATTTATCGTTTTTTAAAATTAATTATTGATTATCGATAAATAACCGATGACATAGCCATGAAACAAGTTCATTCTATACCATAACTATCTAAAACTGTGAAGACTCATCGATGTTCACGTGAATATCACTCAACCACCGGTAGTCGGGTTGTCACTGACAGGGTATGAATTTTTAACGTGGGTGAACTTGATTTCTTTTATATGTCTAATAAAAAAAGGAAATCGTTTGAAAAACGTTATAGATCATTAATTTGCAGATTACCTTTGTCAGTTTTTTTTTCTGATTATCAATGATCTAATTGAGTCTACCTCTCTTCATTCGTCGTCGCTTCCACTTCCATCTTAAAGTAATAAGCTGTCTTCGCCTACTAGTAGATTGACTATAACTGGCTCCATGATGGTGTCGAAGTTGCAGTCAAGCTGCCACATTGTCGCTTCTTCCTCCACAACATGACGCACAGCATTCTGCCACGCTTGAGGTGTTACTAGCTGTATGGAATTCTCTAGCAAAGCCTTGACGTCTGGTAATTTACAAGTTGTGTTATGGCGCACAATATAGCTCTTCACTTGAACCCAGATGAGCTCTATTGGGTTCAGTTCACAATGATAGGGCGGTAAACGCAGCACAGTGACACCACAATGACGGGCCATCTCATCAAACACGTAGCTAATGTTCGCAGGTTTGTGATGTTTAATTGTTTCGAACAGTTCCGCTTTCACACAGGAATCGTCAAACGGAATGCCCTTTTCGCGCAACCATTGCTGCATTTCACTTTTTCGAGTTTCTATATTTGGTACACGTTCGGCTCGACGGCTGTGGTAGGAAGCATTATCCATGATCACAGAGTTGGGTTCAACTCGCTGAAGCACCCCTTGAAACCAGCTCTCGAAGCAGCTGGCATTCATTTCGTCATGGTAATCACGAATAGCGACGAAAGTCAAGTTGCATACTTCTAAAATGCTACTATCGCTGCCAGTATGTGTAACGATCAATCTTTGACCTTTCCCTGACGGTGTACGAAGACCTGTTGACAAACCTTCAATAGTTGCTTGTCGGTTACTTAGTACATTTTGGTCTATCCAGGTTTTTTAACTGTGTGACCTGCACTTACCCACGTCTCGTCCAAATAATATATTTTTCTCTCTGTTGTCTGTATTCAGTTATTGCGCGTAGGAATTTTCGACGCCACGCGACTATTTCAGATTTCCCTATCAATTGTGACTTCCGATTACGTGTTTCGTAACGAAAATTAAATTCGTGCAGGGTTTTCCTTAATACTTCGACGCTCACTGGGGATATAATGTCATTACTCTGCATCTTTGCATGTATAGCCTGAAGGGTTGGTATCTCATTCCTCATAAAGAATGAATGTACGGTTCGTCTTAACGCCATTTTGCTGTTGCCATTTAGTTTAATGGCCTTTCGTCGCTTTAAATGGAACTTTGGATCAGCAGTAGCTTCAGTTTTCTTCTGTCCATGCACCACCCTGCGAACAGTCCACTCTGGGACGTCTGTCATGCTTTCGCAACGCGTAAGTGCATCTCCCTGCAACATAGTCTTGTTCGAATAATTGAACACGTTGAGCACAATTTCTTTCGTGTCCTTTTTCGATGCTTTACTAAGCTTTCTACTTGTTCCCGCTCCCAGTTTTACCCTTCATGGTTAAGGAAGTATAAGTATAACCCGAACAATAACAACAGATTTAACCAAATAACAATTCTTCTAACAATAAACAATATCAGGCGGTAACTAGACTCTCAACGAAACAAGTTCCGAACACTGCTAGTCTACCCCAATGTATCAGGCCTTGTAGCGTGAAAGCGGAGAGGCGTCATTTTATCTCAGGACCCGAATCAGTTTTCATTCCTTCTTTCAATTTAATTATCGTAATATTCATGCGCGTTCCTTACTTTTAGCATGTGTGTTGATTTTGTCTGGTTTTAATGTTTTATTACAAGTACAAGTACAAGTTTTATTATTAGTCCAAGGATTGCAAAAATGCAAACTTTTTACTAGAATAAGCTCACGGCTTCGCCCGCATGATAGTCAATAGTGTTACAGGCAAACAAGATGCCGCGTGGCAACGGCTTTTCGTTCATTGTTCAACAACTGATTGGTAGTGCAAAATCCACATTGAGTTAGCAAATAAAGCCGACTATAATTTTGTCGGGATAATAAGTATAACTTGGCGAATTTTCACGGGGGTTTGTGTCTCATGGCGATCGGACAAACTTACTTGAAGGAAAAAAATTGAAAATCACCCGAGCGGGGTAGAATGAGAGCCCAAAGCTCAACCGCTTGAGCAAACCAAGCCATTTGACATCCGTTCCGCAACAGGCAAGGATCTAATAAATAAGGCAACCCGAGGACGATTGAAAATCGTTATTGTGGTTTGTTTATAAGAGATCGCCATATGCTTCAGCGGATTTTTTTGTTTTTTTGAAGACCCCTACTTTTGGTAGTTGTAGCATTTATGTATGATTTACCGTTTGGGCAGCGTTCGCAGTTAAAGTAGCACGATCGTGATTTTTAAATATTTTATTTATTCGAGCAGATCGCTATATGGAAGATTTCTCCTTAAAACAGGTCTAAAAGTTCATAAACCGTTTTACTCAAGATTATTATAACAAATGAATGAGATCTTGTGAGCATAATACAGAAATTAAAATTGTAATAAAGAAATGAATCAAAACAGTAGGCTCATATTTTCCCAATTTTTTTTATTAACATACTTGTATTCTAATATCTAAAAGTTTATCAAGATGATTGTAGGACAGATCGTTACCCGAATTAAATATGTATTATTTAGAATGTGTAAATCGGACACTCAGAGTTTAGAATACCACCCTGTTGTAGGCTGACGCCTCTCGACAGCCGTTCCGTCGCCCGGCGGCAGTCATCCTCCGATCACGCATATGAGTCATTACAGTTTTAGGTAGTATGAACGAGAATGCGCATGGCAAAACATTCGTTCCAGCAATACAAGTTCTGGTTTATTTTATTGATATTCGTTATTCCAGATTTTTGGTATTCATTCGGAACTAATTCGTTACTTTAAAATAAGTGAAAAAATGTTGGATGTCTTGTTTGCTATGATTCCTGATTGACTGTTTGGGTTGCATCAAATTTAGGTGGTTTTTATTTAAACCCAAAAATTTTGAATTATAAGATGATAATTGCATTTTTTGTGCAGTTGAATTTTTCCATTTCATCTATCACTGGGCTACTTTTTATGCGCATGCAGCGATCCAAAAATGAAAAATTTATCGAGGAAACAGCTTTATACTGCCGTGCTAAACAGATCTGCAATTTTTGGGCATATTTGGTTATTGGTAGCTAATAAATCAGAACCATTTTCTATACTCATTGGCAATTTTTTTTGCCATAACATACAATAGTTTTCTAGATACCCCTGCGCTTAGTATAGTTATGTGACCATACAAGTTCTTATTTGAATCATGTGACTTTATTTTTTGAAAGAAAAATACATGTTTTGCACGTGAACATTTGGCTTTCACAGATCCGTCAGAATTGTGAATCACTGTCGACTATGAGATATTTTCTATTTTGCCCTCCAGCTGTTACTTGTTGTCACGTGCTGAAGTACGATAAAAATATATTAGTAATCTATTACTACAAAATAGGTTGCTACAACGATTGATCTCAGCAGCCAATACTGTAAACAGTCTATCCCTTTTAGTTTTGTTTTAAAAGTTTTACCTTTGCTGTTAAAATGAATAAACGCCCAAGCGTGGTGCAAATGTCTTTTTTTTTTAATATAAGTGGATATAAGCGAACAGTTATGTATATGTAATTTATAGAAAAGTATGATGTATAAAACAAGTGAAAAATTAAAAAAAACGATTATATAAAGGAAACATCCTATGTATCGATTCCACTGGAACAAATACCGATTTCGTAAACTATGTTAAAAATAATAGATCTATAAGAAAATAGTTATTGGACGTTCTGCATACTACATGAGGCTTCTACGTTCAGGCATATTTGCTGACATAGACAGTAGTTGTCCCGCTGTTAGCAATGCTGTAACCAGTAACTATCTTCACACTCTTCTCAAAACACCTCGAAACAGCAGCTAGTTCGATCGTTCTGTAGGAATGTCAGAAAATAATCGATTTTCATTTTGTTAAAATCGTCGTTTAGAAATGATTTTCTCAATAGTACTAATCAGTTTTTATTAAATCGATTATATAAATTACATAATATTGATTTTGTTAACAGTGTCATCTGCGCGGCGACGGATAAAAAATTCCAAGTAAATTTTGTAAAAAAAAAATGTTTTCATCACTCTGTAGAAATTAATACAAATTTTCAAATAATAGATTTATTGGTAATGGAACTAGTACTAAGAAAACGCTTGGTTTTGAATATTTGTCTGTCTATGAGCAATGTTTAGGAAAGGGAGCAAGTTTCGATTATTTATTTCTCTAAAATTGTTTTTACATAAATCAATTTGTATTTAAAAGTGAAATCGATTTTTGGGTAATAGATCTTTTTCACACTTTTAGCGTTCCTTGCCGATGCGGAATAGGTAGAATATGGAATAAGTATCACTTGTAATTGAGAATAGGTGCATGGAGTAGGTAGCCCATACCGAGCCGAAGCATTGGGTTCAGCTTCATTTCGATTGTAACACCTCTAGTTAGCAAACTGAAAGTCAGCGACAGATCATGATCTAACTTTTTCAGTAACTGTGGGCACAGTTACGAATACTGTACGATCGAGTAGAGAATCTTTCAAATTTAGGGTCTATGTTGATGATGTGTGACATACTACTACCCCAGCTTAGATAACAATTTTCTATGAAGCTCTCGTGTCAGTGTCAAAAACGGCCGCCACTTCAGCGGTGAAAATCGCATGTGAATTCCGCTGGTACAATGATGAAAGGGGTTTTAATGTTCAGCATCAGCCGGTGTTACCACGTATCATGCCAGCGGCCGCACATAATCTTTTCAATCGTAAAATGATAATATTTCGATATGATTTAGTGTAGTTTGTGTGAATCAATAATAAAAAGCAGTATGTTGGTCCAAAAAGAAGAGAAGAATGTTTATTTATTTATGAAAAACCTCCAAAGTGAATTTGTAATGGTGGAAGTTTTTACAGTAAACGTAAAAATATTTACTTTAGCTATGTATTCTACGCTGTTGCGATATAACCAATACATTGTGAACATTGATAAAAACACCATATAAATACAACTTTCACTGATTCACAAGAATTTCGGTGACTCTATCGCGGAAAAAAACTAGAGCACATGAACCTTTAAATGAGAGATTTAAGAAACATTGTTTACCAGTGAAGCTAAACCATTTTGCTCCATCTCGCTTATATTTTGTAATTATAAATCACCTTGTGGAGAGCGGCATACTTTCCAAGTAAGGACTGTATTTTTTCCGACAATTTTTATAATTAATTTTTGTAGGTATTTAAAATATCGAAACTACCGAACGCGTACTTGTTAAAAACTCGCCGTGTGTATGTAGCAAGATCCTAGCTGAGGAGTCGTCAGAAGTGTCAAGTTTGATTTTGGTGTTTTAACATTGTTTACATTGAAAATTGATTGAGAATATCACAGCAACAAAGAATGCATTGATAAAGTAAACAGTTTTCAGTTTATTGTAAATACTTCCACCAATACGAATTTATTTTAAAACTATTTCACAAATAAATAGTCATAAATACTTCGTCGCTTCTTTTTGTACAAATATATTCCTTTTTATTATTGGTTCACACAAACTATACACCAAATTATATCGGAATAGTATAATTTTTTCGATTGCAAATAATATCCGCGGCCGCTGACAGGGTTCGTGGCAGCTCCGACTGCTGCTGAGCACTAAAAGCTCTTTAATCGTTGTACTGGGGGAATCTACATTCGAGTTTCATAGCTGATTGTTACCCAAGGTGTGGTAGCAGTCTTTTGAACAAACTCTGTGACAAGTAGGTCGACTCTGTATTTCACATACAATTGCTTGTATCATCATATCATATGGCGTTAGGTTTGGAAATAAATTGTATGAATCATCTAATTGATGGGAAATCACGAGTCAACCTATTTGCCACATTTTTTTGTTTTGCAGTGTTTTTCTATTATTTGAATCACTAAGATTCCTTTTCTATCGTTTCAGTATCCCCGGCGGGCGTGAACGGGGGCTACTACCAGGCTGCGGCCGCGGCGGCTGCAGCGGCGGCCGCCGCGTCGAACGCGGGTGGTACCGGCGGCGGCGGTGGCGGAGGCAGCGGTGGCGGGGGCGGCGCGCAACAAGCCGCCCACTCGACCACGCCTCACGAGGCCGCCCCTCCACAGCAACAACCGCCCTCCGGCCAACCGCCGCCTCCTACCTCCGCTGCCTCCGTAGCTGCTGCGGCGGCGGCAGCGGTGGCGCCTCCCCCGCCTCCGGTGCCACAGCCGCAGGTGCCACCGCAGCCGCACCATCAACTAGTGAGTACCACTACTACCATCGTTAAGTAAACGTGTCAGTACAGTTTATTTATTTTCCTTTTTATTTTCTTGTTTCTTATTCACCCAGGAAAATTTAAACATGAAAGCTGCAAACCGCAGAATGAAAGATAACAGAAAGTTTTGGCAATCGCAAACACCACATACCTAAATGCTAAGTTCGCATTTTTTGACATTTTATATTGAAGATTTCATGAGGTGAATCTTAACGTTTACTTACGCAGTAGTTGTGAATGCCAAAACTGTGTAATGGCATGAAAGTTTGCGAAGAGTTTTGGTTTGACGGTTGCTTAAAAGTCCTATATAATCTCGTGCCAGAGTCCTATTCAAGGTGAAACGTGACAGAAGTAAGTTTTTTCCTAACATACCTTTTTATCCGCGCTAAATGCCATATAGATCTAATCGATTAAGTATAAATAACTTGAGATCATGATTACACATATTCGACTAAAAGTTTCCCCTTGCTCGTTTTATATCTGAAGAATGGCTCATTGTATAAAATACAGGGATGCTGGCGACTCACTTTTTTCACTGTTTCCGGTCCATCTCGCTTTTTCATGTACAGGATTCTCCCCAAGCCGAGCCAATATGCATTACATGTGAAATTACTAGGGTTAGTTGAACTCTGCGTTCTATATATATATATATATATATATATATATATATATATAAACAAGTAGGAAAATAATGGGTAAAATCCGCAAAAAGGAGGAAAGTGAATTCGAGCAGAAAATAGGATAGGTAACCCGAGCGATACGTATTTCTGCTGGTTGGCTTTATCAGGCCCGAAATGAATGCACATATGAAACTGCAAAAGTAGATACACATGCCCACACATCTGGATACGGGTATAACCTGAGGAAACGAAGTTGGAGGGGAAAAAAAACGACACACGAAGTCCACAACAAGAGCAAACCTACACATTGTAGTATAAAAAGGCTATACGACCTCGAATTTTCAAGGAGACGTCTAACCACCACCACGCGGCCGGTTATAGCCACTTGCTGTGGTACTTCAAGCCGAAAGGATCTACAAAGAGAATATGATCATGCGGAGAAAGGTATATAACAACAAGTAGGAAAATAATGGGCAAAATCCGCAAAAAGGAGGAAAGTGGATTCGAGCAAAAAATAGGATAGGTAACCCGAGCGATACGTATTTCTGCTGGTTGGCTTCATCGGGCCCGAAATGAATGCACATATGAAACTACAAAACTAGATAGACATACCCACACATCCGGATATGGGTGTAACCTGAGGAAACGAAGAGGTAGAGGGGCAAAATCACACGCGAAGTGCACAACAAGAGCCAACCTACAATTGTAGTATAAAAAGCCTACACGACCTCGAATGTTCAAGGAGACGTCTAACCACCACCACGCGGCCGGTTATAGCCACTTGCTGTGGTATTTCAAGCCCAAAGGATCTACAAAGAGAATATGATCATGCGGAGAAAGGTATATACCATCAAGTACGAAAATAATGGGCAAAATCCGCAAAAAGGAGGAAAGTGGATTCGAGCAGAAAATAGGATAGGTAACCCGTATATCCTTTTTATACTACAATGTGTAGGTTGGCTCTTGTTGTGGACTTCGTGTGTCGTTTTTTTCCCCTCCAACTACGTTTCCTCAGGTTACACCCGTATCCGGATGTGTGGGCATGTGTATCTACTTTTGTAGTTTCATATGTGCATTCATTTCGGGCCTGATGAAGCCAACCAGCAGAAATACGTATCGCTCGGGTTACCTATCCTATTTTCTGCTCGAATCCACTTTCCTCCTTTTTGCGGATTTTGCCCATTATTTTCCTACTTGTTGTTATATACCTTTCTCCGCATGATCATATTCTCTATATACATATATATATATATATATATATATAGGGTGACTTTGAAGTTGAGTCATTAATTTTCAGATAATGATTGTAGAAGGAAGATAAACCAAAATATATGTGTGAAAATAAAAAAAAAATTTACCTTGTTTTATAAAGTATCCTCCCAACAAGTATTTCAGTGCGGACCTGTATTTGATCGTGAGGTCTTGGAGCACCGGCATGCCCTCTCCTGTGAGGTCTTAAGTCACCTGATTCACGAGCCCGTTGTACTACATTAACAAAGGCACAAGGGGTTGGTTGCACTCGATTGGGAAACCGATCCGCATAAACATGTGCCATTTTTTATTTCGTTTGAGCCACGCAGCAAACACCACTATTCACTCACGCGTTACCGACTGACACATCGACTGAATAAAAACATCGTGATCAGCGTTTCAAATTCTTTTGCTTTTTTGTTTCCGATGGGATGAACCGATAAGGCGGATTATATCCGTTGTCGCCAAACACGAGCACATAATATTATTATTGAGACAGGGCGGTACTCAAACTTCTAAAGGGCTATAACTTTGTTACTTTAATTTTACCACAAAAATGTTAAATGAAAAAACATTTCTTTTGATCAGATCTACTCACTGTTAAAATAAATGACTCAACTTCGAAGTCACCCTGTATAGTATTCATAGTTAATTGTCTTAACTGTTAGGAGAAAATATACTTAAAGTTCTTTGGATTAAAGGCAAAGTTTTGCATAAGTATACTCTTATAACTTGAAAGTGAGCTTTCGATGGTCTATGCCATCATCGTCTGGGGCTTAAAAAGAATTTTTGAAAAAAATAGCAACAATAAACAATTAGGAGGAAAATAATTACTAAGTCGGCGAGATTTTTGCTGAAACTGTTCTTAAACGACAGTGAAAGAGAACACATCGTCGACGAACAAAAAACTGGCCCGATGAGGTTCGATTAGGACGGAATTTTTTTTAAATTTATTAATAAATGGCAACACCATAGCCATGTTTTTTAAAACACTGACTGATTTGGAAGAACTTGAAAATTTATCAACTATTGAAAAATGCTTCGAGATTTCATCTTTCCTAATAACCTCCACATTATCTAACACGTGCCGGCAGACTGACACTCTCCAGTGGCATGTGAAGTGTGACATTGAAATTATTGACCCGCTATCGAACGTTTCGTTCTTGTGTGTTGCCTACCTATGTAGGAAGTTCGGTAAACTAATACGAGCGGGTGTGTTTTGTTATCCGATGAAGTTACGAGTTATTTTCAAAATTAATATATGTTATTGTGGAAGAAGTGTGATATGGATGCTACCACCGAAGGCGATAATACGAAGGAACTTTCAAAACTTGAGGAAAGATGATAAGCAGCAAACTTATTTAAATTTTGATTATAGATAGTGAAAATGTATGTAATTAGAGCGGTTATTGAGAAAGATCGATGTTGGGAGAGATATGGTGCTTCTCCAATTTTTCGCAGTTCAACAAGTATGCATAAATGTCGCTAAGTTGCTTGACATCTGCTTTTTTGTTCATGCAACAGTCTGTCATGAAGATATGTGACATTTCCAGGAACAAACGTTTTGATAGATGGTTTTCTCTGTCTAGGACCTTGATATCATTGTATCCCATTTGATGCCCTGTGGTGTTGACATGTGAGTTCAAGTTATAAGAGTGTATTTATGCAAAACTTCAACCCAAAGAAATATAAGGATATATATACATATATATATATAAATATAATTACTTGTTAATTGGGAAATTGGCAAAACTTTTAGGCTAAAGTTGACTCTTTTGACGATAAAATCAAGCTTTCGGCATTCTCTATGGAGCCATCATCAGGATTTCGTCGGTGAGGTTGCAGCCACAAGGTATATATATATATATATATATATATATCTTGTCTTCTAGTCATTTTATACTATAATGTGTGTAGGTTGGCTCTTGTTGTGGGCTTCGTGTGTGATTTTTTCCCTCTCCATCTTTGTTTCCTCAGGTTACATCCGTATACGGACGTATGAGCATGTGTATCTACTGTTGTAGTTGCATATGTGCATTCATTTCGGGCCTGAAAAAGCCAACCTATCCTATTTTCTGCTCGAATCCACTTTCCTTCTTTTTGCGAATTTTTGCCCATTACTTTCCTATTTTTTGTTATATATATATATATATATATATTACATATACAGGGTGTTTCACAACTTATCCGACAAATTTTAACCACATATGTACTGTTAAGAAAGTGGGTGATCTGAATGAAGAACGGACGATTTTTGTCAAGTTAAATATGAAAGTATTTTGCGAGTTAATGTTTTTAGTTATTTATTAATAAAAATGGGAAATATGTACAGTAATGAGGAGTTAGTGGACATTGTTTTAGCGTATGGAGAAACACGGCAAAATTCGCGACCGGCTGCTCGTTTGTATGCATACCGATTTCCGAATAGGCACATACCACATCACGAAACATTTAGTTCAATTGTTTTACATGCACGTAAATAGATCAGACGCGTCCGAGCTTGCATTACAGTCAATGGAAACAATTTTGAACAGCTTTTATAAGTAAGTGAACTGTTACATTGTCTTATTTTATTATCTTTATTTCTGTAGGACTTTTATTAATTTTTTTGTGCAAAATCAACTAATTTCGTAACAGTGCATATGTGGTTAAAATGTGTCGGATAAGTTGTGAAACACCATGTATATGCAATGAGGATTTCAAATTCGGGAACGGTAAGCAATACAATACAAAGTCGTTAATGAAGGCAAAGTTGCTCATTTAGGTAACTAATAAAATGTTACTTAGATAGTTTGGCAATTTAGATTATTTTTGAAGAGACAGAAAATACGAATTTTCACGCTGAACCGTTTTCATTTTCTCCTGGCTTAATTTGAGCTAGGGTATCAATATAAATTGCATACATACTGGCACTTTTTATAAGACTTGTACAAGTAACTATGAGTATGCTAGTTCGTTAGTATGCATATGTGAGACAAATCTTGGAACTCAATTTTGAACTTTTTTATTTTAGCCAACCAATTGAGCTGAAATATTGTGTTCCGGTCTGGTTCATGTGACAATACAAAATGAATTAACTGCCGCCATTTTGAATCTAATATGGCGTATGCTACATAATGGCAATTTATGATTTCCAATTGACCGGAAATTTTGTATGTCTGTCTGGTTCGTGTGATGATATATAATGAATTAACTGTCGCAATTTTGAATCTAATATGGTGTATGCTACATAATAGCAATTTATCGATATGATATGGGTATCAAATGAAAGAGTTTGATGAGAGAAACACATTAAGCAAACTGACGTCATTCTAAATCCAATATGACGGAGGCCGCAATTTGGAGATTTATAATTTCCATAGTCACCCCTATAATATGGGCATCTGATGGCAGGACTTGAGAGGCACACTAAGCAAAGTGTCGTCATTTCAAATGAAATATGTCGACCGTCGCAAGATAGCATTCATAGTGTCTATAGTTACGCCTATGACATGTTTATCGACTGAAAGGGCCTGATGAGAGAGAGAGTCAGTAAGTAACGTGACGTCATTCTAGATCTAATATGGCGGCCGCTGCAAAATATCGATTTATAATTTCCATAGTCACCCCCATATTATGGATAACAAATGAAAGGGATTAATGAAAGAAAAAAAATAAGCAACGTCAGTCTAATCCAATATGGCGGACGCTTATTATTATAATGACAATGCAATATTATTATGACATGGAGATGATCTGATGATGGAGCCAGGGAGTGACTATCCGAACCCATCGAAGGCTTCGTTTGGTTCCTAATGACAAGTGCTCTAGTCTTATGGTCTGATGAGTTTATCATCTATTGTGTAAAAAACACTCATCTATAATAACTATATCAAATTTCAATCAATTAGGCAAGAATAATTAATAGATAAGTACTTTCCCGTATTTAGAAGAATCTGTTATGTTTTTTGTTTCTTTGATTGTAAAATATGCATACATATAAATAATTATTTTTGCTTACGTCAATGCAACAGTAACAAAGACCGTATAACAATTATTCTCGTTTTTTTTTTTCATATTTGTTAATTTATATTGCTGGTTTTAAGTGGGCATTGTGATTTCACTTTCTCGGAAAA
This sequence comes from Acanthoscelides obtectus, assembly GCA_963669975.1. Classification (NCBI taxonomy): domain Eukaryota; kingdom Metazoa; phylum Arthropoda; class Insecta; order Coleoptera; family Chrysomelidae; genus Acanthoscelides; species Acanthoscelides obtectus. Next base: position 67,890,456 of record CAVLJG010000001.1, on the reverse strand, counting down.
TAAACTCACTTTTTAATGTATAAAATACCTATTATCTCACTTCTTTTTTTTGAAAATCTCACTTTTATCGCTTTAATTCATGCTTTGGGTCGCCTACATCCCTGAAAATATTATACCGGGTGTTCCAAATTCGACCCTCACTATTGGAAACTGTAAGAGATACACAGTGGGTTAAACAGTGGTAAATCTGCTTATTTAAATAAAAAGTTGACACTTAGAATGTCTTGCAATTCAGAGTATTTTCCAAAATCGTTTTATTTTTGTCCTGACAATAATTGAAAATAATTCGAGGAATAACGTGGCCACCCTTTCTCTCAAAGGTGGCATAATCAGAATTTCAGTATGACGTCCCTAATCGCGTGATTATATAAGCCTTTTGAACGAAGTTTCCAAAACATGCAAATTCTTAGTATATTGCCTTCCGTGTCGAGATTGAAGCATTATTTTCCTGGACTATATACTTTTGATGGCTGGTTTCCAGGGAAACACGGATACGATCAGATACGATGATGATGATGATGATATTTGGGAAGGACTCATTCCATATGTAATAATCAATGAATAAAATTCTTAGGCCAGTATAGGTACACCAAACTTTATTATAATAAATCTGAAACTCGTTGTAAATGTTGTTTGTTCTATTACATTTTACTAACAGGGACATGTGACGTGGAATCAATAATTGTTATATGTACAGGTAGCAAGTTGGCAAGTCATGTCCATTTTGAGGGTAAATATGAATTTAGATTGAATACATTATGAGTCATTCCATATTTAACAGAAAAAGTACCTACATCACTTACATAGAACGATATATCCATTTGCAAAATAAACCTACCACATGATTTCTCATGCAATTGCTCTGGAATCTGGCTCATCCTGTATTTTTGATTTGTTTGTCTTGTGTGTTGTTTTATACATGGTTAGTAAATCACTATTCAAAATTAAACTTCAAATGAAAACCTGTGTCGAAATAATGAAAACATTATATATTTCATCAAATTTGTCAGAAAGATTTTTTAAATTATAGCATACTTAAATTTGTGATGTGGGTTATTTATTCTCCTTTTCCAATCATTATGTATGTACCAAATCCATTCCAAATATTCAGTGCGTTTGGGTAAAGCCTACCCCTTTACTTATTTTCTTGGACTGGAGAAGTTAGCAAGCTGAAATTCTGGATGATGAAATTGACTTTAAACATAACAGTTGAAAATTTCAAGATGGCGGTTAGTGCGCCATTTCATTTTTTCTTTTCAATGCAGTAAGGGGTCTTGTAATTCATCGTCAACAAGTTATATCAATCTAGTGTTGGTAGGGTCTATCTGAATGTGGAATAAAGTATTAGACATTGAGTTTAAACAAACATTGGTTGATTTACAATTTTTTTAAATGGAATGTTTCTTATTTGATTACATATTTGAATAGACCCTTCCAAAAAAAGATTGATATAGCATATTAGATGATTAGTTATTGAGCTACTCAATGTACAAAAGCGCTCAACTTTGACAGCCTATCAGTTCGCCATTTTCGAAGATGGGGATTTCATATTCTAAGATTAAGTACTCATAAGCAGCTTCAAAACGACCTCCCATTCCATTCAAAAATATTTTCCAAAATGGCGTCGAGCCGCCATCAATTCCATTATTCCGAATTTCAGCTTGCTAGCTGAATTCTCTCATAAAATATTCATCACAAATGTTGTTGAGCTGGGTCGGTCTTGAACCAATAGTTCCAATGGAACGATACCGCAGTAGTAATCGCAGCAATCGCTTCCGATGGTGCCGAAGGAACCTATTCCGGTGGTTTCAATTCTGATTGCGATGATTGCGATTCCGATTCAGGATGTTTCGATTCCAACCGGGTCAGTCGTTTAAAAGAAACGATACAAGATGTTACTCGGGACTTCTAAAATGTTATAATATACAAATTACCTGACACACAACATTTCACGTTAAGCAGACGGCGAAAAAAAAAGAGTGACTTGTCAACTATTAAAAGTTTAGTTAATTTTTTAAATAAGTAATTTTTTACCTGTGGTGTGTATTTGTTAGGTTATGGGCTTTCAAGAAATAGCAGTATTTGAAACTGAGATTTTTGCGGAGTATTTTTTGGAATGGGGAATATGCAAATATTGATCATAGCATTTAATTCCGACGATATGAGTATTTTTAAACTCTATAATGATTTAAATATATTTGGACAGAACTTTATAGTGTTATAACATTTTTTAAATACTTTTTTAAAGCGAACTACAGTGAATCGAATTTATGGAGCTAATAATAATTATTTTTCATTAATGTCTTCTAATACAAACTTTGAACTTTTGACATTAATATTTTTAGAAAATTCTTAATTAGCACTAATGTTTTTGCAGTTGAATGGCGCTAAAATTTAGCACGCTCTCCTATCCGTATTTTTCATTAAAAAATATTTACAAAGTAGAATGATTGAATTTCTGTATAAAAATGTCAGTATTATAGCTTAAAATACTCTTTTGGAACCTAAGCAAGCGCATAACGTCATACCCAGTTGGCAGGTATGTTCATAAAAATACCTATATACTTAATTAATGTGCATCCCATTTTTAAAGTTCTTAAACGTATTTTAGGCTATATTTCAGAGTAAAAAAATCAAAAATAAAAATATTCTAGTTAAATTTGGGTACCTCATTTTTCAAATCTTACTTTTTATCAGAAAATACAAAAAATCTCCTATATAACGCGCTATGTTTAATATCCTACTATAATAGTCTTCAATTTGAAAAGTACTCCAAAAACATTCCAATTTCAATTACGGCTATTCTTTGGAAGCGCGTACCATAACAAATAAACCTCACTTTTGTTCATTGTCCGCTCACGTGAAATGTCCCAATAACCTGTTTATGTACTTTGTAACACAACACAAATATGCTTTAAACGTCGCGTTGGATTCGATACAAATGGCAGTGTAACCGAGAGGAATCGATTCCAGGACCGGAATCAGAATCGTTACCTAATCAAAAGAATCGATTCCGAGGCTGGAATCGGAATCTTGAACGAATCTCCAAAAAGAACGATTTGCCTCAGCCCTCCAACGTTGAGAAACACTGTTATTATACCATTTGCTGCTTTTTTGGCTTTGAAATTAAAGCCACTTGCCAAATAGAACAACTAGTTCCATTTTCAATGATTATTTCTATTGTCCCACAATAATTGTGTTTGGAGAACAAAATTATTATTGCTAAATGCCCTGGTAATTTTCCATCATAAAATGGTACGGTACATCTCTTCCACCGAACTACATTTTAAACTTTAGATCATTTAATGTAGCTAACCTTGTATTTTGGATTTTGAAGTAGGTTTTGCATTGAGATCTTACATTAATTTTCTTCATAAATAAGATTGGGTCAAAACTCGAAGTTTTTAACTCATTCCGTCGCCATCCTGAAGAGTATTTGGCAAAAATAGGGTGTGACGCGATCTTTTTGAACTAATACCTCAGATTTTCTCCTAAATATATTTTTAACCTTGATATGAAAACTTAGCATTCCAGTTTCTGTATCTTTTACCAAATAATTCTATATTATTTATGAATTTTATACAGAAGATGAAACTTCAACAAAGTAAAATAGTTCCTTGGCCCAAGGGAATGGCGATGTAAGATTTAAATAGTTTTTGAGTGGAAAATGGTGCGAATGGCCGATCGATCGCTGGGAGATTTAGTTGGAGTGATTCAGATGGACCTGTTTAGAAATGTCTTTTCCAAGAGTGTGTTGTATGTTGTCTTATAGCGAAAACTAGCAGAAAGTTTATGATTAAGGGTTGAGACAATTTATTGAAATCACACACATTTATGAAAGTAAGAAATCTGAACTGAAAATAAAATTTCTGGATTCCTGATTTTTTTACTAAACAGGTCCAATGAAAAAAAAAAACCGAATATAATGGCACGTGTAAATGATACATTGGAAAATATGGAAGGATACATAAATATAAATCAGTTTGACATATTTAGTGTTTAATTTTCATTAATATGGTGGTACTATGTAGTACTATAGTTGCAATCAACAGTTATGTAAGATGTAAATATATTTTTATCAATCTCACAGTGAACAGCTGGCCTTAAAAAATGTCAAATAAAGAACTGCTTCAATAATTTTGTAACTTCACACCTGCTCATGTCTCTTATGAATTTATGTTGTTAAACATACAAGTTCTTTGAAGTTTGATATTTTTTTACAAAAGTTTTTCTAGTTTTTGTTTAACTGTTTTTGGCTGGTTTAGTTGCAGTGTGTGACAAAATGTAGTTAAACTAAAGTAGTTAATTTTACTAAGTCTATTTCAAATGATATTTCCTCTAAAAGTTGGCATTCTGATGTTCGATGATACTGAAGCAGCCTGATTATGTGCTTGAATTTTGAATAAGAGCTAAAAAATAATGCTGGCTGAAACAACCTCTGCTGCACCATATAAAAAATTGAGAATATAATCAATTAAGAGCTGTCATTTATCATTATTTAACAAATTTTTGTTTCACAAAAACATCTTAATAAGTATTTGCTAAGTTATATCGTATACTTGGTAGTTGTTATATGATACATTTTTACTATACATACTGTCCTTTGACTTATATTTGGGTAATTTGAACTAGAATGACAAAAATGACAAAATTTAAAGTAAAATTGAGAAATCACTTGTTAAATCTACAATTATAGGTTGCCCAGCATTTACATCATACACCATATGGCTTGAATTTACTAGTTCTAAGTTGTTTACAATTGTTCTGTTTATGTAGCCAAATGTGCTAAATAAATCTTTCTACTACTACTACTACTACTACTAGAATACTGAATTACAACAGATCCTTGGATGTTGCTGTAGTTAAACCAGTAAAACGGAATGAAGGAATGCTGTGTAAGCTAGGTACCCATATGAAAAAAAATGTATTAGGAAATACTCGCCCAAATGCCAAATCGAATATAAAAGGGCCTTCTAAATTGAAACGTATCAATTCAAATCATAAGCCTAATAATATTATCAAGAAACCTATAATATAACGTGTGATAGTTTTCAATAATATGGTATTCAAATTCTATTATATCTGCAAAATACGAAAACATCGCCTAAATGAAGTGTGAGAACCATATTTGGTATAGTATCAGCTAGTGATGTAACGACTAGTCACATTCGCGAATATTCGCATGCTTCTTAATATTCGCATCCGCATTCTCAAAATCCATGCGACTATTTTGCGAATATGGTATTAGGAAAAGATAATATCACAATAATATTATGCACTTGAATAAATCAAGAAATATCAGATTATTTTTTTTTGCTAGAAAAGTGTGTTATAATCGACAAACACCTTTATTCTCCAACTATATGCTTTTCCTTGATGGTATAAACAATCAGATATTTCTAGAAAACTTAAGTTTCTTTTGCTTTGTTAGTGAGTGTACAAACAGTGATGTCAAGTAAGTGAATACCTGTCTCACAGAACAGCTGAGCTAACTTTGTTCAGAACATAACCCAGAAAATGATATTTTTCTGATTAATCATGGAGCTTCACTCAATACTGAACATAGACCAGGATCGCCGCAGTTAAAAATCTCACAATTTGAATTCGGTGGATTTTGCATGTAAACTAAAGTCGAAACGCTGCAATTGAGGACAAATCTCACCAAGGTCAGGTTAGATAAACTCCGTTTTGGTAAAAAGGACGTATAATAGACCGAGCAAACTGAAATGAGTTTGCATGTAGAATGATTGCAGCTGTAATTCTGGAGTAACAATCTCGAACAAACAAAAACAATTTTTCTAATTATATTTGTCTTTTCTTAGATTTGTTGTGGAAAAGCAATATTTTTTTACAAACTGGATACTTATTTGCTTTTTATTATTTTCATTAGTGCCTAAAAATTGACATTCGTTACATCCCTAGTGTCAACGAAATCGTCTCCTTTGACTCGAAAAATCATACTTTTTCTATGTTAGAAAAACAGTAAAAATAAACAAATGACCGTTAATATAAGCCACAAACATTTGATCAATATCAATTAACAAAAGTGCTGTTTTTGTTCCAAGTAAATATCCATTTACCCGTGTAAGTCAAATGACCTTACAAAATTTATTGGACAAAGTGTGGTCAGATATTACCGAATATATCAGATTGTTGAGAATTTCATCAAAATTCTGTTAGAAATGATTTGATAAAAAATCCAGAAATTTTATACACTTGAAGACAAGCAGTAATTACGAGAAAATTATATTTTAGAGATGTGAATGTGGGAAAAGAGAGGATTTATTTGTTTTAATTTTTAATAGTTGTGACGTGGCAGTTTGTATCTAACATCAAAAGTAAAATTGTGATGTCTTATATTATTACATTTTGAGTATCGAATTTTTATATTATATTATTTCTTTTAGATTCTGTAAGATAACATTCCATAAGTCAACCGAAAATAGTGGACGAAGTAAGTTGAGGTGCCATTTTCACTATTTTACTTCCTCTGAAAGAACCAGCATAATTTTTTTTGATTCTGGTGAATTTAATTACTTTAAAGACGTATTTTATAATAACTGTGATCAAAATAATAATTGACAGTATTCCGAATTCCGCTTACAAATACTTTGACGTATCTATTATGTTAATTATTAGAAGACCGATATAGAGAAAGCTTCAATCTATACATTAAGTGGTATTTTTGCACTAATATATACATATAGCAATATTTCTTCAGTATTAAATTCACTGGGATAAATTAGTGTCAGTATTATCAACAATTTTCATATTTTCTGTTCTGATTTTGTTTTGACCAATATAAGCTTTTTTTCCTAAGTGGGACGATAACTCTACTCTTCTATGCTTAGGTACATATTGAGTTGAAACGACTCCTAGCTTTAGTTATAGTATATGTTCCTATCAGTTCTAAATCACTACTTTCTAAATCAAAATGAAGTGCAGTGTTATCGTTGTTGTAAGTGTTCTCACTGAAGAAAGCTTAGTATGTACAAATACGAGTACCACATTTTGTCAGCTGTGGTGAGAATACATAACATTCATAATTAATTTTTTATTCATTGTTACCCTCTCCTTCGTAACCTCTATATTGCAAGAAATAAAATGTATGAATCAAATTGCTTGAACAAATAAAAACTTAAAATTCACATAAAGTGGCCATTAAATGTATATTCTACGTAAGACCCATCTTAAATAAGTCTAACTTACCTATGTATTTTCAACCAAAGCCGCAGAATACATTTTGTGGAAGTTACGTCAAAAATGTCTAAAATTTCGATACTTTGTATTAATGTTCAAATTAGCATAATACATCAACTAGCAAAGTCAGGATCCGCGTAATTAAACTTGTGGCTCTCAACCTTTTGACAAAGTGTAGTGCTCATATTTTCTATACTCGGCTTCCTTCGGCGTCAACACTATTAACCTTTATGTATCGTATCACCTTTCTGATATCCAGCCATTATGTCAACAAATCATTAATAAAACATAAACTGAACGTTCGCTGTTGCCTGTTAAAAAAGTATTAGCCCCGTTCGTACGTGTTGGACCATAAAATATTATGACCCAAACATACAATCTGATAAAGTAACAGGATGGTCACTATCTTGAACTTATACAACATGTATTTGTACAGAGATGGAAGCTCTTGGAATAAATAGTCCACGTACACGCTTCAATTTTCGAAGTATTTGATTTTTAATCATAAAAGTGACATGGGATCCTCAATAAATTATGTTCACATCATAATGAAGCCTAGGGATAATTTTTGATATGAGACGTTAATGACGTTCACATCCATTTCAAAAAGTCAATGATCCAGGTACAATAATAAGCCCACTATCCCAGTAATTGAATTTTTGTCAAATCTGAAAACTTTTAAATACAAATTTCATAATAATAAATTGATTGACCATTGAAGACAGATTAGCAGAGGGAGCAAAAGGTGTTCTAAAAGCCTCCATTCTATCACAAAAGTCACTGAATACATTATTCCGACGTCTTGTTTCTTTATATCATATTTCTATGGAAAGCTGCATTTTGCTTGAAGGATCTAATTGAAAACATCATCTCAGATCCTTATCAACATTAAACAGAAAACTTGACTAACCTCGAAAAATGGCAATAATCATATTCCATAGTGTTCATACGAGTATCAAAACGATGGTTTTTCTATACACTGTTTTCTTTATTTCTAATATGTTTAGCATACTGCACCAAACATGAAATCTGAAAAGTATCTTCAACAGTATATACCGTTATCCTCGACTCTAGTTTATTTTGGGTGAACTTTTTCTTTTGTGAAATGAACCCTCATTCATTCATTATATTGTTGTAACACATGGACATTGACAATGGGTGAGATAATTTTGAAAAATATGGGTGAGTGGAATCAGTTTCGTAGCTATATCGCAAAATTGCCCATTTCATGAGATAATTGAGCATTAAATAACCAACCAACTAAATTTGAAAGTCTTTTAATTTCAATTTCTCCCTCATTTAGTAACGAATTTTCCTTTCATCAAGTAGCCGCGCGCTTAGTTGATACTATATAGATAAACCATTTGTTTTCATTGATCTGGTCAACCCTAATCATGCTCTGGCCAATAGATAATACATTTCACGAAATGGTCTATCATTTCATGAAATGGGCATGACATTTCCACCGTATGTAGCCAAGCGCTTAGATAGTCACAGAGCAACATAGTCCTGTGCATAAATACTGTCCTGTGCCTGTTTACACTATCTGCTGTGTGGTATGGACCATATAAGCGCTTGATTACCTATGGTATTAACAAGGCCATTAATTCGCAAAGGGCTGAAAATTGGGATGGATATTGAAAAAACATATAAATTGAATAATGTGAAAAGTTCCCATCAACTCACATGTTCAAAAAATATTCAAGGTCAAGGTTCGCAAATACGTTTTTTTTTATTTTCCAGCCAATCGGTAAGTTCTATCATAAAATAGGTAAGGTCAAAATTGTATATCACTTATAAAATTATCGTTACATTTAAGCGCCACGACTTTTGATATTCAGCGATTCAGTTTGAATTGCTGTGTTCTCTATAATATGCCACCCGTGAGGTAGTTGCGTTTCATTTCGTAGATTAACCAGTAAGCCTATTCTATGATCTATTTTGTGGTCCTGTTCAATTAAATAATATTGTACAAAATAAAAAATAGTACTATTGGGAATGATGAGCGGTGAAAACTCATGTGGGATAATTATTCGTCTTACTGATAACAAACTTCCACAAAGAAGTGGTGTCCTGGGTTCGCATGTATTATTCCCGCTTTTTTTATACTCCAACCACGACGAAGGTCTAAGGCCTAAACACCCATGGGGTACCGTGGGACTATAGTGGGATACAGTGCAAAGGGAGGACGCCACACGGACTCTGGCAAAGGAACACGTGTGCATCCAACATGCACACATTCTAGCCCCGCCGGGTGGTATCTCTGGGTACGACAGTCAGAGACCGTCTACCACCTACGGACAACCACAACATCCATAGCCAAGAGAAAAAATCTTCTTGGGACGGGATTTGAACCCGCACAGCGCACGGCGACTGACCAGGAGACCGAAGAGTCTACTACTGCGGCCACCGCTGCTGCCTAAACGCTAAACACGAATTGTGGGTCGATGGACAAATAACAAGTAACTTCGACGCCAAGATTACAAATTTTGGTATTTTGGTAGAAGTGCATATCTGACATACAATGCACATTTACCATTTATGTTTTATACTAAATAGTCGTGAAGGCCTGCTGGATGTTACAAAAAACAGAAACAAAAATGAAAGAACAAAAAAAAACGAAGCAGAAACCCTTTACACATATCATTTGAAGAGTAACGATGAACAGTATGAATATGAAAAAAAATCAATGATGATTTTCATTGTTTTTATAGATCTTGACTAAAATGTTTCCATTGATCCCTAATTCTCACTTCAGAAAAAGTATAGTGGACTCCTAGCACTCACCACCTTTTTGTGGCCTATGTAATTATCTCATGAATCTTCCAACTTTATCTTCCTTTCCTCTTCTTTCTTCCTGCTGGATACAAGTAAATTTTTCTACAGCTACAGGTTCTAAAAAGCTTATTCTATTGGCGATTCAACATTTGAGCACGACTGGCTTTGACAATTGTTACATGTGAACAAAACAAGTCAACTTTGTATTGAGAAGTTTTTCCGATGCAGGTGGTAGTAGACTCTGGATTGGTTCTAATATATTGTCAATCAGCTTCCATTCCCGTCTACTGGGTCACATTGCATAAGAAGGCACAGCCGAAACCGCTCATTGTAGAAACTTGAAATTTTGGGGAAAAGGGGATTTTTGGTAATGCGTCCCCTAAAGGGTGAAAAAGGGGAAGAAGTTCGTATGAAACATTTGAAAAAATTCAGTTGATTTACCTGAACCTGCAACAACACAAACCCATCTAACTTGGTCATTTTTGAAATTCAACTAGAAGGGTAAAATAAGGGGTGGAAATTTTCCACTTTTTTTTTTCATTAACACAAAAAGAACCGCATCAACCGCACAGGGTTATTAGCGGTGGGACATCACAAATACATACAAGTAGACATTTAGTATACTGAAGACATTAGGCATCTGTTATATACAATAGTAGAGGTTAGTGTCTTTTAGAAACTGTAAAACACTATCCACGTTTGAAGTCATGCTTTCCTGTATGCTTTGCTGGAGGTGGTTAGCTCGTCTGGCGGTTTCATACCTGGGACATTCTAGGAGGATGTGTTTGACTGTCAACGAAGTGTTGCAGGCGGGGCAGATTGGTGGTTCTTCATTACTGAAGAGGTGCTGGTGTGTCAGAAGCGAATGGCCAAAGCGCATTCGCGAAATTACTACTTGATTTTTTCTATGGCTTGGCAGATTCAAAGTAGTGGTAACCTGAGGCATAATTTCGTGGAAGTTGCTGGTGCTAAAGTTCCATTTCTCCTGCCATCTATGTATTATGTGGTCTTTGATTAGGAGCTTAACATCGGAATGATTAAACTTGTGGCTGCTGTTTGAATCGGTCACCGCTCTAGCTGCTGCTTCATCGGCTTCCTCATTTCCTGCGATTCCAGTGTGAGAGGGCACCCACAAGAATTTCACTGATCTTTCTGCATTTCTGAAGTGTAGCAGAGTCTTCTTGATTTCACAGGCAATCGGATTTTTGGGATACATTTGTTTTATCCCGGCCAGTGCACTCATCGAGTCCGTAACTATCAAAATATTCGCTTTCGGGCTTGTCCCGGCTATTGCAAAAGCTAGTGTGATAGCTGTGATTTCGCCTGTATATACACTGCAGTAATGCGGTATCGTAATGGATTTGCATATATACAGGGTGACAGGAAATTAGTGGCGGAGCCGGTAAGGGGTGATAGTATAGGGTAATTAGAGCCGATATTACTATGAGACCTACTATCCCACAGTGACCCATTCCAAGATATTCGTACTTGAAGAATTTTACCAAAAAGTTCTACTTAAAATTTTAAAATAGGTATACATCTTAAAAAATGGCTTTTCGGACAATTTTTTTTTTGTTTTACAACAGAGATATTCTGAATAAGGAATACTAATAGTTTAATCCTGGTAATTGTCGTAATTTTCTGCGATAATTGCTAAATAAAAACTAAAATGAAAAAAAAACACGGTGACGGCTGCTAAAACGTGGATTTACTCAAAAAAGTCACCTATAATTTTTACGTACAAAATAATGAAAAAACATCTACGTTTCGTTGCCTTTCGAATGAGCTATTAAAATCCAAAATCGGTTTAGAAACGATGAAGATATGATCAATGGAAAAACCCATAGAGCCTATCCGAGAACAAAAAAGGACGCGGTCGTTGGGCAGTCGAGCTAATCCCTTCCTCCTTTCAGTCCGCTCTTACGGTTTACTGTGTTCGGATGTGCTCGCTTGCTCTCAGATTTGATATTTTCACGACTTTGATTTTTCCTTACGATTTGGCTGCTGAGTGACTGAGTGTGGACTAGCTGACTAATAATGGCTGTTAGAGAAAGAAGACGATCGTTCAGTATCGACGAATACGCCGATATTATTTTTTATTACGGAGCTGCCAGAGGAAACGCAGAACAAGCTCGTCGAGAATATGCCGAAATATTCCCTTATCGTCGATTGCCTGATGCACGCGTATTCTCCCGAACATTCCGTCGAGTGCGAGAGCGAGGAACCGTCCAAAGATACCAAGGTAAGGAACAGCCATTATTATTATTATTTTGTTTACACAAAATTCTTTATCAAATCCGTTTCAAACTAAATAAAACTAAACCTTTCCTATCAGTTTTTTGTTATCCTTGCACGTACCCTTTTAATTGTGGGATTGCAAAACAAATGTCGCTGTCCATACAACTTACTAAAGTTAAACCCATAAATTATCGGTATGCCAGGGCTCGATAGGCTAGCTTTCTTCATAAGATAAACACCGATACGTCAGTGGTGCCTCACTACCTGCCGTAAGGCCCGTAAGTGCGACAGACAACCCAACAGAGGGCGTCCTGTTTCCACATTTTATTACCACGCGGACAGCGAGTCTTTGATGCTATAATTGCTTTTAGTTTGACTAATATTAACGGCTACGTAATTAGCACCATAAAAATCAACAAAAGTCATTGTACTAAAACTTATAAAAACAAATCTTTTTTGTTTTCAGGTGACGCAGGTAGACCTCGACTGTATGCCGCGGGAGACGAAGAGGAAATTTTAAATTACTTCGCAGGGACTCTACTCTATCTACACGAATGGTAGCTCGGCTTATGGGACTCTCCCAATGGAAGGTGTGGTACCTTCTTCATGAAAGTGGGCTCCACCCTTACCATTACACACCTGTTCAGGTAATAGAAGAAGGGGATCCTTTGAGACGAATCCAGTTTTGCAGATTTTTAATCAATGCGGATGTTGAAGATAGGAATTATCTGAGAACGATCTTATGGACTGATGAGTCCAAGTTTGATAAGGACGGTATTACCAATTACCGTAATGTTCACTACTGGAGAGAACGTGTCATGGGTAATCCACACCTAAAAAGACCAAAAGGTTCACAAAGAAGATTTAACCTTAATGTGTGGATGGGAATAATCAATAACCGTTTGATTGGACCTCATTTCCTGCCTCAAAACCTTAATGGGGAAGCATATGAAGATTTTCTCAGGAATGTTTTGCATGAATTGTTGGAAGACGTGCCGCTACAAACAAGACAACACATGACCTTCATGCATGATGGCTGTCCAGCGCATTTCAGGCTAGCTGTGAGAAATTGGCTTGACGAACACTTCCCCAACCGCTGGATAGGTAGAGGTGGTCCAATACCATGGCCGGCACGTAGTCCCGACATCACACCCATGGACGTGTGGGGTCGAATGAAAAGTATCGTGTATGGTACTGATGTACCTGTACCTAATATTGAAGGCCTGCGCAACAGAATCATTCACGCAGCGCAGGAAATACAAACGGAGCTTCGAGATTCAAGGGTTGTGAAAACGGGTGTCCTGAGAAGAGCACGAATTTGTATTAGAAATAGGGGTGGGCATTTTGAAAACGCATTATGAATAAGAATGTTTTTTGTAATAAATTGATTTTTCAGCATTCAGCTTTTTTCTTTCATTTTTATTATTCGTCTATCTTGATGGTCCCTGAACCGATTTTAGATTTTAATACCGTATTCGACAGGCAACGAAACGTAGATGTTTTTTAATTATTTTGTACGTAACAATTATAGGTTACTTTTTTGAGTAAATCCACGTTTTAGAAGCCGTCACCGTGTTTTTTTTTTTTTTCATTTTAGTTTTTATTTAGCAATTATCGCAGAAAATTACGACAATTACCAGGATTAAACTATTAGTATTCCGTATTCAGAATATCTTTGTTGTAAAACCAAAAAAAAAATTGGCCGAAAAGCCATTTTTTAAGATGTATACCTACTTTAAAATTTTAAGTAGAACTTTTTGGTAAAATTCTTCAAGTACGAATATCTTGGAATGGGTTACTGTGGGATAGTAGGTCTCATAGTAATATCGGCTCTAATTACCCTATACTATCACCCCTTACCGGCTCCGCCACTAATTTCCTGTCACCCTGTATATCTGCTGACTGCGGCACAGCCAATTCTCCCGGATGATTTTGAAGCATCGGCAAAGACCATTTCGGCGTTGTGGTTTCTTTCGATAATTTCTTTATATCCGCATTGAATGAGCTGGTGATTTGTCTCTAGTTTCGGATATACACTCAAAGAGGTATCAATAATTGTTTGTGGTGCAGTCCAAGGAGGAAAGTCTAAACGGCATCGAAGGGTTTCATTAAGGAAATCGAAGTTGAGGTTGTTCTCTCAGAGAATGACGTGTAGTTGACGTTTTGGCGTGAAGATGGTCGATTATTATTAAATATTAAGTTGTAGGCAGGATTGTCTGGAAAACTTGAAATTTTGGCAGCATAGCATAGAGACAGGTATTGTGTACGTAAGCTTAGTGGTAACTCTTTGGCTAGTACCTGTATGCTCTCTACAAGGCTGGTTCGTAGCAGTCCAAGTGCTGTCCTGATTGTTGCGTTTTGCAGGACTTCGAGTTTATTCAGTAAACTCTTGCTTGCATTGCTGTAACAGATACAGCCAAAATCGATTCTGCTTTTAATAACTGCATTGTAGATTCTTAGTATCGAAATAGTATCGTTACCCCATTTTTTATTTGCTAAGGTTTTTATTAGATTTAGTCCGTTTTGGCAAGAGGTGATTATGTGTTTTATGTGGGGGTCCCATTTCAATTTTGAGTCAAGTACTAAGCCTAAGAATTTGATGTTGTCCACTTTTGTTAAGGGTCTGTTATTCAGGTGCAATGTGATATTGGTCGTATTTCGTTTTGCTTTGCTGAATACCATATAGTTGGTTTTGTCATTGGCGAATTGAAATCCCGTCCTATCAGCCCAACGTTCCATTTCTCCCAGTGTATTTCCTATTATCTTCTGGCCTGTGAACATATGGTTTGTTTATAGGTATATAATCAAATCGTCAGCGTACATTAAATATTTTACAGGCTGTTTAAACAATTTGTTAAGTCCGTTTAAAGCAATTAAGAATAGAGTGACGCTTAATACTGATCTTTGAGGGGTTCCGTTTTCTAAATTTTTGGCAGGAGATGTGTATCCGTTAGCTCTCACTCTAATTGTCCTGCTGTGTAAGAAGTTTGAAGTAAAAGCTAGTATATCACCTCCGATCCCCATCTCTGCCATGGTTTTGAGAATCAGATGCTTCCAAGTAGTGTCATAAGCTTTGTAAATGTCGAAAAATACTGCAATTACATTTTGATCATTCAGAAGGCTTCGCTGATGGCTGATTCAAGTACGATTATGTTGTCTACCGTTGACCTGTCATTACGGAATCCACTTTGATGATTACTAATGAATCTATTCTGGTCTATGAACCATACCAAACGCTTGTTCAGAATGTTCTCTAGTAGCTTACACCTGCAACAGGTGAGGGAGATGGGTCGGTAGGATGTAGGATCATCTTATTTTTTGTGTGGTTTTAGGATCGGAATGACGATAGCTTCCTTCCATAAATTTGGAAATTGACGGGATTTCAAAATATGATTATACAGGGTGTCCGCAAAGTTGGGGTTTTCCTTTACACGACGTGTAGATCTTGAACACATAAGCAATTTTTCTTAGTACCATATACACCAGTGTCTTAAGGGAACCGAGATAAAGGGCTCTGCAACATCAAAAATATCTGAATACCGTCCCGTAGCCGCGATATCACCGAGTGGTACAAGGTCACTGGCTCAACCCGACGACAGAACTGGGTCGGGGTCAGTATGCAACCTTCAACCGACGGTTACGGTCACGCGTGTAGAGGTAATCGCGTAGACGAGAATCCCTCAACAAGCACTAGAGACATGGCTAGAGAAGTGCAAGTATCAAAAACTAAAGTGTGGCAAACGCTGCGTGAAGAGGGGCTGTATCCGTTTCACGTCCAACGTGTACAAGCCCTTTAACCTGACGATTTTACAGCAAGAGTGCGGTTTTGTGAGTGGTTGTTACATAAACATGACAATAATCCGGACTTTTTGAACTGCATATTGGTGACAGACGAATCTACGTTCACGCGCAATGGGGTGAATAACTTTCGCAACACTCATGTTTGGTCAGTAGAAAATCCGCACGCTGTCCGTCGGGCACATTTTCAACAAACATTTTCGGTGAATGTTTGGGCATGGCATGATGAACGGCTCATTGGACCATTTATTCTCCCAAATCGATTGGACGGGATGCAATACCTAGATTTTGCCTTCCTTGTTAGAAGATATGCCATTAAGTGTAAGACAATCAATTTGGTTTCTGCGTCTGCTCGGTAGCGTATCAGCTGATTTCATTTTCTGTTGGAGCGGTATGATTTCGGGCAGAGACGTACTTAGCCCTTCTCGTCAACTGGAGAGTGAGTACTTTTTCTTTTATTTTTCAAGGGTAGTTGTTTCTGAAAAGGAAAACCCCAACTTTGCGGACACCCTGTATATAGTAATAGGTAGAAGCTTTGCTTCGTTCCGGAGATTTTTTATAAATAGATATGGATGGTATATCATCAGGACCTGGGGACGTGTCTTTCGTTGTTGTAAGTGCCTCTTCCAGTTCTTCTCTTGATATGAAGTCATTCAGTGGGCCGTCGATATCCGGTAATATTGTACCTGTAGATTCTGCTTGTTGTTTATATTGGAGGAATTCAGTGCTGAAGCTTTCATCACTTAAAGATGCTTGTTATACGTTGTCAAATACTTCTGGAATCTCATATTTGTTTGACGTTGTTTTGCTCTTGTAACTAATGGTGTCGATTTCTTTGAATCCTCGTGACCCGCTTATCTTTCTCACTTTGCTCCATATCTGCGACATAGCAGTTGAGGTATTTATAGTAGAAATATAATTATGCCATGTCTCTTTCTTGCTTTTCTTTATCAGGAATCGTAATTTTGCTCTATGTTTTTTTAATGTTGTTAAATTCTCCCATGTATTGTGCTTTTTAAGTATATTAAACGAATGGTTGCTGTCTTTTAAGGCTTTAGAGATGCGATCATTCCACCATGGAACGATGTGCATATTTCTGCAGGGCTGTAGTAGCAGCAGCTTCCTTGATAATATGCACGATTTGATTTAGAGGAACTTCGACGTCAGTCTCTAATTCGACAGTAGAAACCGATTGGCAGATTAGATATTGATATTCATCCCAATTTGCTTGGTCAAACTTCCATTTTTACTGGGGTGGTGGAGAGGAAGGACTATCATTATTATGATGAATGCATATTGGATAGTGATCACTGTCATATAAGTCAGCGAGAGTATCCCAGGAGAGAAAGATGGCCAATGTTGAGTCGCAAAATGACAAATCTATAGATGAAAAAATGCCCATTGTAAGCATTGAATCTGGTGCTGTTTCCATTATTTAATAGCGTTAAATTATTATTATTCATGATCTGTTCTATTTTCCTACCGTGGTTGTTGGAATAATCTGAACCCCAGATAATGTTGTGGCTATTGAAGTCGCCAACTATGATTCGTGGTGTAGGAACCTGTCGTATCACATTTTCAATGTCATCAAAATTAATGTCTCCTGGATGTGGGACGTATTTGTTGCAGACATGTATTGTAGTATGATGCTTGATTTTTACAGCTACGGCTTCGATATTTGTGTTTAGTTGAATCTCTTCTGATAGTATATTGCTTTTTGTGAAGATGGCCACTCTACCGGATGCTACTTGTTGATTAGGTCTGTTCTTGAAGTAGCCCTGGTAGTTTTTAGGTGGAAATGTTTGTTTGTTTTCTTTGATATGTGTTTCTTGGAAACATGTCACTAAGGGGTTTCCGTGTTTCATAATAAGGTTGAGCATTTCTAGATATGTGTAGTAAGCGTTGCAATTCCATTGAAGGAGGAACATAGAAATGGTGGGGGAAAAATAAAGGACGATTTAATACGTAGGAAAGAGGATCGTGACATGTCACTATCCTCAGCCGAATCAGTTTCCAGTCTTTTCGAAATTTTCTTCTTAATCTTGGTGATTCTTGTTTTAACTTTTCTGTCCTTGAGCCGTCCATAGAGCTCTGTAAGAAAGTCTATAATGCTTGATACATCATCAGAATAATTTCTAATTGTCGAGGTTGTATCTTTCGATTTGTAGTCATTATCTATTAGATCAGCTACCTTAACTAGGCGTAGTTTTGTTTTGGGTAGCTGGGAATTAATGAATTCTTCAGCAGGCTGGAAATGAAAACTTGTCGTCGGGAACTCAGTACGTGATTGTTCTCTGATTCGGGCATACCCACCCTAAGGTAGGTCATCCGAGAAACTAATTCCCATCCCATGTTCTGCAGTCTATCTTCGATGGCATTATTGGAGATAGAGGGACATATATTAGATATTACCAACCTTTGGGCAGGAGAGACCAGACGTCTAATTTCAATATCATGGTCATTGATTTTAATAGTTTTATGATTTAATATGATTTGATCAACTACTTCGGAGCTGCTGAGGTAGATGCAAATTCTATTGTTTGATATCCACGATGCAAACAGTACGTTTCTGGGACGTGCAACTGATCCGACTGCTACTATGTAATCGTGATAATAATAGTAGGTCATTGTGATAGTGCACTGGAGTAGGATAATGATGTGATGGTGTTGGTTCCTTCACATTGAGTCATGGTGGAAAGATATTGAACAGTTGTGTATAATAGATCGTGATACAGCCCTGGCGGTACTGCCTCGACGTGCCGCACTGGGCCGACGCGGCCGGCTCAAGCGGTGTTTATCGACTCTGACTTGTTTGTTTACTATCCGTGTTCTACTGAATTTATTCAACTTACAGTTGTATTCCTGCGGTGACCGATAGTCCAAATCTGTTACAAGTGGATAGCACAGCTCTCACGAAATTACTTCAAATATATCTCTTTGTGTCGATGATTAACGTTGCAGTTGAAATCGTTGCCATTCGGCTTGACGGTCAGGGCAGTACTAATTTTCTACTTTGTTTATTCATTTGCAGGAAATTGTCTCTCACTTAACTGACATTTATTTTTCTTTTTTTACCCATGCTCTTAAAAAAGAAACTGACAAAGGTTATTCAAACATTTTTTCTCTAGTGTGGTGAACCTAAAATAAGTAAGTCGTTTGATCCACATTCATTTAAAACGATTTTATTTTAATCTCAGTATGACATACGACACGACACATTTTTTACGGCAAAACCAAAACCTATGTGGGCGATGCCACAGGTAGAAAGCTAGTTAATTCATAAAGGCACAAGGTAGCTCCTCTGAGGAAAAAGCTAGCTACAAACATGTATAAAAAAATAATAAAAATGGATCAAGTCAGCCAAACAGACCCATACAATATACAGTTAGTCCATAGTTTCCCACCCATTTGATAACGCCAGAAATTCCTTCTTCAAATTAACAGTCAGCTTGAAAGCTAGGGAAATTTTGTTATTTTAAATGTAGTCACCTATAAGCTGCGGTAGTAAAACCGCGGAGCGGGAAGATAACAAATTAGTATTACTAATTTTATGAAATTAGAATCTTACATTGAACTAAATTTTACAGTATAAAAGCTGCCTATGAGCCAAACTTCCTATTACACAATCCATTCTTAGTTTGATTCTACTCTAAATAGAACCTCATCGTTGCCAAACTTTAGATATTAGAAAACTACATGCAGTTTTAAACAAATATGCAAGTGCCCTTTAATCCATTAATTCGGCCCTGCCACAAAATTCGTTATTAGCTGACAATTCATGTTTGTAGGTCAAATAGTTTCAGACATTTCGTGGTTAATTAATATCTTTTCGCTTTTACATCTCTCTGTACTTAGCCCCCTAATGTAGCCCTGTGGCAAAATCCGTTTTTAGTTCACATTTCCTCCCCATGAACTACATCTCTACCAAATGTCATGTTCATTGGTTAAATAGCTTCCGATATTTCATAATTAAGGTGTATCTTTTCGCTTTTATATATATTTGCCCTTAGTTCCCTTAATCCTGCCCTGTTGTGTTTATTATGTTTTGTTCATACTTCCAACTAGTTTTCGAGATAAATTTCTATAACCTGAATGAAGGTTCACAATAAAAAAAATCAACACCCTCCTATCCCATCTTAAGGTTGGTCTGCAACAAAAGGTAGCCTATCTCCGTCTACATAATATATATAGAGAAAATGATCATGCGGAGAAAGGTATATAACAAAAAGTAGGAAAATGAAGGGCAAAATCCGCAAAAAGGAGGAAAGTGGGTTCGAGCAGAAAATCGGATAGGTAACCCGAGCGATACGTATTTCTGCTGGTTGGCTTCATCAGGCTCGAAATGAATGCACATATGAAACTACAAACAATGTGTAGGTTGGCTCTTGTTGTGGACTTCGTGTGTCGTTTTTTTCCCTCTCCATCTTCGTTTCCTCAGGTTACACCCGTATGCCGTGTGGGCATGTGTATCTACTCTTGTAGTTTCATATGTGCATTCATTTCGAGCCTGATGAAGCCAACCAGCAAAAATACGTATCGCTTGGGTTACCTATCCTATTTTCTGCTTCTGCTTTTTGTTATATATATATATATATATATATATATATATATATATATATATATATATATATATATATATATGCTAAAATAAGTCAAAATCGGTTCTGCCGTTTTGGCGTGAACACGAAAGATACATGCTTTCACATTTTTAATATCACTAGAGATTGTGACAGATCGTGAACCTTTTTTCGGCCGTGCTACAAAATCCTTTCCTGATATCTAGCAGGATTTTCAAAGAGAAGCAGCTCGAGTACAATTTAACATCTACAATACAGCCAAATCGCAAAATGCGTTCTTATACCAAATTACATCCAGTAGACAAACAATGAACTTTCATACAAACTTGTAAATACCTCTATCACCGGCCCTGTCGCAAAATCTGCTCTTAGATGACATATTCTGTCCATAGCTACCTTTTTGTCAAATTGCAATTTGAGTTTTCAAGATTTCATTATTAACAATTATGTATATATTTGCCCCTAGCCCCGTCCCCCTTAATCCAGCCCTGTCGCGAAATCCATTCTGAGCTGACATATGCCCTACCCATAAAGTACATCACTGCTGAAGTTCGTGTTCATGAGTTGAATAGTTATTTATATAAATTTGACAAGAAAAGTGATAAGGTTCGCCGTAGAAATATCCAACCCCCCCTACCCCATCTTAAGGATATCATTTCTGAAATTCTATATAACATTGTTTATTTTAGACACAAGATACTCCTACTGGTAGGCTGGCCTAATTTGAAATCTTTTAGGTTCAAGAGTACTAACCCCCACTTGACACCTTAGGGGTGGAATTTCCAAAATTTCTTTGTAAGTGCTCATTTACGTATACATTATATCGAATCAAATATATAAACCTATAATTGTTTCTCTAACTTGAAGATTCATAGTTTCCCCATAGTAACTTTCACCCCCTATTTAAACCCCTTCAAGTTTTATTTTTGCAACAAAAATTAGCTGATGCCCGTCTCCTAGGTCTAATCTATATCTATCCTAAAATTCATCAAAATCGGTTCAGTTGTTTTAACGTGAAAACGGAACATACAAAGATACATACAAACATGTATACACACAGTTTCACATTCATAATATTAGTAGGGATAATTATATGTAATTATATAATTTCAATAGAACGATATCCTAACTTAATAACTATTTATTTACGGTCTTATACTTGAAGTTAAACAAAACCGCAAACAAATCAAGATCTAAAGATGTCGAAATGTAGTAAATGCCCTATACACTTAATCATTTCGGTCGGAGCGCTTTCGCTCCCGACACCTCATGTCGAATTCCATTAAGTTGCTTGGGCTGTAGCCGATGAAAAATATGTATCTAAGGGCGGTATCGTACAATTTTAGGACGCCTTTATGGCCTCCTTGATTTTCATAGTCTTCTCTAACCTTCAGTTACAGTTTTGTTCTGTTCCGTGTCAGCGCTCTATTTTGAGGTTCTGTTAAAAATATCTATTTCCATCAAATTGTTCATATGCTTTTGATTTATATCATCTGTTTATCACGCCGAAATTTCCTACAATACAGACAGAAAATGTAACCTGTCAATAGGAGACCGCTGACGCTGACACGGAACATGTGAATTCTAGAAATACCCCAGCCTTTCAGAAGGAGAGAAAATATTGTGACAATCAAGGAGGCCATAAAGGCGTTCTACAATTGTAGGAACGACTGACGATACGGTCCTAAGTTATTTCCCGGGATAAAAAGTAGCATATGTGCCATTCCAGACAATAGCATATTTCTATGCCAAATTTCATCTAGATCAGTTCAGCGATTTTGGCGTGATTGAGTAACAAACATCCACACTTTCTCGTGTATAAGTTGGGATTTAGTACTAAAGCAAGTTACTACTGATTTTAAAATACTGTTTTAATTTATTGTTACACACACACACCACACACACACACACACACGCACACGTACATTTAGCTTATTGTTGAATACATATATTGACTTACGTCTTTTGTCTCATTTAAAATTAAATGGAAATATCAAAAATCACCCAATTATGCAGTTACATTCAACGAGTCCAAGCGGGATAATGGTAATCAAAGGAGGTACCCAAACCTACTTTATTTACAATAATTGTTCATCCCAATAAAGAACAACGACACCGACAAAGGCCAACAAGTCAAACGACTGAGACCAATTAGTGAGTTTTCTTTTCATAGGTCGTTATTTCTAGAAAATACGACGATAAGGAATGTAACTTCCTACAGCTCCATTTTTTGAGCATTATTATTACGATAGAACTTTACAATACTTTTTCTAGGTCCTTCTGAAGTTGGAAGAGTGAGATTAAAACGTATGCTTTTATTAACTGAAAGTGTAATAAAGTTTTTTTAAGTACCTATGAGTACAAAATTCATCTCCTAATGGGGTGAAATAGGAGGTGGGAAATTGTTTAAAGCTTTAAATTCTTTTAATGAACTTGAAACTTGTGGGAGTTATAAGTTTGTATGATAATTTTTGTTTTTTCAAATGGCGTTACTTGATACTTTGTGCAAATATTCTTTAGAGCCAATAAACAAATGCGCAACATACTGTACAGTGCAAATGGTGAAATGTGTGCTTTTTAAAAAATAATTTCTTAAGAGCGTAATTTGAAATAATTGTTGAAATTATGTGGAGCTTTAGTTATTTTTTATAAATCTTATTATACCTATATATTATCTTTTTTCATAAATACATTAAACAGGCCTCTCCAACTCGAGCACTTAGTGCTGGTGCGCTCCGGTGCTGAACCCAGCGGCACCGGTGCCGTTCCCCCTCCACCTCGACCGCACAGCCGTCGCGACAGAGACCCGACTGTCTCTCGGGCGCGGGCCATTTCTTAATAGGACAAGACAAAGTGGACAGGTTTTTTAGTGTCTTAACGTGCATCTTTATTTAAACAATGTCATTCAATTCTGCATGGAAGAAGCCTATTTTTTGTAAATACTGATGGAAAAGCAAAATGTTTAATTTGTCACCAGAGAGACAAGCCCTTCTAAGTTCTGAAGAGGAAATTATTAATGGTGTCGTAATGCAAATTATATTGTTGCTTTGAAAATCGCAAAAAGTGGGAGACCGTTTATTGACGGTGCACTTGTCAAAGAATGGTTAGTGGAGTGTGCAGAAATATTGTGTCCATCTCGTGTAAGCAACTTTGAGACAATTAGTATGTCCGAGCAAACAATTCCTCGTCGGATACTTGAACTTGGTGCAGATTTAAAAGAACAACTGCGGAAAAATGTGCCCATTTTGTGCAGTATTCTATAGCTCTCGATGAAAGTGAAGACATTTCTGACACAGTATAATTAGCTGTTTTCGTTAGAGGTATCGAAATAGTTTTTACTATCACCGACGAACTACTAGACGTTATACCGCTCAATGATACAATGGCCGGAGAAGATATTTTTGATGCTGTAGAATACACAATGAATGACATGGGTATACTACTCAAAAGTTTGCGTAGTGTTGTTACTGATGGAGCGCCAGCATATTACATCAGGAACAACTATGTGCAAAAACCTTCCGTAATTTCAAATCTATTATGGATGTAGTAATAACATGTGTCAATTTCTGCAGAAAGCAAGGTCTCAACCACGGCAGTTTGAAGTATTTTTAAAAGACCTGGAAGCAACTTACGGTGACATACCCTTTCATTGTGTTACGCGCTGGTTAAGCTGCGCAAAAGTGCTAAAGATTTTTTTTTAAATCATTGACGACGTTGAGATGTTTATGCAAATGAAATTTTTACGACGCCATCTTCAGTGCTTTTCGAAACAACCGCCGCAGTTCCAAATGGAGCTGATTAAGTTTCAATAGTTTCAAATAGTGATTTAATTCCGTTTTATCAAGGTATTAAGCAGCAAGATTTTCCTAAAATTCTTGCACTGGCCTTGGAAACTTGCTCCATGTTCGGTACAACGTACTTCTGCGAGCAGATGTTTTCTTTAATGAATTTGAACAAAACTAAAAAAGGTCTTTGTCTGATGTGTCCTTAGAGGAGATACTCAGAATTTCCACTGCTCAACCCGCTGTAACAAATATTAGAAAACTTGTTGAATCGAAACGCTGTCAAAGATCATCTTAAGAATAAATGTGTTTACGTCGAAATTATGAACATTATTTAATCACCCGCGCGTTGACTCGATCAGACCAATTCAAATGTCAATACGAATGTCACTCATTTTCCGTTGGGGCTGGGAGCCGGCGAAATTAAACCTTATCGCGGATTCGACTAAACTTAGTAATAATATGTAGTTTTTAAGTAAATGAACAGAAAGGGCTTGGTATGCCGATGAAAGTACCTGTCATATCGACTTGAAGATACAACGTGACGGTAGGATTTTACCATAACCTATACGTATATCAACGGTCATGACGTTTCATATTCATTTTACATATACTTTCAAACATCTAGAAGCCTGGTGTCAAACTGACAGACTCAAATGAGCTTTTAAATGCAAGCATGAAGCATACAAACAGGATGTATTATTTTTATCTATTTGCATTGCCTGCTATAGCTTTCAGTCGGTACGACATAAACTTCTGGCGGAAATCAGTTTGTCATACCATGTTATTCCAAATGAGCCGAAAATTTCCATCAAACCTTGTAGGCTTCATTGGATTCGGTGAGGACGGTGAAATTCTCTTGTCACGCTGTATTTTCAAGTCGGTATGACAGGTACATCTGAGGTCTTCTTGTTCATTTACAAAACCATATATTATTACTAAATTTAGTCGAATCCGCGATGAAGGTATACTTAATGCCACCAGCTCCCGAGTCATTTCTATTCGCGATGCGTATGCCGCTGCCTAATCCCTCCCCCACCTTCACGGAGTCACCCCGCAGCACTGTGATGCGAGCGGTGCTCGGCGCTG
Source organism: Acanthoscelides obtectus (assembly GCA_963669975.1). NCBI lineage: Eukaryota > Metazoa > Arthropoda > Insecta > Coleoptera > Chrysomelidae > Acanthoscelides > Acanthoscelides obtectus. Next base: position 67,864,994 of record CAVLJG010000001.1, on the reverse strand, counting down.
CAGTGGTAGCACCAGAACTGAAGAGGCTTGCATTAAAACATTATCGTCTTTGGGGAAACAGCTTCATACAAATCCTCACCCCCTTTTTCCCATTTCTACGTTTATAGGTTTTGGCTCTGCGTTGATATGTTAGTGAGTGAGGCAGTCATCCTCTTTTATGCATAGAGATTTCACCCCTTTCGGGATGAATTTCCAAAAATGTTGAATGATATATGTTTATGAGTATTGTAAAATGTTTTACAGAGTTTCAAGCAAATCCATCGAAAAAAATGAAAGGTTTTGTAACATGCGGCACCTTCTAATGAAATTGTCGTTTAGTCTTTGAAATAAATTTGAGTTTTCCATCATTTTTATGTTTGCTTCATCAATTTTCTGGCGCAGTTGGTTGACATTTGTATATTCAGATGTATAGATTATCCCCATATAAAAAAAAATGTAAAGGATTTAAATCGGGTGACCTTGGAGGCCATTAGTATGTGTCCACCTCTACCTATCCAACGCCCAGGAAAGGCACTGTCTAAGTTATGCCGTACATTCCGTGCAAAGTAATATGGGGAATCATCTCATTGAAAATACATGCGGCTTCAGTCGTCCAAATTTACATCCTCTAGCAGCTCATGCTCATGTAGAAAAGCAAGATATGACTGACCATTCAACCTGGCGGTCAATTCATATGGTCCAATTAATTTTTTGTTGAGTGCTCCAGCCCATAAATTAACGCCGAACGGACGTTGAAAGCTGTGTCGGCGAATAGCGTGTGGATTTTCCACGCCCCATGAATGGAAATTGTGCATGTTGAGTATTCGATTTCGGTTAAAGTAGGATTCATCTGTCCATAAGATGCTGTCGAAAAAAGTTACATCCTCTTCGCACCTTCTCAACATATTCTCACAAAAATCAACCCATTGTGCATAGTCCCTTGGAAGCAATTCTTGTACTTTTTCTACATGGTAAGGAAGCATGTTCTCTGAGCGTAGTATTGTGTGCACTGAAATATGGGATTATATTTCTTCTGGGCGTATCGTCGGCGCTCCTAGCTGACGATGAGTGCCTAGTATGCGGCCCTCCATACAAGCATCATGGACGCGTAGAAAAAAGCAGTGTCGGGATATACCGCGGGATATGACATGATTCAACTCAGATACCAAACGTTAGATACAAATCCCGCGGTGGACCATTGCCTGACTTAGTAATTTCGGTCGGACCGAAGATTGAACGCTCCCGCTCCTGGAATGCGGTGTTGAATGCCCAAGCTCATTAAGATGATTTGGTTATTTGCGTAAAAAATCGGCCATTTTGATTTTACAAAATGTTAATACACGCAGTATCACTCGCATTGCTAGGACGAATCTAACAGTATCTCATATGTCAAAATCCAGCAAATCGTTTGGACTGTAGCTCGTGAAATAGAATTTCTTGTTTACATTAAATAGATAACCATCTGCGTCAAACATACAGATTTTTTAAGGTGAAGCACTTTTCGTAGCAAGCTGAAACTTTCAGGGTTTATTCTACATGGATTGAAATAGTTTTTACAATAAAATGAATAATGAAATACAATCTCAATTTGTTTTACCGTCCTTCAAAATTGAGGGATGGAAGAGATTTTTCACAAAAAAATGAATTCAAGATTTTTTGCGTTGATTCCTAATAAGCTCTGTTAAAAAGTGACATAACCATTGCTAAAACTAACCATTTAGCTCCTCTCAGAAAAAAATCACAGCTCTAAACCTAATGGTTTAGTTGTAATTGCGATTGAAAGTATCCCGTATCCCGAACTATAAAATTTCGGACTACACATATAAGTTCATTCGATATGTTTTGAGGCCCTCTATCACCTGACTTCCGTTGATCCACTACTATTTACACCCTGTATGTAGAAGAAAAGAGATTTAATTGAACATGACCACTATAGATCATGAAAAACCATTGAAACGAGGTGCTGAGTACACTACCTCACAGGGTCACAGGTTGCATAGAAACGTGTTTATATTATAGAGAATAAAAAAATCGCTCTCTGAAATAATGATTTTTAAGATATTCAAAATACGTATTTTGCAAACTTCAACCTTGAGTACATTTTTTTGCACATGTTAGATCGTGTTTCCAACATTCATCCAATTGTTTAGTCCTATGGAATTATATTGATATATTTTTTGGAATAAATTGACCGGATTGTCAGTTCATTTCTCTAATATAAATTCAAGTTCTGAATACAAAACTGATTCTACAAGTTCTTAAACCTGGATTTATATTTGTCTCTGAAATTATAGATGATGTGTCACTTTTCGCATACCATTCCTCACCAAAGTCTCCAAACATCATGCCTGGAAATGTCATTTCCTATTGCTTTAATTAACCTCCCTGTTGTTCATCCCGTTGTTAGAAAATCTTGTACGTGTTATATTGTTTACAGCCGATAAGCATCCAGGAGCCCGCGAGTCACCGCGCGCTGGGGCCGAAGCAGCCACTGTCGTCGGCGGGGCCCCAGGCGGAGCAGTCGGAGGCGGCGGTTCGCTAGCTGCCCCCGGAGGAGGGCCCCCACAAGCTACGGCACCCTCATCGGCCGCGGCCCCCTTCCTCGTCGGGTTGCAGAGTGCTGCTAGCAGCGCGTGAACGGCGACAGGCCCAAACTAATTGTAGAGTGTCTGAGGTGTATACATATCGAGAAAGAAGCATCCGTAGACATGCCTAAAGGAGGTTGTTGCCTAGTAACGACGAACGCCGCACGTGCCAACAGAGTTAGAAAAGATATGCATCTGAATTTAACTCGCCACATTTGTTTATTTGGAGGGTATATTTTGTTGCTTTAATGCAAAAGTAGCTTACTTCCACTATTTCAAGATTGCCCTAAATTCAAAATATGTGGAACAGAGTTAGTCTCTGTCCTATTTCCGGTATTGTTTGTGTCGGTAAGTAACGCCAGACTATTCTGAGTCCTTTTAAGGAAAAGGCTGCAAATCTGTAACGCAAATCTAGCTTATATATGTTCCACTTAGGACCATTCATATTTATAGAAAATACCTTTGCATAAAAGTACTTTGTTGGATTAATCGCAGACTTGTTCGTTACTAATACAAAGATCGCTACCATCATAGAGCTCTTAACTTATGAGGCTTGATGCTTGATGCTCCGCCTGTGACCTGAAATACATCTTGTGCAAACTACCATGGCAGTGGGCCAGTTGTAACGCCATCCACTGACCAAAAGATTAAAAAAGTGCATGTTATTGTCTTACAAGATTATCATGTAGAATTGCAAGGACATTTTATACAAACTTAACCTGAATATTGTGAGATGCTTTTAAATAGAAGCGTAGTGGGGAAGTTAATAAGTGGCAGGATAGTGCTCTGTGATACCTCCTGCTTTGTTGTGGCTGTCTTACACCAAATAGGCTTTGAATTGGTAGATTATCCACTGCCATCTGACCACCAGTAATTTCATAAAATTTAAAAAAACTTAAAGTAATAATTACGGGAACTTGTCAAGCACGCCATAGTTGATACTTGTGACAACGAAATGTATTTCAGTTGTACACAATTTTCCGTTTTTTTTTTTCGGTTGTAGTAGTATTGGTGTTAGAAGGGATTAAGTATAAAAATGGAACATATATTATAAATTGTGTGTAGCTTTACTGCAAGGTTGTCAGGGAGTTGGAGTAAGAGGATCAAGCCTCGTATATTATTTCTGCAATGAATGAGTGATGCCACATTCTATCGTTTGCTGTAAAACATGTGGAAACGCATAAGAAGGGACACTAGTTCTGCATTAAAGCGACGATTTAGAGCATTTAAAAATATCGAAATGCACAAAGGAATGAGAGAGAAAGAGGCTTTTCAGTGTCTATGGTCACTGGTACATAGGTTACCTAGCGGGGCCTTTTGCGCCTCTATGCTGCTGGTTCCCCAAACTAGCCATTTTAGTGCGTCATTTGTTAGTATGAATAAAGGCAAGCGCACTGGGGCGTTTTTCTAACTGCAATTCACGCAGTTTGAAACGCACACGGCAGAAAACCACGATGCGGCCAGGTGCATAAGTCATGTGGTTCCTGAATTTAGACCTAGTATAGTCGGTCTGTGGTCCACGAAAGGGTCACTGCGACTCTAAATATTCTATATATTAATCCTCTGCACGACAGTGAAGGAATATTACCATCCTCATTATTTCTATGTGGTATCGGAATAGTTTCTAGTCACACATCTATGTTTTATAGGCGATGTGTGAGATGTAGTGTTATACATCATACATTTGCTTGGATCTGTGGAAAGTTAAATTCATGTGAATGAAGATCGCATGAAAGCAGTTTTTGTAAAAGATAGGTATTGCGTAAGCTGTGTCATTTAGGCATATTTTGTTCACTTAGATAACTTTCAGGTTTCTCGTCAGTGATTTGTTTCAGTTGCCTGTGGTCATAACAGGTTTGCTTTGTTTACAGTTCATTCATGTCCTTGCGGTGAGTATTATAGCGTTGACATATTTGTCTTACAGAGCCGCTTTCCAGTGCTTTTGGATTGAGAGTTGAATGCGTGATGTTCCCAAACTGCTGTAGCAAACGTGCACGGGAACGCAACGAGAAAAACCCAACATGTTTTTGTTTTTTTTTTTGCTTTGACGTTGACAGTTTTGTGAGCATACGGCCAGACTAACAATGAAAATGCGAAACGTATTTTCAGAAGCATTGTGGTGCTTTGAAAATGATGGCGTAACACGTCAGAGGTCAACATTTTTATGTAATGCTTATGTGTAAATGTGTCGAATTCATGTTAGTGTAGACATTCAACATTATTTTCAAAGTGTCTAGTTATAGATGAAGCCAACTTCATCTTCAGCCTTCTTGTGCCGTCTTGTGATATTCGTTATTCAGGAACATCCCAAATGTATGTTGTGACTCTGGGTCCATACATTATCAATTTTTTACCATCCTCCAATGCAAAAAAAACAAAAACGGTGATAAAACATAACTAACAAGCTTGACACATTGTCATTGTCATTATCCCCACTATTTCAGAGCGTATAACACGGTATAAAAAACTAGTGCATAAGCGGGCAGGGGATTTTAAAAATGAATAGCTCAGGTGCATGACACTCTAGAGCAGTGGAACGGTATTGCCAGGTATTTGGCAGTACTCCGAGTAACACAAATGAGGCACTGGAAAACGGCTCTGATTTTGATACTACAATTTGATTGGTTCAAGAGTGAACAACAGTTTACTGAACATTTCTATAAGACATTTATTATAAAAGTATATAGCAGTAACCATGTATACCGTATGGAGAATTTATTTCATGCGATCTTTTCAGCATAGCAGATTTCTGTAGGAGAAAAAGGTGTATTTCCGGATGTCATCAATTTCCACAGAATACTTTCTGAAAATATTTGTAGACTGTTTGATAAATGTGACGAAAGTTCCTCGTATTCATGAGGAAATTTGCAATGTCCAGTTGCTACCCTACATAATCTTAAAATAGGGTCTGTTTCTATACAGTTGTTTAGTATATGTATCCGTTTTCAGATAAGGCATTTTTATCTTGGAGAGATTTTGTTTGTATAGCAAAATATTAGTCTGATTTTTAGAAAAAATATTATATTTCGTTGATCGGACGTTGATATCAGGTATACCAATATTCATCTAAATATAAGTAAGACTACAGATCTATATAAAAACAGGCCCCACAGCTCGTCATACGGTCAATTTCATCAAACACTCCGCTCCTGATAACATTAGATAAATTGTTAGCAATAATAAATTTTGATTGACAGATTGGCGTAAATAGATCTATACGTTTGTATAAATATATATATATATATTATTATTTTAATGAGCGTGTCGTCTTACGATTCATATAGATACATTGAAGTTTAAGATGGCTTAAGCAGTATTTCCTAATATTAGCGCTCATCCTTTATTATGCCATCTTTAAGCTGTCATTGGCAATAACCTCCTTTTACATGTTCATTCATTGTGGAAAAGGATTTACATTTTTTATATATAGACATCACAAGTTTTTTTAAATACCACACATTCGGCAAAAAATTCTAAATGAAATGAAGCATTGCTTGCTTCTCTTAAAAATATATATTTTGGTTTTACTAAACGAACATTAGATAAACGTTCTGTATATAATGAATACATGTGATTTTCGTTTTGTATGGCTGAAGAGACATTTCAAAATTTGCCGAATGCGTGATAACTACTGTAAAAAATATTTAGTATATTTTTACCGCTCTTTTTCCAACTTTTTTAAGTAGTTTGATTATTTGGCGACATTGTACATCCTTGTTTTTAAAAGTCGTATGCGGAATTGCCTAAAATGTTGAATGGACATTTTTTAAGTGTAATAGGTTTAAAACAAATTTGATGCTAGATTTTTAGTTATACATCCTTTATGAGTAAGTGCATTATTATTTGTGAGTAAAACAATCACTGTTGTGAATTTTTTATGTAAACAGTTTTAAGCTACCAGAATAAAATTTTTATTTTTTGGTTTTTTGAGAAAAATAAATGCTAAAGAATATGATGTGTATAAATTTGGTTTATTTAGGAGAAATGCATTGTATGAACGAGTACATAGCCCAACGTTTATGTTAAAATCTAGATGAATACACAAGTTACTATTAGATACGAGTATATACTGAATGGACTTTAAAAATCTACCAGTGAAGGACAAAGTGGACTTAAAACAATTTTTATGGTGAAGTGCGGTATTTGTAGAATAAAATAGTGATATTTGTGACTAATTTCAGTGATTTATTTTACCATCCGCTTCGACTGTCATGTATTTTCATTTTTCTGACGCTGAACATTCCAAACACACATTTTGAAAATTACAGATATGTATATGTAAAAACAGTTGTGTGCTATTTGCTCAGTATATTTTTGTAAACAAGTTTCTAGAGCAAATAAAATATAGAAAATGGTTCACCAACAGCATCCTTTAAATTAGCAGCTTCTATTGAAAATATGTGACAAGATACAAATAGAACAAGCATGTGAAAAATTTGAATTGTAGGGCTATTGGACTTCCACAAAATTTTCAAATAAATATCTCGTAAAAAAGTCTTTCTCTCTTTTTATATAAAAATCCCTTTCATCGTTAGAGCTGTTACTGATAGTACAATCATGGAGTTTGCATAGCTATAATATAGTTGAAACTGCCAAACACCTCGAACGGGAGTAGTCGTGGGATTAATATAGTCTAGTGAAATTGGCTTTGCAAGTTTATTTTGCCAACTCGTCCAGTGAGAGTAGTTACTGTTATAGAGTAAGTTTACTTGGCAGCCGTTGACACAAGTAGTTGACGCCGTTCGACGGATTAACTAATCTAGTGAAATTAACTTTGCAAGTTTATTTGACAAACATCACGGGCAAAACCAGTATGTTAAGATGGTAGCGATTCTTCGTTTTTTCATTTCGGAGAAAAATATGGATGAGTTTGTTTCAATCAAAAGGAAGTCCATAATGATTATTTTCAACCGCTAAGAATAAAGTGCAAACGCTGAGAGCAGTTAATGATACAGCAGAAAGAGCAGTCAAGTTAATGCAAGACTTCCATGACTTAATCACTGCTGATGAGAAACAAAAACAATTTTTATTACGTTGCGTACAAGAACGCAGCCAGGTAAATCAGTAATTAATGTTTTTATCTTTTATCTAAATATCTAAGTAATAAAAGATGCAAACAAATCAGTTATATGTCGAACAGGAATTACGTTTTGAAATCCATACTTTCCCTATGAAATTTTCAAATTCAAAGTTTGACCGAGAGTCGGCACGGTTTAGTTACATTAGAAGTGTTACATACAGAAGAAATAATTTCCTCAACTTGAGTTTTTGGTAACGAGGTAGACTCATCAAAAATGAAACGATAACATTCTCACGGAATTTTATTGACGATAAGAAAAAAAATCTGTTGGGCGACCCCGCAGCTGAATACACTTCTGTTTTCGTCTAGACATCGACAAAATGAGGATAATCGATGTCTAGTTGTGGCACCTCATTCCAAGCAACTCGAACATCGCTCTTTGGTAGGCCTCGGTGGACCAATTGGCCTTCTTCGTGTTCCTCTACCTTCTTCTATCGACACACGCGCATTACCGTCATTGCAGTACAATTAACCCGCCGGCCAATTTCGCGATAGGGCAAATCAACATCTCGATACGCAATAATTCTACCCCTGTCAAAGTTGCTAACATGGTGATAATTTGGACGTCTTCGAACTCGAAGCATTTTGTTATGGTTAACACTTACTAGTAAATGAAAGGGCAATAACTAACAATATCTGTACTACATAGCTCTCAGGAACTGTTTTCTTTACAAAAACTAAGAGAACATTTTAACAAAGGTAAACAAGAACAAAGATGAAACGTTGACATTGTTGCCACAGCATGCTTTAAACACACTTTAAATATAGTCATTATGTTGCCAAAAAAACAAGTTGAAATTATTTCTTCTGGGTGTAACACTTCACACTCCCCGGGGTGCTGCGGTGCCGTCATAAGGGCGCCGCGAAATATTCATTTAAACAATTCGGCAATTTTCTTGGAATTTCCAATTCTCGAATTTTTTCACCAACCATCGTGTATGCAGAAAGTAAAAAAATTAGAAAAAAATCTGATGTATTAAGGGCGCCGCGGAAAAGGATTTTGAACATCTGGCTTAGTATACAGGGTGGCGCATCGAAAGCGAAACAGACGCATTTACTGGCAGCTCATTTTTTTTTTGGAAAAACGCTCAGACGCGTCGATTTTTCTTTTCGAGGGGAACACAAGTACATTATTTTAAAGGTCTTTCAATTCCCTTTATAATGATGTAAAATACATGAGCTTTAGTTCAGTAGTTTTGAAGATTTATTGATTTAAAGCTTAAAGTAGACTTTAATAGGTATATCAAATTAGTTTGTACTACTTTCAGAAGAAATTTGACTAAAAGAATTTACTTAATAAGTAAATGTTTTTCTTCACTACGCCCATGGTTTTTTTATCATTTTGTTGTTGAAAATAGCTAATGGAGCGTTTTTTTTGTGGCAAAAAAGTTATTTCTTGAAGAAAGATAAGGAAATATCTAGTACTTATTTTAAATAGGAATTTAGTACATAGTTTGCGATTGATTTGACCAAACTTTGTTGCTAAAATAATTTGTAACGCTTTATTACATAAATTAACCATGGTATATTCCACAGCAGAAAGAGTTGAAATTATCGAAATATTTTTCGGAAATAATCAGTGCGCTAATAGAACAGCAGATATATTTAATGAGCGACATGAGAAGGGGGGTCAGTCGCCAATAAAAAACGCAACATCGAAAATCCCAAAGGCGAACGCTACAAGCTCAATAATTATCGCGATACTTGGATCACGATCCAATATCGTGATATCTATTGATTGTGTGATATATTGATGGATCACGATCCGTATCGTAGGATTTCTAGAAATCTTGAAATCCGTGGTCAAATCCATGGATCACGCGATATACAGGGTGACTTCGAAGTTGAGTCATTTATTTTAACAGTGAGTAGATCTGATCAAAAGAAATGTTTTTTTCCTTTACCATTTTTCTGGTAAAATTAAAGTAACAAAGTTATAGCCCTTTGGAAGTTTGAGTACCGCCCTGCCTTATACGTTATGCTCGTGTTTGGCGACAACGGATATAATCCGCTTGACCGGTTCATCGCATCGGAAACAAAAAAGCGAAAGAATTTGAAACGTTTATCACGATGTCTTTCGTCAGTCGATAACGCGTAAGTGAATAGTAGTGTGTTGCGTGGCTCAAACGAAATAAAAAATGGCACATGTTTATGCGGATCGGTTTCCCAATCGAGTGCAACCAACCCCTCGTGCCTTTGTTAATGTAGTACAACGGGTTCGTGAATCAGGTGACTTAAGACCTCACAGGTGAGGACATGCTGCTCCAAGACCGCACGATCAAATACAGGTCCGCACTGAAATACTTGTCGGGAGGATACTTTATTAAACAAGGTAACATTTCTTTTTTATTTTTTTTTTTATTTTTACACACATATTTTGGTTTATCTTCCTTCTACAATCATTATCTGAAAATTAATGACTCAACTTCAAAGTCACGTTTAGTTTCACCGTTATATGTATATATCACGTCAGTACGCGTTCTAGTTTAGCCAAGAGCATGATGTCTGATGACGAAAGCACGTGTGTGGAGCCTTCGGAGGGAACGGCGTCATCTCTTACAAGGGAACAACAACATTTAAAATCATTTATATTGCATTTGGAAAGTTTGCCAGAAATTTTGGACTCTTCAAGAAATGATTATTTAAATAAATTGAAAAGAACTCACGCTTATGAAAAGTTGGTGCTGATCTACAAAAAAATTAAGCCGAATGCAACAGTTGACGTAAGGAAAAAAATAAACTCCATAAGATCAAATTACAGGAAAGAACTCAAAAAAGTTTTGTAGTCAAAACGTTCGGGAGCTGGCACGGATCAAATATACACCCCAAAATCTTGGGATTTTCATATGCTGAAATTCTTGAAAAAGACTGAACAACCTGTTGGCCTGGTAAGTGAACTTTTATGTTTTAGTTTTTGAAAAGATCTGAACTCTGATATTTTAATAAATGTTAGATGTGTTCAATGTTGGCAGTACGATTAATTTGGCTAGGGGGTTCTTATGAATTCACTTCATTAAGTGGGGATTGGGGTTCAAACTATTAAAATCTATACCAGCAAATTAATTAAAGATGCAGTATATACTTCGTTTTCAAGGTTATCGGAATCATTCTATTTCCAACTGTATTTTTTGCAATTGATGCAAGCATTGTTACTTGTAAGAATAATGTGAATAGATCCAATCAAATATTTAGGGGTAACTACTTTATTACAAGTTCATAATTGAGTATTTACAATTTTCATCTCATTATTATAATATATACAAAACTTGTCTCTTATAGTCTTGGCGTACTTGGCTGAGTTCCGGAACATACTGCGCTGCATTGCCATTAAATCAAAATCGTCGCTATTAGAACTTGATGATGCATACATTTGTGGATCTTTTTTTAGCAAGTAATTGTGCAGGTAGCAGCATGCAGCTGTCACTTTTGTAGCTTTCTCTGGACAGAGACTAATAGCTTTATGAAAAACTCCAAACTTGGTAACAAGGATTCCAAAAGCACATTCAACCACACACCTAGCTTTTGACAATCGTTGGTTATATATCTGTACTTCCTTTGTCGCTGTTTTTTGTGGATATGGTTTCATTAAATTAGGACCTAACGCGAAGGCTTCGTCCCCTAAAAAGACGTATGGATATGGCTCTAATGTAACATATTAGGTAGTGGAGACGGTTCTGGCAAATTTAAACGACCTTGTTGTAAAATTTCCCAGAATTTTGTGTAAAAATGACACCACCATCTGATACTCGGCCATTGCATCCAATATCAACCATAATAAACTCTTTCTTGGCATTTGCAATAGCCATAAGGACAATACTATAGGTTCCTTTGTAATTAAAATATAGGGCTCCTGAACCATGTGGATGCCTTATTTTTATATGCTTGCCGTCGATTGCGCCGACACAGTTGTAAAAATTGTGTTGTATTTGAAAATCATAGGCAACACTTTTCCATTCTTCTGCTGCAGTTGGCATCTGAAAAAAAAGTACATGATCAATATTTTTACTTTCAGGGACTTCAATCACAAGGTGAAGACGAGGAAAACTATAGCGAGAAAGATTCACATGAAGTAGAACAACAAAGCAACTCTAGAGAAGAATCAGCCGACTCATCTTTTTCGTCTATCAACGTTCTTGCTCCTCCTCCTCGAAAGAATAGAAAAACTGGACCTATAGCAAGACAAAATGAACTCATACAAAAAGCCTGTTCTTTATTATCATCAAAACCATCATCATCAAGTAGCGTAAATCCAACAGCATTATATTGGAGCCGAAAGCTAGAAAAGATCCACCCAACTCAGAGAACGTTTGCTGAAAAGGCAATTAATGATATTTTATTTGAAGCGGAACTTGGGACTTTGGAAAGAGATTCTGTACAAATTAATGTGTCTCCGTATAGTCGTACCGGGCCTGCGTCTTTGACATCTCCCTATAGTGGGAACCCTACAGCATCACCAGATTCACATATTTCACTATCTGGATCAAGTACCTATGTCCAAATTCCATCTCCGTCTCCTCCCACACACCCTCCAAACATTAATGTTGTATACACTATACATCTCAGGGTTTGTCTTCAAGGTCCACACTACAAATAAATACCTCAAACCAAAGCGAAATGAATGCAACTTGCATAGATTCACCTGATCTCACACAGACATCACTCAACAACCAGATACTCGTTACCTAATCCATATTCCTGAATCTAAAGAAAACAATTACACTTTGTCTACTCATTTTAAATCATTTAAAGGTGATTAAAACATGTAGATGTTTTCCTTACTGTACAAATATAATATACCTACTATGATTGAGATTTTTTTATTACTTACCTTAATATAGTCGCGAAGAACATATATCAATGCTTGACAGGTATCCATGACTGCCTGGCTTACTGACTCTGGGGTCATTATCCCTGCAAACCTTATATCTTTAAAATTTCTTCCTGTTGCCAGATAATGCAATGTCAGTGCCAATTTTTCTCTTACCGAAATTGCTTTTTGGGCAAAAATTGTGTAACTAATTCAAGAAGATTTTCAAAACAGTTATCAGACATGCGGAAATAATTTTGATAATCCGTCCATTTCCTTATAAAATTGAATTGCATTCAATAAATTAAGATGCGTAAATTTGTCTCGATCTTGAACCCATTTCTTTATCCACCTCTTTCTTTTCACTTGTAGTTTCAACGAAAATGCCAGTAAAATAGCTACACTCGCTTTAACTATCAAGATAAATATTGTACGTCTGGAGTCTATTGGATCCATCAGTAAATATCGTGGTATCGTGATCCAAGTATCGCGATAAACATTTAACGTGTAGCCGTTCGCCATAAGGAACGAAGCAATGGCAGTGGGGGTTTTAGGGCAAGTTTATGTAGATCCTACGTTAAGTACCCGCAAATTGGAGACTGTGTGTGGTGTTAGTCGACGTAAAGTCCAACGGATTCTAAAGGCCCATAGTTTTTATCCGCATAAAATTCACCTGGTACAAGAACTTAATGAAGACGATTTTGATCGGCGATTACAATTTTGTGAAGATATGATTGAACGAATTATAAACGATGAACATTCTCTATTCAACACTTGTTTTTCCGATGAATATTGCTTTTTCTTAAATGGCGTAGTAAATCGTCATAACTGCAGATATTGGTCCAATTCTAATTCCAGAATTTATCATGAGGTTCATACACAGCAGCCACAAAAATTAAATGTTTGGGCTGGTATTTTTGGCGATCATTTAGTTGGTCCTTTTTTCTTACCTGGAAATGTGACCGGTGAAATGTATTTTTAATTACTGGAAGACGCCATAGATCCTGCATTAACAGCCATAATTGAAAATCAGAATGATCGGCGGTACATTGCGAATAGGTTGATGTTCCAACAGGATGGTGCCCCACCACATTACGCAAAAACTGAGCTGCCAGTAAATGCGTCTGTTTGGTTTTCGATGCGCCACCCTGTATATTGGCTATTAACCCACCGCGCACGCCACTTATTTTTGGCATATAAAATTATCTTCAATGATCTTCAACAATCTGTGAAATGAATAATGTTCCCGAAAATATGCTTCACTTGCGCAAAAGAAAGTTTGGTACAGAAGTTACAGGTTCATTCAAAAAAATGAATCATACTGCACGCTGTTCGCCTGAGATGCGCTGTGCTAATACGAGGTGATTGTCACTTTCACGAGTATCTATTACGGTAGAATAACAGCTGATTATCTAGTATTGCGGGTCCCACACGATGCTTCCAACGTTGTGTACAACGTTCGACACCCCATAATTGGCAAGTGTGTCTCCTACACGATGAGATGAACTTTTTAGTCTCGGACATTCGACGCATGGTGGCGCCAACGTCTATTATTTTCGGGCTTGAACCTTTACAAATGAAGGAAAAATTATACAAAATGAACGATGAAACAAGTTTTTCGAGCGCCGAAAAATAATTTCAGATCTGTCTTCAGTGACTACAACTCAAGTCTGACAGAAGCCTCAGAAGTGCCTTAAAACGAAGTTTGACCGCAGCCACTGTACCGATTTTCAAAAACTGCAGAGCTTTTTCGCCGTTTTCATAGTAGTAACTTATGGTCAAAATTTCATCAAAATCCTGTTAGTACTTTTAGAGTCATCATTTATTTAATCGTTTTCGTTAGTTATGAGATGCAAGTCGATATATTTCTCAACTAGTCTTGCACTACAACAGGACATTATAATGAAGCAACACTGTAAGCACTTGATAATTTATTTATAGTTTACTAAAATACATATCCTTAGGCCAGCCATAACTCAGCTGCGAAATGTACAAAATATTAGCAATATGAAAAAAAAGTTGTTATGGCAGAATATGCTTTGTATGTACATTATTTAATTCATTCTCATCAGCTCAAAGCACGATACACATACGCTGAAGATAGGATATTGCGCATGTGGCCGGAGCTTCGTGACGTCACCCGGAGAGTTATCGGCTCGTGGTTACCAGCGGCAGGATTGTCGTAACGTTACTGCAGTTCACGTGTATCGTGGTTAATACTTTATAGTGCGATTTGCTGGTGTTTTTTGGTGGTTTTGTGACCTGTTCTATCAGTTATACATACTTTATATAGCCTGTGTGGTTGATAAATTGTTAAAAATGCGATGTGCTGTTGTGGGATGTAATTCCGACAACCAGTCGAATCGGAATCCTTGCAAATACATGAAGTTCTGCAGATATCCTCAAGACCCAAACCTTAGCAAAAAAATGCTACATCTTACAAAAAGAAAAGACAAAGTCAATGTAAAAAGCGCTAGGGTTTGGTCTAAGCATTTTTGTGAAAGTGCCTGTAAGGTCAATTTAAAACATATCTTTTTGGATTTCACCTCTAAAAATTGCCGTGCTCTAAAAGATGATTCCATTCCTATGGAAAATTCACCCAAGTCTCTATCATCACCTGGACCGTCTACATCTATTGATGGGGAAAAGCGGAAAAGTGCTTACGAAAAAAGGCAAAGGGCTCAACTTATCCCATAGTGTTTAAGTATAGAATAAGGTCATATATTTTGAGGCGAAACGAAGGCGCATTCTCAGAGTATTGCAGCATAGAGGAAGAGGATACTCCGGAGATTCCACTAACCAGATCATTAACGAATAAACTGAATGCACCTGAAGTATCAGTTGACTATAACGAGGAAGTTTTAGTGGAAGAAATGGATGAGCTCGTGTATGATGGGCTGAAAAATTTGGCCGGCTTTGTTTGCCATAAATTGAAGGGTGAGATAGTGGATAGACCATCTTAGTGAGAGTGGATTATCAAACCTTCCACAGCTTTCATGAATCAAATTGAGAAGCTTAATAAGGTGTTTACTACATTCAATGGGGACGGAATAGTGACAGAAAAGCAAAATTTTATTGGTGAACTTCTGCTGAAGAGCAGCAATATTGACTGCCCTGAAAAAGCTAAAAAACTGTTTTTCAGGTCAATGATGTTCTTCCGGATCAAAGAACTGAATAAAAGTTTGAAAGACCAGAAAAATCGTAAAAGGAAATGGAAAAAAATTGTTGCTTAGACTAAGTACTGCAAAAAGAAGATAACTCAATTTTTCTACTTTTTGAGTTGCGTACATTTTCACACTTACTGTACTACATTTATCCTTATTCCACAGAACATCCTAAGTACATGTATTATGACATGAACATGTTAATCCTGCTCCACAGAACAAACTAAAATATAGGTAATGTAGAAAAATGGAGTTATCTTGTTTTTACAGTGAAGAGACGATACGCTCTATTGGGGAGCTAGAAGCCGTTTAAGCTATAGCCTGTGAAATAGGAATTACAAGGTTGACATCTTTTATTAAAATCGAACATTTTGTTTTGTATAAAATTTTAATGTAGCCAGTCTCACTCGCACCGCTAAGACGAATCCAACGTCACCTCATATGCGAAAATCTATCAAGCCGTTTGATCTGTAGCCGATGAAGTAGGAATTACAAGGTTGAAATATTTTATTAAAATCCACCATTTTGTTTATTATAAAATTTCAATTTAGCTAGTGTCACTCGCACCGCTAAGACGAATCCAACGACACCTCATATGTGAAAATCTATCAAGCCGTTTGATCTGTAGCCTATGAAGTAGGAATTACAAGGTTGAAATCTTTTATTAAAATCCACCATTTTGTATTATATAAAATTTCAATGTAGCTAGTGTCACTCGCACCGCTAAGACGAATCCAACAACACCTCATATGTGAAAATCCGTCCAGCCGTTTGGCCTGTAGGTGAAAATATGCACGTTTTCAACCCAAATGATAATCACTCTCCCCGTGACGTCATGCGCGCCGGCGGACGAAAATCGAACAGCGGAGCATACGGCCCTGGAGGAAACCAGTCCCCCGATGGCAGCCCGGCCTTGTAAGTCTCATAACAGCCTCCAGGATATGGAGGCGTCACACCTCTGTAGATGTTTGACTCCAAGTTACGTTCAAATTTATCTTAACTGACATATCTCATCTAACTAGTTTTGACTTATGACAATTATTATCGTGATTATAAGGGTACAATGGTTAGAAAATACACATGACATGCAGTACAGCAAAACAATAAAAGATACTCAGTGAAAACCCTCACCGTTTGATTGATCGAACCTTGACCTGAACTTGATATGGACACTATTCACAAAATCACAACACACAGACACTTCGACCTTTCAACTGCTAGAACAATATTCGAATGAGGGCCTGCGCCTCAGCGCGCTCTTGGTTTCACGAATACGCGTGAAATTTACCAGGTTCGTAAGAAGTGTCCGACCGAAACTAGTATTTTAGCAAAAACCGAAATTTCGGTCCAATTTTAGTTTCGGCCGAAACTTCCAACTGAGGGGTATGCGTATGATGTGGGGGGTTGAATAGCAGTGTATCTACAAGAAAGCACAATTTCTATATAATAATCAGTCTTTATAAAATATTGTTGAGATTTAGTTGAATAAAACTGAAAAAGTAATACATTTCTCTCTTGAAAAAATTAACTCTTTCTGTTTACAACGTTTGGTGATTGTCAAAAAAAAAACAATATAACAAAAGTAATATTTTAGAACGTAATCTAATAATAACTGAACAACCTGATATTATGACATAACAGTTTTTCGACGTTTTCGCCTAACAAATTGGACCTTCTGTCTGAATAAATTTGCTCAGCGGCACTAAACATTTGTTCAAGTGGATTCGAAAGATATTTCATAACAGCTGTTTTTAATAAAGGATACGGACTAGAATCCCAGTACGCAAAAATATCTACGTTCCTTTGAAGACTTGGCTCAGATATATAGGCTCAGTGTATATGTTTTGTGCTTCGACCTTTCAACTGTTCAATATTTGAATGAACTAATAGGGCCTGTGCGTCAGCGTGCCCTTGGTTTCACGAATACGCATGGTCGTAGGTCGTAAGTGGTTGTTGAAATGTGAATGCCAGCAGTGCCTTTCTTAGCATTCCAAGTGTCAAGCGATAATTTTACAGGGTGACTCATATGCAGAAAAGTGTCTAAAATATTATGTAGGTATGCTTACATATGCAATGATTAATTTTGTAACTTACCTACCTTCATCAAGGAACAGCTTGGTTGTAAGCTGTTAAGCTTTTATATATAAATGCACATCCATTTGCATCAAATTGTTCATTTTAGATCATTAATACAAGATATGGGACTTGAACATACCACAGCTTGACGAATTTGTACAATGTAGGGAATTACTATTGAACATTATTTGCAAGAAAATATCCTTCGGTATTTGATTCTTCTGTCTAAAATTTCTTAAATGTTAAAAAAAGAAACATAACCTAAGATCACAATTGACTTGTGATTGACTAGAAATCTAAAGCAGTACACAAGTACCTTCCTGAAGAAGACATAATATTTTAGAAATCAAGGAAGGGCCTTAGTTACAAATAGATATGTTTGCGTTGTTAGGTTCAGAGCAGCTTAAATTTCGCTTACACAGAATAGACTTTCTTGAATACAAAGATGAGAGCCAGGCTTTAAATTATAGTAGTTTATTGAATTTCTCATCAAGATCAAATATTGAGCAGTAGTACCATTGGTACCGTATGCACACTAATTCATGGTGCAGACAGACTTGCGAATCTAGATATACCAGTTCGATTTTATTCTCAGGAGGCATTAAAAGCTATCAGGTATTTAAGGTAGGGTATTATGATTATCTGAAAAGTTTTCCTTCAATATTCAGAAAATTGTGACTTTTGTTCTCTTCATGTTTAAAAAATTTTCGTTAGTATTTTTTAAGGGAGTCAGAAACGGCTTATCTCAGAGGTACTTCACTTTGTTATGTGGTGACATTCTTCTTCTTCATCGCTGACAGTGCAAAATAAGGACTGCATTGTCTAGTAGTTTTTAAGGCACAGTATTATGCGCTTTTGCTTAGTGCCTGAACAGAAGCACTTTCCAAGGCGAATAAAGCTCAATTTTACTACTTCAGCCTCTTTATCAACTCCGCAGCGTCGACAACCTATGAAAAATAGACGCACCAAAAAACATGGAAATGAGCATTTTGTTTGCGAATTTTTTTTATATACCGAAGCAGCCGCGCAGGCAGTTGAAAGCACAAGTATCGTAACGGTTGCAGGTAACGGAAAAATACTGTAATCCGTTTAGAAACCTTCGGAATCTATCCCTTGAATACCCCCTGCGGTACGTCAATCTGTCTTGTACGGCTCCCTGGTTTGGTGGCCTTGCATTGGAACCGAGACAACTAAGGCCAAACTTTATAAAATTCAGCGTTTGGGCGTGTATTCACACTCAGCCGTGACGTGACAGTGCAGTGACGTGCCAGCGATTCTCGCTGACGTGAGCTGACAGTGTTTTCAATTCACACCGGTCAGTATTTTTCTGCGTGCTCTGACGGTGCAGTTGTGTTCACGTCGGGTCGAGATGGCAAAATTTTCATAGGATGAACTTGCAATTATTTCATTCATTCTGGATTCTTTATATACTCCAACTACCACGAAGGCCTAAGGCCTAAACACCCATGGAGTACCGTGGGGCTATAGGGGGATACAGGCGAAAGGGGGGGACACCACACGGGCTCTGGCGAGGAAACATGCACACATTCTGGCCCCGCCTACGAGATCCGCCAGGTGGTACCTCCGCGTTCGGCAGTCAGAGACCGTCTACCACCTACGAAAGATGAAAAAGAAGAAAACGGAAGTCCATGTATTTTGAATTTGTCTGGTTCTACAGCACGGGTTGTACGAGTACAAATTCGATTAGTTTTTCATCATTCGTGTTTTTGACCAATTATATCAAAATATTCATGAAATTATATAAAAAGCGATAAAAGTCGAAAAATATCGTTGCAACACAATGCGATGATCAAGGTACGGTGTCGTCGAGGGCACTGAAAACACGGCCACTTCCACGTGCCCGTCTACTGTGAATCAGTTTATAGAAAATACAGGAAGAATGTTTTTAGCTCTGCTGGATCTCCCACTGTTGGATCTTGCGATCCGCGGAGAAGCGAGAGTAGTCGCACATCGACTGTGGAGTCAGAGCAGCTGGACCTTCTTGAATCCTGTCAAAGGTCACACTGCCATCTTAGTCGAACTGCATGTCCTTCTGAGCAGGGGTGATCTGATCACCCCTAAATGTCGCTTTAACCCCAAGTTTAATGTGGAGTATAAAATGAGGGCGGAGTGGGACTCTAGTAGCCGGAAGGTCTCTGGAGTGAATGGGCAGGTCTGGTACACGGACGGCTTGGTTACTGCAGTGGGCTCTGGCGCCCTTTTCGCTTGTCTCGCATCTTGGGGGGAAGGGCCTAGAAGAATAACAATATTCTCCGACACCAGGCTGCAATGAAGGCACTAAGTGCCTTGTAAGATTACTTTGAGCCTTGTAATGCAATGAAGGGAGGCTCTGGATGTCTAGCCGGGAGGCATCCGGTATCGTTAGTGTGGGTACCGGGACACGCTGGGATAAAGGGCAATGATACGGCGATGAAACTCTGGCGAATACAAGATCAGCAAGAAAGCTCGTTGGTCCTGAGCCAGCTTTAGGGGTACCCGCGCAAAGAGTTAGGAGGAAATTAGAGAAGTGGATTGCAAGAAAACACTCTCAGTTATTGCAGAAGCATCTCCAGACATCTCCGTCAGATACGGGAACTCATCGTAGGGCCCAGCGCTAAGGATGGACGGTTTTGCTTATCTTTGGATAGAGCCAACCTAAAGGCGCAATTCCACTGAGGCAACAAATGAACGACATGTACCATGCTACTGGTTTTCTAGTGTTGCCTCTTGTTGACGTTCGACAATGTTGCCCAAAATTCTATTAATGCCGCATGCTGATTTTGTTCCCCTATGTGGCATGCGCTTTGTCGTACATGAGTGTAGCATGCGTCTTCACGATTCAATTCAATTCAGGCAACTCCAGTTTAGTAGGTCATGTCATTACAGACAGTATCGGCGGCTGCTTATTTAGTACGTAGTCATGCCATAAGTTCTGTCCCTCGTTTTCAAACAAGTGTAGACCTGTTAATACTTGTCCGATTGTTTACATTGTGGTGTCAGTTGATTAAGCGCTTTTCGGGTAATTACATATACCTGAGTTTGTATTGATCTCTCGAAGCATAACGATGGAGTGGGGCAAGGCAGAGAACCGTATTGCAGTGATAGCTTTACATAAGTGTAATCACAGTGCTAGTCAGATTTTTGAACTCTTACGCGGCCTTCAAATATCGCGTAAATTTGTGTCTAGGACCATTCAGCGGTACAATGAGACGTCCTCTGTTGATGACAGGCCAAGAAGCGGAAGACCTCGTCAAGTAAGGACTCCAGCAGCCATCAAAGCCGTAAAAGCCAGGATTCAAAGGAATCCACTCCGGAAGCAGAAGATCCTATCCAGGGAAATGAAGATTCCTGTCCGGACGATGTCGCGCATCATTAAACAAGACCTAGGGCTAGGGGCTTACCGGAGACGTACGGGCCAGCGACTTACGGCCACCTTGCGACACATCAGGGCGACAAGATCCAAGAAGCTCTTGGAGAGGTACGCAGCTGGGGGATTCCGAAAGATTTTGTTCACGGATGAAAAAATCTTCACCATAGAAGAAAAATTCAACCGACAAAATGACAAAGTGTATGCAAGGAGTTCACAGGAAGCTTCGGAGATCATTCCGAGAGTTGAGAGAGGCCACCACCCTGCGTCAGTCATGGTTTGGTGGGGGGTGTCCTACGAAGGGGTCACTCAGCTCCATTTCTGTAAACAGGGCGTGAAAACAAAAGCGGCAAACTATCAGAGCGACATACTGGATCCTATCGTCAAGCCTTTAAGTGGTACATTGTTTGCCAACCAACACTGGGTCTACCAGCAGGATTCCGCCCCCGCTCACAAGGCTAAGAGTACGCAGCGCTGGCTGGAAAGCAATGTGCCAGAGTTCATTGCTGCGGAAGATTGGCCCTCAGGGAGTCCGGACCTCAATCCTTTAGACTACAAGTTGTGGGACCTGCTAGAGCAGTTGGCCTGCTCCAAAGCCCACCGTAATATCGAGTCCCTGAAAGCGGATTTGATCCGATCAGCGGCAGCTATTCCTTTGGAAGCTGTGCGTGCAGTGATAGATGAGTGGCCCGCGAGATTGAAGCAGTGTGTGAAGGCCAAGGGGGGACATTTTGAATAAAACTGTTTGATTATGAATTCTAAAAATGTTGTCGAATAAATAATATCTTTCATATAAATATATCTTATCTTGTTTCATTTTTATCATGAGATTATCATGGGACAGAACTTATGGCACGACTACGTAATTTCTTCGGATCGGAAAAGAAAAACGCCATAATATCGGAGAATAAATATATACGTAGACGGTCAAGAAATTCAGTACAACAACTTGGTGGGTGACTATGATGCTTTATTCCGAAATTTCACACGGAGGAGTAAAGACGATTTTCACTACTTACTTGAAAAAATCTCACCTATGATAAAAAATGTGATGCCAACTTCCGTGAAGCAATAACGCCCCGCGTGAGATTGCTAGTGATATTAAGATATTTGGCTACGGGTGATAGTTATCTATCGCTTATGTATCTGTTTCGGATATCTGAACCAAGCATTTCTCGAATAATTCCAGAGGTTTGCAGAGCTTTGATGGACGTTCTACATGATTTTGTTAGAGTAAGTAAAAACATCAATACATTATCATTTTTTATTCTAATAATAAAATAGTTTTCAAAAATTAGTATGCCTTCAAACAAAAAGAAGGAAGTATAAAATTAACAATAACATCTATAATAATGATCATAATGATATCTGCATATTAAATAAGGACGTTATCAGATTTAAAGGAACCTATGTGGATAATTATGTGGAAGGTAACAAACGTTTTCATTTATAATGAAATCCATAGTAAAAACAAAATGTAAAGTTATCGTTTCCAAAACGATAAAAAATGTGTAATAACTGTAATGAAATCCTAATACTAAACACGTTATTATTATTTATGTCACTTTCAAAGGAACCTATGTATACTACGTAACCGAAATAGTATGTGGTTGATATCCATCCGGCTGAAGCTGCTGAATAGGCGGGTTACGGTTAGGCTGCAATTCAGTAAGTTGTTGTGATGTAGCTCTTGGTGCGTCATATTTCCCCATATCTGCATCTCGTGTTAATCGAATGTTGGATTACATTTCTAGTGTATTGACTATACTTTCGATGCTTTGAGGCTACATACTCGCCAAAAACACTGCTGGCATCCTTTTTATCATTAACACAATTCTTCAAAATGGCATATCCCTCATCCGCACGTTGATCTTCCACTTTTCTTTTTCTTGTTCCTTTCAGGGGAAATTTAAACACTTTTCTTGGTGGACCAGATGCTGTTGATGGATCTGATGGGGACGTAATTGGCGATTGTGGTGATGAATAAAGCACGTCGTCAACAATTTCAGTATCCTCACCGGATGCAATCTGTATATCAGAATTGAAAAGAAATTTGTCATTAAAATGTCATAAAATAATTGCAAATACAATCACATTTGGAATAAAAACTAACATTATGAGTAAATGCTAATTTTTTTCCAGATACCATGTTCACAAAACGAATGGAGAACCATAGCAAGAGATTTCGAAGTTTTCTGGAATTATCCGCATTGCGTAAAACACGTTGTCATCCAGAGTCCAAAAAAACAGTGGCAGTATGTTTTTCTACTACAAAGGGACTTTTAGCATTGTTTTGATGGCTGTTGCTGACGCAAATTATAATTTTATATATACTAATGTTGGCTGTCAAGGCAGGATATCCGACGGAGGTGTTTTTCGAGAAACATCCTTTTATAAAAAGTTGGCTCAAGGAACGCCGAAATTGCCTGACCCAGAACCACTTCCTGGTAGCGGTAAACTATCGCCTTATGTCATATTGATGGATGATGTGTTCCCACTACAGGAACACATCATGAAACCCTTCAGTGGCCACCACGACAATGGCCCTTCTCAAAGATTGTACAATTATAGGCATTCACGCGCTCGAAGAGTAGTGGAAAATTCATTTGGGCTGCTAGCAAGTGTATTTCGTGTATTCAGAAAACCACTAATGATCAATTTGGAAAACGCCGAAATTGTCACAAAACCATGTATTTACCTCCATAATTTTTTGAGAAGAAGTAAAACATCGCGATCATTACATTGCCCTCAAGGAACCTTAGATAACAAAACGCAAGATGGAAAAATTATTCCTGGATCATGGCGGGCAGTCGTCCAAGGTGATACTGGTCTGTAGAATTTGCCAAACAGCAAGAAGGGCAGCTAAAGAAGTCAGGAAGGAATTTATGCGGTATTTCGCTTAACTTTCATTTTTTACGCCTACCTTTTTACTCTTATAATTATACTGTTCGGATATATGTTTCAATATACCTACTAATGATATGAAGTTGTGTATTTATATTTAAAAAAACTCACCTCAATGTCCTCTTCGTCACTTAAAGCTGTTATCAGTGTGGATCTGGACTCATCCCCATCCAATAAGAACGTAAGTGCTTCATAACAAAACCACTTTCCCTTCTTGCAGGGCGATGATCCATTGTTTTTTAATATCGACCAGTTGTATTTTGATATTTAAAGAAATCAACCATTAATAAATAAGCCAACTATGGAAAGAAAATGAGAAGATGTTTGCTTCTTGTCCCCCTGAAACCATAACCAACCGCAGACAGTACTGTTTCGGGCTCATTAGCCCTCGTCGGTGCGGTATAGGCCTGCTCGTCTACTACTGGTAAGTCAATGAGACAGCTGGGCAAGAAGCAAACAATCATATACGTCTAAAAGACTGAAAGTACTGTACGCTAGCAAGTGGCCGTAGCCAACTATTTTTGCCTCATCATCGCATAAAGCGTGAAATAATTATATTTACCTGACAATTCCTGTAATTTATCCTGCTTTAGTCGGCACCTTTATATCTTTCCGACTTGTTATTCCATAATTGATCCGAATTATGGTAATCTTCAATTAAAGATAATGTTTTTTCATTGGTCCACTCCATTTTTTCGCCTGCTACAAGCCGCACCGATAACGGGTTTGCATAGCCGGCTACACTGATCAACACTCACGGCGCCCTCGAGAGGCAACAACGGGCAAATTCTGGTATGCGGCAAGGAGACATTTTTTTGTCACTTTGTCATGCCTCTATGGAAAGACAGTGTGCCGCAAGATTGCAGGTGGGACTGTCATCTGGCCATAACACGTTATGGCACCACCTGGACTGGGGTGGCTGAGGATCCGTTGTGCGAGCTCTGCAGACAGGCAAACTACACTGGGACCCATCACTTTGGACCCACAGAACGTTAAGGAGCCTGGATTCAAAGCCATACTCAGATTTGCTAGAATGGAGAGGCCTGAGGTCTAGGGAATGTAGAAGTGCATAAGGGTATGTTTAAATGGCCAATGCTCCGGCTCCAAGGTGGCCGGTATGTCTCCAATTTCATATTTCATTCATTCAATCACTTCCAGCGGTATCGTTCCCTTGGAACGACTCGTTCAGAACCGAGCCAACTCTACCTTGGACTCGATCATTCTAACACGTTTTTGTTGCCAAGCCATTACAATACATATGTTATATACTGCGTGACAAAAAAAGGTAAACACCTACGTATGTTATCCGATTTTAATAATCTTTGGCATATATGTTCAGGGTCCATTACTAGTAAAATGATTATACTTACAGCTTGATTCGTCAACTGACTGCAGAAGCTGGTTCAATAATGTGTTGAGGATCCACGATTTCTTATATACTCAATTGACACGCCTGGGCATCGTGCTGATAAGGTGGTCGATATCCGGTGCTCCTATTCTTGACTTGATAGAAAATCACACTCCCTCTCTTTTTCTACGGTTTTCTATCGATTCGAAAATACTGTATTCTTGAAAGGTCTTGATAGAAAGTAGAAAGGAAATCAAGGCACAGGGTTGCCAGATTTGAGTAAACGTGTTAAGCCAGTCAAAATGGAGATAATTTTGAAAGTCAAAAACTAAACAATGATTTTAGTCAAGATTTCATCCTTATAATTTTATCTATGGAGCCGAAAACTTAAAAAAGCACATAACAAATGAACAAAATGATTGAATTTCTCCGAGAGCACCCCCAAATGCACCACTGAAAATCCAATCATAGATTAAAGGATACTGTTTTAGAATGACTAAAACAATATCTATTCTTGCCTTTGTTTTGATCGAGTTCAGAAGCTCTTGAGGGTGGTTGTATAAATGGAGTCAATATCTCCAGCAATTCATACACCAAATCTTTGGTCAAACTAAACATCTGTACAAAATTTTCGGGATCTCGGTGCCAAGAATATCTCTCCCAATCCTCATTCCTCAACTGTCTCCACTACATCCTCGTTAATAATATCGTTCCAATGCATCAATTGATTGAAATTTGGTCAGTACCAAGAGAAATCGCGACTTCTTAAAGTGATTTCATTTCTAACACTTTTCGGTAGAATTGATTTCAAGAATACTGCATTTTTTGGCCACAACCACTTTTTGCCACGTTCTCTCACAATTTCTACTTCCTCAAACTCAAGAATAGAGGGTATCTCATTCCAGGCTGCTGCAACTTCGTGAGTAAACGCTGCAAAGTCTGTGGAGGATGTTGCAAATTCAAGAGCCTGAGACCTGTCATGTCCCAGACATCTTCAATTGGAGATAGGTCAGGCGATCGTAGTGGCCAAGGTAAACGATTGATGCGATGTTGATCCATGAAGGCTAACGATGCTCTGGCAACATGCAGTCTGGCTTTGTCTTGCTGAAAAATCGGGTTTTGGATGGTGTTTAGATGTGGAATAAGATAAGGCTCCACTACTCCCTGAATATAGCGTCGGGCTGTCATATTCCCTCTGATGAAAATTAGTGGTGATCTGCTACCATAATCACTAGCACCCCATACGCTCGCTGTCAAATTGTGGGTCACGACTTCAACCACGTCGCCTTCTCACTCTTGCCCGGCCATCGTGCATCCCCAAACAGAAGCGGGATTCGTCACTAAGATCACCTGATTCGGTTACGCCGATGTTCAGCTGTGAGGAGAAAAGATAAGAAAAAAAGGCCAAACTGCCGTATGCTGCGAAATACCGTACGCATACCAACCATCCTTCTGAATCCACTGAATCTGTCTCTCAGAGCCAGAAGTCTTAACCGGCGGTTTTGTCGCCATGTGGTCCCTCTGGGACGTCCAGAACATCTCGCTCGCTGTCCTCGGCCTTCGTGAGTCCACACTCGTTCACACTGCAGTATTCTGCGTAAGGATCTGTTGGTCCTCCTAGAAACTTCTCTTATCGATAGACCGGCTTCAAGCAACCCGACAATTCGACCGCTCTCAAAGTCACTTAGCTCTGACACCCGGCGAATTCTACGCACTCTAGGCATTTTATAATATATATAATTATATAATATAATAAGCTACACGAAATTTAACATTTAACTGACATCGTAAATGTACGAAAACAATACATCACAATTAACAGAAGAACCTGACCATTTTATCACTTGTTGTTCATGGCAAGATTAATCGATCTGTAAAAAATCTTGAATTCCAATAAACTTACGTAGGTGTTTACCTTTTTTTGTCACTCAGTATATTATAGACCATAAAAAACTGCATTCATAAAAAAACATTTATTTTTTTTATAATAAAGTACTTTCTCTTTGGCTAAAAACATAATGTACATGTAAGTCCTCTTAACAAAAAATGTTTGATATGAATATTTATTACAAGCCTTATCAAGTTCTGTAAATGGCACTTATGGTAACATCTCAACCAAAATACATGGTTCATATTAAAGTATGTAGTATTTTAAAAAGGCCTTGAAATGAAGACCCGCCAATTTATGCATGTTGTTTGTCGTGCGGCAAATGCTCAAATGTCTGCCAAAATAAAAGTAGGGATGTGACTATGGAAAAGTAAAAATACAGTGGTTCAAATGTATTAAAATGTAAGAGTTTTTTACAACTGGTGGTAAAAGATGACCAAAAACCTGCTCTTATTCGAACTCAGGTTTTTACGAAAAACATCTTTTATGGAATGTTTTGAAGTTTTTTATCACAGATCTACTGAGGGCAAGGCCACATCAAATCAATAACTTAATAAAGAAGTCAATGCAAAAATTGTTAGATATGAATCATTTTAAAATTGCTTATATATACTTCAAAAACAGAGGCATTTCAATGAAACATTATATTGGGTAGTAGAATGATGTCGATTTTGCAATCAAGTACCAAAATCTCCATCGCAAGCGATATAAACGCTTTATTCTAGCTGTTACTCGCGACTTGGTGCGCTTAAACCTGTTACTAACATCAAGCATTTTTTTAAGCAATGCTATATACTTCTACCGATCACGTTTTGTATCTGTATGGCTCTAGTCAGCCAACAGCCAACTCGCCACCTACACGTTCTGTGGGTAAAACCGCGGAAGAAAAAGAGTACATTCAAAATGATGAAATTGTATAACCCTCTAAACCGTCAAGTTCAAATTTTAGTAGATATTTTTCTTAGAACCTTTGTTTGAAATATTTTTACTGATCATTTTTTAATGAATGTTTTTTTTCATATTTTTTCAAAATTGTCACACTTTTAGTAAAGAGATCTCAAAAACATTTGTTATTGATGTTTTGATTTCCGGAAATAGTTTGTCAAATTTGTAACCACAACTATAATCCTCATACACAAACTATTGTGTGCATCGAACTCTACATTGATTTTTGACAGAACATATTGGCCGTGTCAAAATAAGACGTCTTTATCAGATATATTAAAACCAGTGATTAAATTCCCGTGTCCAAAAAATTATCTATCCGAGATAGAAGAAGTTGTCAGTTTTTCCGATTTACTTTGAAAATGTTAATGCCTCATAGATGGCGCTGCACCAACCAAAATGTTTGTATATGCTCATATAGACAGTGCTACCTATACATTTTCACAGGGCAGTAGCGGTGGCGAAGTGGTAGACGCGGGTTCGAATCCTGTCCCAAGAGAACTTTTTCTCTTGGCTATGGATGTTGTGATTTTCCGTCGGTGGCAAACCGTCTCCGACTGTCATACGCGGAAGTACCACCCGGCGGGGCCAGAATGTGTGCATGTTGCATGCACATGTGTTCCGTCCCTAGAGTCCGTGTGGCGTCCCGCCCTTTCCCCTGTGTCCCCTATAGCTCCACGGTACCCCACGGGTGTTTGAGCCTTAGGCCATCGTGGCGGCTGGACTATAAAAACACACATGAGACAATAACATTTTCAAAGTATATATAGTAAATAGACAAGCAATTATAAACAATAAATAAACAGCTGTGGTAACTTGTCTTTCTACAGTATCTATATTATCTCTGGATAATTTTTTGGGCACGGGAATATAGCATCGGTTGGCTTGATGCAGATAGAATATGTTAGACGATTAGAATTCACTTTAAAGTACTCCACAAACACATAACCTACGCAATCACTGTAAAACAAAAAACATTTATCCCTTGACTGTCACATATTGTGGGGTGGGACGATAACGCTATCGGTGAAGATTTTGGTATATACGAGTAATACACACATACATATTCGGGCATTAATTAGTGATTAATAAAAAACTACACAAAATTCGTATAAAACGTTTTTTCATCAAAAGCTCAGATTAAAAAGAGCAGAAAGACCAGTTTTTAGGCATTTTTAACCACCACTATGGAACTTAAACACACATTAAACTACCATATGTTTTATCGTAGTTTTCAATATAGCCGCACCTGTCCTTTAATTTTGGCTCCTAAAAACTTAATTAGCCTGGACTACAAACTGATTGTATCCGTGTACAAACTGCCTCTTTGGAATAGACACGTCTGTCAGATTGACATCAGTTGGCAGTGTTGATCAAAATCACGCGACATGGTCTAAAAAGTAGTGCGACTCATGCCACGCGACTCATGCCACGCGACTCAAATCACGTGCATAAATGCTGTTAATTTATCCATCTGAAAAGCCTGATTATCAAAAGTTTCTTATAAATGTCCTGGCTATCCAGGACAGTCAATAGAAGTTTCACATTACAAAAATTGATTATTCCCATTGTTTATAATTATGTTGATGAGGTGTTTCAGCTTTATTATCAAAAACTTGTCAAATTAGGCACTAGATTTTATTTCAGTACAACACAAATTCTAATCTGTCAACTGCTCTAACAACCTAAACAATCCATAAGTAATCAAAACAATCTGACCATGTATAGGGAAGTTACATTTTTGATGTCTACTGCGTGGCCTGTAATGTTACATTTATGTTTTCCAAATTTAAACTTGACACCTTTTTATGAAAATGAAGAAAAATTGACGATTGTGAGCTTCATACTAAACTGGACAGGCTATTAAACTAGAATTGCACTGTCAATGGAAAAATAATTTCCGAGGTATAATTTAACATGAGGTGCGTAGGAATATTTTGAAATTGCGGTGCAACCGGAAATGGAAGAAATTATGATAAATATATAAATAGGCAGGCGAAGAAGGTAAAAAAACCTTAATCGTACATTTTTCCGTTATAATTTATATCAGAGACTATGAGTGGTGGATATATTAACAACTTTTAAAAAGGCTGAATGATCTACATACTATTTTGATGATGATACCATTGAGACTCAATAAGGAGGTTGAACAAGAACATGATGAAATAGGTTACGAAAGATAGATAAGTTCGACTTTTATTATTAGTATTTTGTTCTTAAATATCACATGTTCAGTTGCAATGATTTCATTTATATAATTTGGAGGCTTTTCCCTTTTGTTGCAACTTCCTTTAAACAACTACATACTTATATTTACGAAATAATGCCGAATATTATTCATGATATCAAACGAATTTACCTTTGATTATATGAAGGTCTTGTTGAAATAAATAAGGTCCTAATCTCCCCCTGAATCCATTAAAACTTGAAACAAAAATAACCGTACTTGGGAGTATGGAAGGGTTGGAAAGCGAGGTAGGTCAATATACATGTATTAATGTAAACAGTATCTGAACACTGATGAAAATATGTCAAGGACTAGAACACCAGAAGTACGGGTACCTTGAATATTCCACTGTTTAGGCTGTTTAAAAGCCAAAAAGTATAAGATATATTCTAGTGCGGGCAATATGACAAAAGTCATTACTTAGGGTTGCAACTGTGTGGAACATGTTAGATAAGGTTTTCACTGTAACAACCGATAATGCCTCAAATATTAAATCAGTAGTCAGGCTAGGAGAGTCGGGCTGTTTTGCACACACTGTAAATTTAATTGTCCAGAGTGGAATAGAAATTCTAGAAATTCAACCTTTGCGAAACAAAGTCAAATCCACAGTTGACTATTTTCATTGAAGCACTAAGGTAATAATAAATTTTTAGAAATTCAGAAGTAAATGCATGAAAATACTACATTGAAATTAAAAAACGATGTCAAAATCAGATGGAATTCGGCGTATTGTATGTACGAGAACCATGAACAGCTACTCAGGGAGTTCTTAATAACCATGTAGAATCTTTGTCAGAAACACAGTGGCAATTACTAAAAGAAACAAATGTCATTTTGAAACGTTTGAGCAAATAACCGTTGAAGGATTGAAATCAGCTACTGAAAAAATCAAACAATTGTAGGACTAGAACTAGTAAATCGTTATGAGAAAGAAATAATAGATTTTCAGCACTTGAAGCAAATAATCTTATGGCTAAGTGTGTTATGCTGGATTCACGATTCAAGTCTAAAGCCTTAAGCTTTTAGCATGCTTTCAATATAATGAAACAGAGGTCGCTAACATGATACTATAAGTGTAGAGCGTCGTCAGAGTGACACCAACGATACAAATAATATCGAATCTGAATCTGACCAAGAAGATTTAATTTGGACTGGTTTTGTTGCTATTTGTAAATACCGGACAGCAATTGATCCAAAAGCTGCTGCAACATTGGAAATCAGATCCTGTTTGTCAGAGGATTTAATTAGCAGGAAAGAAAATCCTCTCAACTGGTCCTCATTAAGCAAAGCTAGATAGAAGATATTTATGCATTGAAGCTATATCAGTACCTTCTGAAAGAATTTTGTCTACAGCTGAACAATTAATTTCAGAGAGAAGAAAGGAGATAATGCAGCAAAAATCCTGTTTTTACACTATAATCACGACCTATAATTTTTTGTAGATTCTTCTAGACATTGATTCGAGACTGCCTTTCGTTAAATAGAAAGATGTAGTCGTTTTAATCTTGTGTTGTTTAATAATCAGTTTCAGTTGGATAAATCTTTCCGGCCGCCAACCTCCTAATGAGTATTTATTTTGTCATTGCGTTTGTGATACATTATATATATATATATACATATATATATATATATATATATATATATATATCCATATAAACCCAAATACGACTGACGTGGTAATCTGTACGAGAGAAACGCGCGAGAAGCGTGGAGTACGTCTGTTAGAAAGAGATAGAAGCACCTCGTTGCCTAGCAATCAAAGTACAGGCTCGCGGATGCCATCGGCTTATCGCGCTTCTCGTACACATTACGATGTGTAATTTGTATTATTTGATTCATTATATATTTCAATATTTTATAAGAAAACTGTTTGGTTTTTGAGAAAACATTTTTTGTTAGATTCTATATGTGTTGTTTCTGTTTATTTTCATTATATAATTTATTCTGTTGTTTCATTGAGAAAGCCGCTTTGGTTGTGGTTTTAAGACTGAATCGTCTTTTGCTAAAAATTTATAATTCAGCACGACCCTCAGTAGTATGTGTAGACTAAGATCCACATAGGATTTTTTATACTGGTACATGCTTAATTGAACTGCTTCAAAAAGTTACTTGCCATTCCGAATTTCCTCAAGCCTATATACAGATCTACTTTTCAACTAAAACGTACATGCTTTTTAAGCATTTCTAGTAAATACAAGGTGTCCAGGAATAAATGCGCGGTCGGCGTATCGTCCTTCGATAGTGGCTGGATGCAGATTATTTAGTAAAAATGAAGCGTTGGTCTGGTGCGCATGGTGCTCTCATTATTTATTGAGGCATATTTCGAGAACAATGACTCTTACACAATTGCAAGACGGAGGTTTTGTGCTCACTTCAATATTAGGCGTGTGGAGGACACACTAAGTAAAAATTTAGTGAAATCGTGGGCGAAGAGGTTTAGATAAACATCGTCAGCTGCAGATGTGAAACGCCCTGGTCGTCCAAGGATTGTAACTACTCCTGAGAATGTTGAAGCTGTACGCGCCGCTATAATTCAAAATGCTAGTGGATCTGTTCGTAAAACATCACAGGTGGTGGGATTGCGTCATCTTTTCATACAATTTTAAGGAGAGATTTAAAGCTTCATCCCAAATAGTGCAAGAATTAGACTCAAGTGACTTTATAACCAGTCGTTCCTTCGCCGGAACAATGATAAGCCGTTTTTTGCAAACGACCGAATTAACATTATGTTCAGTGACGGGCCGCACTTTCACTTTTCAGGCCCAGTTAATAAGCAAAATTGTCGCTATTGGGCACCAGGGAATCCAAGGCAAAAACACGAAAGCCTAAAAGTAACTGTGCGGTGTGCAATGTCGGCTTCAGAAATTATCGGTTCGTTATTTTTTGAGAACCAACGTGGCATAGCCCAGACTGTAACTATATCACTATAGTGATCGTCATTGTACAATGCTTCGGAAGTTTGTGGTGGATCAGTACAAAAATTTGATGGCTTTGATCAAGAAACATGGTTTCAACAAGACGGTGCTACCGCACATACAGCCCGAGCATCTATGGAGGTCGTCCGAGAATTATACCCGGAAAAGATCATCTCTCGCTTTGGAGACCTAAACTGGCCAGCTAGGTCTCCAGATCTCACCCATTGGACTTTTTTGTGGGTATACCTTGAAAGTAAGGTGCATGTTAATCAGTCTAGGACTTTGCAAGAATTAAAACAAAAAATATGGGAATAAATTAGAGCAATTACTCCTGAATTATGTTTAACAGTTTTTAACCACATGAAGACGTCATTGCAGGAGTGTTTCATCCGAAATGGAAGGCACCTCGACAATATAATTTTTAAAACATGAAACCCGTCTATATTGGGTGTATTTTTGCTTCAATAAATTAATTTTAAAACTTCAAGACAATTTTTTAGCCTTAAAAAAGGGAAATTTACTCCTGGACACCCAGTACAAAGTATTTTCAGTTTTTAGGCTCATAGGCTCCTGTAACATCCTATCCTATAACAACCCATCTCTTTTTGGATAAGAGACAATGTATGCATTCAGCATGGCAGATTTGAATAAACAATACTTGAAAAATTTTGCAAATTTTAAGGTTGTCTATTTTCTTACAATATAGTCTGTTCCATTAAAGTTGCTCAAATTCGACATATCGTTATACTCATACTAAGCATAGTCATCAAAGTAACGAATATGATAAATGATTACTTTGTAAAAGAGTAACAATTAGTAACAAGTACTCCAAAGTAACGACAATTAACAACACCAATGGGATATCAGATCTTTGAATTTGAATGCTTATAAACAATCAAGGATTATTTTTAAATTAGGAAGGCATTTTACTTGCACTAGTTTTTAGATTTTAAATTATGACTTTTTCAACTATATGGAATTTCCAACTATATTTTAAATACTATTTTGTATGTGTTTTAATTTATTCTTATAATCTTGCATGTATATGTTACATGTCATATATTTATACAATTGATGTACAATGGCTCCAATAAACTATTTGTAGACAGAAAATTGACCTTGAACTGAGTGACCGAATGCGCCAGAAGCGGGAAGACTACATACTCTTATTAGCTTCAACGAGGCCTTCATATACATTGGTGGCGCATCGAAAACGAAACAGACGCATTTATGGCAGCTCAGTTTTTTTTTTTTTGAAAAACGCTCAGAACCGTCGATTTTGTTTTCGAGAGGGACACAAATTTGGCAAAAAATCACGTTAGCACGTGGAGCCCCCTAAGTGGGGTGACACCACCCCCAAAATTTTAAATGGGAAGGAAGGGGCGAGTGATACCTTATTTTAAAGGTCTTTCAATTTCCTTTATAATGATATAAAATTAATGTACTTCAGCTCAGTAGTTTTGAAGATTTATTGATTGAAAGCTTAAATAAAACTAACTCATCATCATTAGTGGAGATCAATGCATTTGGCAGCAAAGTAATTTAAAAATGAAGAATGAACTGACCCCTTAGGCAAGTAAATGTTGAAAATGGCCACCATGACTCTCCACGCAATAATAAAGATTTTGGTCAAAACGTGTCCGCACATTTTGCAATATTTGAGAAGTAATTTGAAGGCACTCATTCACAATTCTTTGTCGCGGGTCTTCTAATGATGTTGGCTGAGTAGCATTGATTTTGCTTTTTAAATGACCCCACATAAAGAAAACCAAAGGAGATAAATCTGGCGATCTTGGGGGCTATTCAATGGCACCTCTTCTACCAATCCATCGATCTGGAAACGTCTGATCTAAATATTGTCGAACACGTAATGCGTAATGTGGTGGGGCACCATCCTGTTGGAACATCAACCTATTCGCAATGTACCGCCGATCATTCTGATTTTCAATTATGGCTGTTAATGCAGGATCTATGGCGTCTTCCAGTAATTCCAAATACATTTCACCGGTCAAATTTCCAGGTAAGAAAAAAGGACCAACTAAATGATCGCCAAAAATACCAGCCCAAACATTTAATTTTTGTGGCTGCTGTGTATGAACCTCATGATAAATTCTGTGATTAGAATTGGACCAATATCGGCAGTTATGACGATTTACTACGCCATTTAAGAAAAAGGAACATTCGTCGGAAAAGCAAGTGTTGAATAGAAAATGTTGATCGTTTACAATTCGTTCACTTATATCTTCACAAAATTGTAATCGCCGACCAAAATCGTCTGCATTAAGTTCTTGTACTAGGTGAATTTTATACGGATGAAAACTATGGGCCTTTAGGTAGAAAACAGACGGATCGACTTTTGTCGACTCGACCGTCGAGTCGGCGGTCGAGTCGACGCATGGTGTAAATAACTTTATATATAATGAAACACACAGATACTCGACGCGGCGCCCCGCCGCTTGAAGTCGAGTCGACATATGATTTCCCCGCGACTTTGCAGCGACACTCGACGCGGCATCGACACATCATGCCATGTTCTGAAGTGTATCAGTTCAGACGCATTTTATTTCGAAATTCACACACGTAAGTACTGAATCACGCGATGGAATATGTTGGATCACGGATTTTATAAATTCCGCTATCTTCTCAAATTAAAAGATATTTATTTTGAAACAATATCTTTTTTTTTAATTTTGTATTCATTTAGATTTTAGGGATGGCACACGAAATAGACCCAGAAAAATTAATAGAAGAGGTGGAGAAGAGACCAGCTATATGGGACATGACAAAAAGCGAGTATGGCGACAGGCAAAAGAAAAAGCACGCTTGGGAAGAGATCATTAATATATTTGTAGGAGATGCTACTTTGGAGGAAAAAAAGAAAACTGGTATGTTGTTAGTTTTGATTTTATTAATTACATGTAATTACACTTCATAATGTCTTCGCGTTTTAAACATTGTAATCATTTTTCGAAAAAAAAATATTACAAAAAAGATTGAGTGGGACGTTTCAACGTATAGACTGATGTTGCTAGGGCAGCGGTGAGACTTCCACAAAGTAATCAGCAAATTTGTCTCTTGCTGTTAGGCCGTTTTTATTAGCTCTACTCAAGCTATCCTTATCAATGGAAGGAAAGTGGCATAACTCTAAACCGTTTGTGTCATCCCTTCCTCCGTGACGTTGCCGTACAAAATTGTGGAGAATGCAGGCCGCTTTTACTATGCACTCTGCTAGATCAATATCAACATTCAAGGATCTTTGAAATATTCTCCACTTACTAGCTAAGATTCCAAAGCAACATTCAATGTACCTTCTCGCTCTCGATAGGCGATAGTTAAAAACTTTTTTTTGACGCTCAGACATTTGCCGCCATACGGTCGTAGCACATTTTCAGAGAGAGCAAAGGCCTCATCACCAACAATAACAAATGGATATGAGGTCTTAGAGTTTCCTATAGGCGAGGCCTCAGGAATGTTAACGGACCCATTTTGTATTTTCTCATAAAGAGAGGAATTTTTGAAAATCCCAGAATCACTACATTTCCCATAAGCGCCAACATCTACATAGGTAAACTGATAGTTCGCATCGCACATAGCCAGAAGAACAATCGAAAATGTCCCTTTATAATTGTAAAACATCGACCCACTATTTGGTGGCTGTAGTATACGTTGCCATCTATGGCTCCAATGCAATGTGGGAAGTGAGCAAACTCTTCAAATGATGCAGCAATTTCCATCCACCTCCTTTGTGAAAAAATAGGGAATGCAGAGGATGCTAAACGTTTCCATATCGCCTCGCAGACTTCCTTCACTATTTGACTAGCCGTCGATCTTCCCACGCAAAAAGCGAAATGCAGGTCAGCTAACGAGCAACCAGTAGCCAAATACCTAAAAGAAAGAATATTACGTAAATTCTATAATAAAACCGAACAATCAAGATTTATTATCATTTTGTCAGAAAAGTCTATAATACCTAATTTGATGAAAAGCCGTGCACCGAAAATAAAAAAGAAAAACGTTCCCATAAATTAATAATAAAGAACTTTCCCGCATAATGCCCATTTTTACCGATCATTGTATAATTGTGAATTGACGTTTCTCTATTTTTGTTATTTTATTTACTCGTAGGTAAGGTGGTGCAGGATAGATGGAAGAATTTGAGAGACCGGTATGCAAAGGACAGGAAATCTAATAAAAAACTTAAATCAGGCTCAGCAGGAAAAAAGAAAACACCCTATATATATGCCACGCAGATGGGTTTTCTAAACAATATACTGGACAATAAGTCTACGACCAATTCTCTGGACGAGCAACATAAGGAAAGTGAGATTGTCCAACGAGAAACGGAAGAAACTGATATTTTTCCTGACGATTCAACACAGCCTGGACAATCTACTTCATCCAACAAAAAATCTTTTGCGAAAAGAAGAAGATTAGATCCGGTGGAAATGAAAATAATTAGTTCTATAGAAGCTAACACAGCAGCCAGACGTGAAGCAGAAACAAAGCAGCGGGTTGAAAAATGTGAAGATGATGATTTCCATTTTTTGCTTGCGCTGCATCCGACTTTAAAGAACATTCCAGAAGATTCGAAATTGGCAGTGAGAATGGAAATTATGCAAATTCTTTTGAAATATGCACCGTCAGGGGCTCCGACTCCAAGACAAACATTTCATCAAGTGGGCAATTTTCGTTCAGAGTTTGGTGCACGAGCCCACTTAGAAAACCCTCAAGTACAGCCTGATGTTTTCCAACCACGATATCAGACTTTATATAATTGTCAGCAAACTCCATCTCACTTCAGTCAGCCTCCGCCAAATTATCAAGAACTTCAAGTTAATACATCCCTGAACTTGCAACGCACAATGAATTCTACCGAGTCATCAACTTCTACTCAAGTTCCCCTGGCAGCACCGTCTCCTGCAGAATCTGTTTCCGAATCGATAGCGTCATACGTTTCCAGCTACACAGCTGAAGCTGACTCCGAATTAAGCCTCTTTTGATTTGCTTCTTCTAGTACGTATTATATATTTTATTCATAATCATAGAATATTTCAACGCTTCCAATAAATTGCACAATGTTCAAATATTCATAAGACGATGTTTTATTTCATGACTATGAGAATAGACAAATAATAAACCAAGTTTTGTTTCTTACCTTATAGTTATTACAAGCCTTTCTTCTGGGGAAATACAGTCCCTCATAACAGTATTTTCTTTTCTTAATTCTTGTTCTATAGCAGTGAGAAGTTCATAAAAAGAAAACTGGGACATTCTTGTGAAATTGAAAAATTTTTCTTCGTCCTGTTTTAGCTGTGGCCACAATATAGTAAAAAAGCCTTTCTCTTTGCGCTGTGAAATAATTGGATGAATCCAGAGACGCCTCCCTTTTTTTTCTTCATTCGTCTCCGGTAAAACAAGTACAGTAGCATTACATATTCATCATCTAGGTCTAGGTCCATTGCTTTTTTGATTGAACACTACTAGCAAACCTGCTCTCGTTGCCAGGGACCGTGGGCTGCGTCGAGCTTACCGCGGATACGACACGCGACTGCCTCCTCGACGAAAGTGGTCGCCCCGTTTGAACAATTTTTATCGACCGTCGACTCGAATCCGTCGGACAGTACGTCGACTAACACCACACACAGTCTCCAATTTGCGGGTACTTAACGTAGGATCTACATAAACTTGCTCTAAAACCCCCACTTCTATTGCTTCGTTCCTTATGGGATTTTCAATGTTGCGTTTTTTATTGGCGACTGAACCAGTTTCCCGAAATTTAGCTACAAGTTCTAGAACATATTTTCGATGCACGTTACTGTTCTCATGTCGCTCATTAAATATTTCTGCGGACCTATTAGCGCACTGATTATTTCCGAAAAATATTTCGATAATTTTAACTCTTTCTGCTGTGGAATATACGTTAGTTTAAGAAGGCTGTGAATATACCATGGTTAATTTATGAAATAAAGCGTTACAAGTTATTTTAGCAACAAAGTTTGGTCAAATCAATCGCAAACTATGTACTAAACTCCTATTTAAAATAAGTACCAGATATTTCCTTATCTTTCTCGACCCCCCTTTCCATATAAGATTTTAGGGTTGGTGTCACCCCTGCCCAGGGGGCTGCACGTGTTAACGTGTTTTTTTGCCAAACTTGTGTTCCCCTCTAAAACAAAATCGACGGGTCTGAGCGTTTTTAAAAAAAACTGAGCTGCCAGTAAATACGTCTGTTTCGTTTTCGATGCGCCATCAATGTCGAACATCACATAAGTTAAGTTCGTTGGGTCTTTTGATAATGACAAACTATATTGTTAAGGCTTTTTTATAATCGACGTCTACCGAAATGCAACCATATTTATCATAATTTTTTCCATTTCCGGTTGCACCGCACAGTTCTTTTCTCATTGTATCTCGAATGTTGGTTTTTAGATATGTGCAATTTGTTTTACATTTTAACATATAATATAACTTTGGAGAACGCGTTTCGAATTTAGCAGAAGGAAAATACAAGCAACCAACATTTGCAGTTTACTCCCCTTTTAAATTTACCGGTTAAAACTGGCTGTCTGTTCAATTCATTCATTTCAGTTTGTTGAGTTGACAATAGGCAACTAGATATTTCAAGTTATATATATATACACAGGGTGTCCGCAAAGTTGGGGTTTTCCTGTTCAGAAACAACTACCCTTGAAATAACAAAGGTAATGTGTAGTGAAACGAGGGCGACCAAGTAAAAAAAAATAAAGGAAAAAGTACTCACTCTCCAGTTGACGAGAAGGGCTAAGTACGTCTCTGCCCGAAATCATACCGCTCCAACAGAAAATGAAATCAGCTGATACGCTACCGAGCAGACGCAGAAACCAAATTGATTGTCTTACACTTAATGGCACATCTTCTAACAAGGAAGGCAAAATGTTGCGTGAAAAGTCTAGGTATTGCATCCCGTCCAATCGATTTGGAAGAATAAATGGTCCAATGAGCATACCGTTCACCATGCCAGCCCAAACATTCACCGAAAATGTTTGTTGAAAATGACCAAACATGAGTGTGCGAAAGTTATTCACCCCATTACGCGTGAACGTAGATTCGTCTGTCACCAATATGCACTCAAAAAGTCCGGATTATTGTCATGTTGATGCAACAACCACTCACAAAACCGCACTCTTGCTGGAAAATCGTCAGGTTGAAGGGCTTCACGCAGCATTTGCCACACTTTAGTTTTTGATACTTGCACTTCTCTAGCCACGTCTCTAGTGCTTGTTGTTTTTTGAAACGCAATCGATTATACGAGTTCGTTTACCTCTACATGCGTGACCGTAATCCTCGTTTGAAGGTTGCATACTAACCTGACACATTGACCCCGACCCAGTTCTGCCGTCGGGTTGAGACCTTGTAACAGTCGGGGATATCGCGGCGGGTCGCGGCTACAGGACGGTATTCAGATATTTTTGATGTTGCAGAGCCCTTTATCTCGGTTCCCTTAAGACATTGGTGTATATGGTACTAAGAAAAATTGCTTATGTTTTCAAGATCTACACGTCGTGTAAAGGAAAACCCCAACTTTGCGGACACCCTGTATATATTGTTAGTAGTGGAAAAATTCTATACAAGCCTCATTTCTTATATTTATGTATGTAATGTACTATTTTACTACAAACAGTATAGTACAGTACAGATTATAATACAATATCCAGCTCTAATGAAATTGGAAATGAAAAATTATGGATTGTGGTAGTGAAAAGATCTATATGTAATGTACTATTTCTGTTTGTAATGTACTATTTTTCTCTGCTGTAAAGGGTAAATAGCGCCTAAAAAAATGGAAATTTTGCTTTAAATGTTATACCTAACTTTTTATTCCATTCTAATGAGAAAGCCAGTAGGCCTATTATGTAATACATCATGCTGGAAAAAAAAACTCAAAAACTTCGTACAATAGAGGAATTTTAAACATATATCTGATTTGATTAGGCCAGGCAAACATCGGGGATTAACTCAAAAAGATTCACGTTGTAATAACTGGCCAACAACAGTATTAGTCATGGAGAGTTTTGTATAATTCTTAAAGTTCAAATAAAATCAACTTTTTTATTTCTGGTTTCAATCCCGAGCATGGATGAAAGAAATACTAAGAAATTAAGTTTTCTTTTTTAGTTTAAGTTTTTATAAATATTCTGCATTTTTTATATGCCGGGTATACAATCTATAACAATTTGTAAAGCTTTGAAAGACCTTAGAACTTATTGTCCATAGAACAAGAAAACCATTTTGCACTCAACATTGCTCATCATTCCAAAAAATATACATGCTATGAAACACTCGTTTTAGTTTTTGGTGGTTTAGGTGGTGGAGTGGGAGGTACATCAGCATCTTCTATCTGACTGCTGACTTCGAACTCACTTATTTTGATTTGCAGGGAGCTTCTGAGCGATGAGTTGCGTTGTGAATAAAGAAAACTGTGATTTTCGGAACTGAGGCTGCTGTAATCACTGTCTCTTTGCTTTACTGGTAGTGGTGGGGGAATAGGGTCTTCCTCACTTATACTGGAATCCGTTGTTCCTGAAATTTACAATATTTAATAATAATAATATCACAGTAACAATAAAAAATACAGTAACAGTTTGTCATACTATAACAACAAATAGCTGGACAATATATATATATATATATATATATATATATATATATATATATATATATATTTTATACTAAATCTAAAACTAATTTTATACTAAAAATACCACGAAGGCCTAAGGCCTAAGCACCCATTGGGTACCGTGGGGCTATAGGGGGATACATGGGAAAGGGGGAAAGCCACACGGTCTCTGGCGAGGGAACACGTGTGCATGCAAGATGCACACATTCTGGCTCCGCCTACGAGATCCACCGGGTGGTACCTCCGCATTCGACAGTCAGAGACCGTCTACCACCTACACATATATCGAAGTAAGAGTGATAAATTATACAAGAACACAAATAAAAGTCATAATTAAAGTAGACAGTAAGATAAACAATGCAATTAAAAGGTTGAAGATGAGTTGCATTATATCCATTATCTTGTAATTTCTTTTAACACTGGCCAAGTCCACCTGCAAATTATCCAAGCTAAAGTCACATCATTGAAACTACTTAAAAAATTAAAACTATTACACATTATATTTATTGGAGACAGGTACCTGTATGTTCTACCAGTTGGAGTGTAAAAAGTGTAGTTGAAGTCTTTTTTGAGGGTACTGCAAAATTAATTTTGACTAGTAAGTCTGTACAGTCTAATCCGTTATTGAGATTATGGTTAAGTATGTATGGCCATTGGTCTGGCTTCGTCATTTCTAACTGTGGTACTGTATGTATTTGTTATAATAAAGTCGATTAAACTGAATTGAATTATTTTATAGAGTTGTAATATCCTTAGTATGGCGACGGTAAACTAGAGTGTCAAATTTCATTCTTTTGAAGAGCATGGCATGAGGGAAACTTCTTTCAGGATAAAAACCATAAACATTGTAGTGCATATATTTTAAGCTTTTACACTGGACCGAAATAGCATTTTGATGGAATAGTTTTTGCCGAAAAAGCTTAAGATCTTCCAGTATCTAAGATTTAAATCAAGTTTACTGATCACACATCAATCACTATCAAGGTCTTGTTGGAGATCACTGTACAAACTGCGTTTTTCCTTATTTAACCACTAGCTCAGTTGAAGTTTTTTTTACTCCACCCTTACAAATATTTCCACTCAAATACGTTTCATAACACTAATTTTTTGCCGTTAATGTGATGTTATGCTGTTGATGACACTGTATTATGTATTATGAGTTTATATTTTATAATCATTCGCCGGAATTCCTACAAAAAGGCAATATAACTCCTGAACGAGATAAAGTCCCATAGATAAGACTAATGAAAAGCGACTATCCTGGAGTAACGCTGGAGAACATCATCGCTTTCCTTTACGCTAGTAGTTAAATAAAGAATGTAATGAGGAACCTATGCTTATATGAGCTTTTTTCATATCTTTATGTTCAGTCTTTGCATTTAAATGTACCTGAAGACATTCTGTAATAGCGTATATAGATGTGTCAAAGTGCAGACGTAATAATACTGTAATATAAATTATTTACCTATGGAATCCCTGTTGCTACTCGCACCTGAAGAACCAGTACCCCTTATTGTAACAGACATACTGCTAGGTCGAGAATACTGCCCACTAGATGGTCTGCTCAATCTCCTTTCTCTCTCAACTTCAGATCTCAATGGTCTTTTCGGTTGCAGCTGAAAATGAGTGTATTTTCAAGAATGTACATTCTTTTAATTTACTTAAGAATCTCTGCCACCAGTGTCAGAGTGAATCTTACATTAAAACTACTTTAATATTCCAATTTTGGTTGTTACCTTGTTTGATATCATTTTAAGATAATGTTTAGCTAGTATCGAGTATGATTATTTTATAAAACTTCGAAACACAGAAAACAGACCAGAATTTCACGAATATTTATATGAATTAATATAACTTTAGAACTATATAACATACTTGAGGATAAATAAACAGGTTCTTTATCTAGAGATACACGTTTTGCTGGTAGTTTTTGAAATTAAAGGTTATTGATGGTTAAATCAATTTTTTCGTGTTCATTCAATAATTTTGGTATTAGTAATGTCATCTACTGAAGATTTGTAAGGGAAAAACAATTGAATCTACTTCAGCGGATAATTCCTTTGTATATAGTATGTATATTTCAAGGGTAGTTGTTTCTGAAAAGGAAAACCCCAACTTTGCGGACACCCTGTATAGTCTATGCATTTTTTCTATAACAGGGTTAATTTTTCGAACAAAAAGAAAACTCACCGCTTGTGTTAGTTCGAAGATGGTGGTCGTGCCATTTGTTATGACATTGGCACTATTAAGATCACTGTCAGATGTATACCATTGTGTGCCTCCCTTCTCTGATGAAATACTAGCAATGTCACTTTTACTGGATCGCCTGCGCTTCTCCTTCGGAGTCTTAAGGACCTTCTTGTGAGACAAAGATGGTGTGCCAATGAAGCTTTTGGTTGGAGATTGTATTGAAGACTTTGAATTATGGTAAGATTTACTGAAATAAATAAAATGGTTCAATCAGTGCACATTCTTCAATGATGTACGAAACAGTGTCATGTGAATGTATACAACACACTGGAGATGCTCCTTCTTTTTGAAACTCCACCACAAAGAAAATGGTAATAGCACCGTTATATAATCGAAAAATTCATATTTTTCACAATAAAAAATTACAGTACAAGTTTCAGAACCAGATGGTACTGGTATTATCATTTCTAATAACTATTCGGCATCATTCTCACAGAAACTGGCACTTCTCCTAAGAATACGGACGACTATTGGACTATAAAGGTGAAATTTTTCATATGTCATCACTTCTGTGATGGCAGATAACCAGGAGATTCATAATTGAAGGTATATTTTCCTAGGTAACTCTAAATTTTAGTTTTATTGCTTTCATATACTAGGGACTACGAGCCCCTTCCCACTTCAGTTGGCCCAACTATTGAAATC
The DNA here is from genome assembly GCA_963669975.1 of Acanthoscelides obtectus. Taxonomy (NCBI): domain Eukaryota; kingdom Metazoa; phylum Arthropoda; class Insecta; order Coleoptera; family Chrysomelidae; genus Acanthoscelides; species Acanthoscelides obtectus. The sequence goes on along the minus strand of CAVLJG010000001.1, from coordinate 67,820,158 downwards.
TTCAAATAATAAAAATGTAGCAGGGTGTTATAGGTTTAAAATATTAACAATGAATGTTTTGATAATATATAGTAGAAAACACCAACTTTATCACTGCCTAATCAAATTTGCAGCATAAAAATAACACATGTTGCAATTACAGCATATCAACCTATTTTCATTTCAATGCAAAATAAGTCTATAACGCATAGGTGGCTGTGAAAAACAAAAGCCATGACAATTGTTTTTATTAATCACAGCTGCCAGAATACGTTTAAAATAGTTTTGGGTAGTTAAGGTTTTCAAAATGGGTAGAGGAAAGGTTATTAGTGAGAAAATTCGGTTACTGATAATTAAATTTTTTAATTCTGGGAAATCAAACTCAGAAATAGCAACTTTGTTAGACTTATCGCGGTACAGTGTGAGAAATATTGTTAGAAGATATAACGTAACTGGTTCAGATAATATTAAGCCACGATATGTGAAAAAAAGTAGAAGTGACGCTGTTGAAAGGAGAATTTTGAGGTCCACAACTCATAGAGAGGCCCACAAACTGGGATTTAGCACTTGCAAGGTAAGTTTTCTTATAAACAAAAGTGAAGTAAAAACCCTAAAGTTGCACAACTTGTTTATAGGACAAAGAAAAGCCACTATTAACTCCAGTGCAAAAGAAAAATCGGCTTAGATGGGCTAAAGAACATAGACAATAGACACCTCAACAATGGTGTGCAATACAATGGAGTGATGAGGCCTGATTCGAAGTTAGTGTTGGTGACAGTTGCAGTAGGGTTATTCGCAAAAAAAATGAAGCATTACATGTTGACTGTCTGAAGAGAAAATTTCCAGCATCCATTATGGTCTGGGGCAGTATGTCATCAAAAAGAGTAGGAAAACTTCATTTTATTGATGGATATGTGGATACAAACAAATAGAATCACTTTTACCAGTAATGGAAGAATGTTTGACATCCGGCCAAGATTTTGTGTTTCAGCAAGATGGTGCAGCATGCCATACCTCAAAAAAGACTATAAAATGGATGGAAGAAAATAATGTAATGTAATTCAATTTAGAAAACCGATAATCGAGACGAGCTTGGCACTTGTATAGCCAGTTAGATCCAAAGATAATGCTACAATTTAGCCCTGGAACTACTAGACGATTCACGTCCATACTTCTACTTCGATCGGAACCAAAATTTGCGATTGGATTCTTTGGGTTTTACCCCCCACTGCGACCAATACTACTTTCTGCGTCACGGGCAAATTAGGTAACTTACCCAAACCGCTGATCTCTTCGTAAAACTGTTCTGACACCGCGTATAAAACCGAACCGCTGTCTATCGACACCCCAAAAGTTTTGCCAAAAATATCTATAGAAATAGTTGGAGAAACCTTCTCCTCCTCGGGATCACTCAACAGATCTTCTTCCGGGTCCGCCATACAAATTAACGTGCGTACATTACGACCTTGATTATTGTCCCTAACAATTGGTGGTCTCTCACGGTTGTAACTGGATCTATTATAATCCACGCGCCTATTCATTCCTTCGACCTGCTCGATGCTCACCATTCTATTCATACCCCCCTGTACTAAGTAAGACTCATTGATACGACGCAAATACTCCTTCACAGCATCCAATAAAGTGAAATTATTAATCACTATACCCCGCTGAATTTCCGCATTAAAATGTTTGACCAGCATACCTATCAAATTCGCTACAGGAATCTTATTGTCAAGAAAATTTGCCCGAGACATCAAGTTTAGGAAATAACCCGCTCTACTACCGCCTGGGTGTATTCCATAACCCAAAGTCATGAAAAGCTCTCTTTGCTTTTCAACCCCTCAAAATCTCTCTTTAAAGGCTTGCTGAAATGTGGCAAAATCAACCAACGAATCTTCCTTCAGACTTGCCCATTCGGATGCCGAACCCCTAAGACAACTTAGTGCTAGGCCCAATTTTGCATGCTCTGGTACCCCTGCATCACTAAATGTTTTCTCGATTTTTCTCAAAAATAGCATCGGGTGAGTCTGCCCGTAAGCTGAGTAAGTAATGCTACCACCCCCCAATTCCTTCCAATAAGCAATATAGGCCTGATCATTAATTGGGTAAAGCCCCTGATCTACCCCTATGGAAACTGAGACAGTCTCCACCTCTGTCACAATCTCTTCTGACATGACAACCTTCTGCACCAACTGTCCAACTGTATTTTTCAATTCAGTGACAGACACCGCCAAATTCCGTACCAGCGCTGCTAAATCGACAGGCATACCCCCCACACTCTCCTCTCTGTTCTTCCTCTTACTCCTACCTTTTCCTGGCATGTTTTCCTCTTCTATTGCAATATATCCTAACAATATTAAGATAACCTTACAAACCTACTACTAACTACAATACAATAATATTCAAAATACTGCTCCTTAATCTCCCGGCTCCTAACCTCGTACCACCTCGTCTGTACTCCAAATCGCCTCAACAGCTCAACAAACTCGTAACTGCTACCAGCACGCTCGCAGATGTGGGTGAATATCAAATTAGAAAATTCTCACCAATCTACAGCACAATATTTCACAGTGGCAACACCGCTTCGCCCACGCCGTCTAGAAACAGCCTTTCTTTCTTGCTCAAGCCCGGGTGCCACTATCTCGCGCGCTGCCGATTCTACCCCTATCCTTGTCTGACTCACGTTGCTCGTATCTCCCTACGTCGTTTTACCGTCGCTGCGCGATAAGCTCGCCAAGGCTCAACTGCTCACGTGAATGCCGCCTGGAAAACGTTTTCCACTTCTTCCACGCTACGCCTGTACTGCTCCTCCCATATATACCTGTCGGCACAACTTAAACAATCGACTGAAACGCCGAAAAGTCACTACTCCACGTTCTGGCACTCAAAATCATCGAAATCTCACGTCCCCGTTACGACGCCAAAAGATGCACTGGGCTGCCGATTCTACCAATCGACAGAGGGTGGTTCTCGATGAGTAAATAACGGTAGATTCGAGAGAGAACACGATTTATTGAAATCTCGCAAAAAACAGCAGTTCTAAGCAAAACTTAAAAACAATACATGAGTGGCGACCCTGCCCCTACGCGTGTCTAGGGTCGACCGACTACTGAGTAGCTGAGAAGCTGAGTACTGATTACTGATGGACTGATAACTGATACTGACTGCCAAATCCTCCCATAGTTGCCAAGTGTCCCTTGCACATTCACCTTATCGTCACACACATCACTAAACCACCACATTTTCCAGCCCCTATTATGAAGGATAATTAATTTTTTCCATAAGTGATAATTGATTCGTGAGATATCGATGACCCACAAGGGTCCTGTTTCATTCAAAAATTGATATATCAACAAGAAGTGGTCGTATCGAGGTTTTAAAAAAAGAAAGCTGAATAAACAGGCTATTGAGTCTATGTGATGGTTTAGCGAAAAAAAAGCATTTTTCCAATACCGTGTTCTAAATAAAAAAAAAAACAAAAAAAATGCATATTTCCTGGAATATTCATTGAAAAGATAAAAAAACCAGGCGTTTTGGAGCTTTAAAATGCTTCTCTTAGAACCTCTATTGAAAAGTTTTTACTGAGATACAGCACTTCAAAGAAGCACCGAAAATTTACATTTTTTGTTTAATCACTTAATCGTTTCCATATGATAGTAGTTGTTAAAAGGCATACTGTAAATATAATATGTTGTGTTAGGTGCATAATACAAATGGATATATCTGATGCATAACATGCATTCTATGAAATAATTACCCCAACTTTCCCATATATAATCCGTGTTAGTAGGTTAATATCAATAGCTACAGCTAAAAACTAAAAGGAACATAACGCTAGGCTCGACTATGCAAAGGAGGTATTTCTGTTATGCTCTTGCCCTCTTCTGAAAAATCAAGAATGTCCTGGGTTAATCAATCAATCTAGGCCAATGATATATTAGCTTTATTAATAAAATCCATTCAGATTTTTGCATATATACGAACCAGTTAACCAAAGGCGAACTGGCAGCAAAATTAAAATTCGCAGTGAAATTTTTCAGCGATGCTACTTGACTTCGCGTTAAGCTTGACACTCTGCTACGCCCAGCAACGTTACTACATAAAAATAACAATCAATCTCAATTTAAAACGTCAATATTCAAATACTCAACTCATTTTCTGCCTGAACTTTATAACAACTCACTAATTTTTGACACATAGCAATAACTCTCGATTAATTAACAAGTATATTACATAATTCCTCCTGTTTGGTTGTTTGGAGCGCTAATACTGCATAGAAGGTTACAATTTGTGTTGATCCTCTCAGGTATGAATTAATTTTTATAATCCAATGTTAGTTTCACTACAAATACCTTAAAAAAACCCCCAAGGATCGAAAAAAAAAAACATTTTTTCTTCAAATCTAGTTTGAGCAAATTTGTAAATGCGTGCCTCGAACAACAGTACAGCGCTAAAGCTGATAAACGATTATGACACAAGTTTAGACACCTCCGCTTTATGAAGCTGCCAGTTGCAGACGGTTTACAGAAAGTCGCTTGAGATGCGTCTTCCCCTGAAATCGGGTTAGACACACATAATGTCAGTAGGTATTTTCAGGAAGAGCGTCTTGAAGTAGGATTTGCGTTTAGTCATAATCCACATAAACACTTAAATTTTTTATACAGGGTGGCCCAACGAAAAGGTCGCACCGCCATTTGAGACTCTCCTGATATATTTTGGGAAGAAAGCTCGGATACGTCAATTTTGATTTCTAGTGGGACGTTTTTTCATCTATAGCCGTGCAATGCAGGGTGATCCAAAAATAAGATATTGCGTTACACTTTAGATTGTTAAATGAAAACCTCCATTTTTTTAATTTTTAGATTCTCCATGAAGTTTTCAATAACTTTTGTATAATAAAGTTTATACCTATATTCATTCGTTGTGAAGCTATTTGAGTTTATAATAAAGTTCGACTAACTTAATACTGATAATAATGGAGTGCACGGCAAAAATAATAATCATGGATAACAGCAAGAACATTTAGCATCAGACAGTGTCATCGGTTGTCATAGAAAAAATTTGTCTTTTATTTCAAATTGTTAAGTTACCCAGTTGTGATAAATACTGAACAACGACTTATTCAATTCAAGAAAGGGTAGAAATAACAAAACTGTATTACGAAGATGAGAGCATTGCAAGAGCTACTCCCGGTTGTTTAATGCTTTACATCCAGACAAAAATATTAACGATAATAATGTGGCAAAATTGATAGGAAAATTTGAAAAAACTCGATCTGTGTCTAATATTAGACGTAATCGCCATCGAGAAAACCAACCAGTTAGAAATGAAGCCGCAGAAATAGCACTTGACAACTCCCAAAGCGCTCGTGGACTGGCTACTTCTTTAGAATTTACACGCTCAACAGTACAAAGAGCTTTGAAATACAATAAATTTCACCCGTACAAGATAAAACTTGTCCATGAGCTTAATGAAGACAATTTTGATAGAAGGTTGGAGTCTTGGGAATGAATATCCCAATGTTTAATTAACAATGCAAACTGGTTATTCAATATTTGTTTCTCGGATGAGTGTACGTTCTATTTACATGGTGCAGTAAATAGACATAATTGTCGATGTTGGAGTGACTCGAATCCACATTTATTTCGAGAGGTACACTCGCAATAACCTGAAAAAATAAATGTGTGGGCCAGCATCTTCGGAAATCATATTGTAAGATGTTTCTTTATTCGTGAAAACTTGAGGTGAGGTGAGACCTACTTGGATATGTTAGAAAATACAATAGAGTCACGAATTACCGAAATAATAGAAAATGACGTTAATTATAATAAAAATTACATTCGCAATATCTCATTTTTGGATCACCCTGTATTGTACGACAATAGATGAAAAGACGTTCCCCTAGAAATGAAAATTGGCGTGCCCGAGCGTTTTTCCCAAAATATAGCAGGAGACCTTTTCATTGGACAATCATACATAACTCCTAATATTCCACAAAAGATAAAAATAAAACTGGATGTATTGTCAGTCGTCCCTACAATTCTAGGGCGCGTTTATGGCCTCCTTGATTGTCATACTCCTTTCTCTCTTTCAAAAATTTCTTGATTACACTTGTCCCGTGTCAGCGCCAGCGCTCTCCTATTGTGAAGATATGTTTTCTTTTTAAATTGTAGGAAATTTCAGGCTGATAAAACATGAAATAACTCAAAAGCAAGCACAATGTGATGCAAATAGATGTTTATGACATAACCTCAAAATAGAGCGCTGACACGGAGAAGTAGAAAACTATGACAATCAAGGAGGCCATAAAGGCGCCCTACAATTGTAGGGACGACTGACGATACGGGCCTTAGTCCATTTCATTATAACCATATTGGAAACAAATCATTCAATTAACACCTGAAACTGATCCTGTGGTGTTTATCCTGATAATAATCCATGTTTGTCTGGCCGCTAAGTGGAACCAACTAGTCTTGCGATACTCTGTTAACTGACGACGACATTTCGACCACAACGGTGACCTTTTTCCAGTATATTTCGCTTATCCGTCTAAAAGAGACTTCGTTTGTTTTTTATTTCATTTTAACATTCATAATGCACGAAGCCATCATTGCAATTTTAGGATGGCACCTCATTAAACTAGCAAAGCCCAGGACTGGCTCTCCCTCTCTGTCATTGAAAGAACCAGACAAGTCACCCTCGTCCATCGTCCCGAAAACGCCAAAAGTGCTCCGAAAATGCGAAAACCCACCAAGAACTGCTGCATGTGCACTGTCTATCAATCTGAAATGCAAAAATAGTACTTCGACATCTAAAGACAGCCAGGTTGTTTGTCTTGTAGAATAATGTAAGACATAACAGTTTGTCGTTGAGATTGCGAAGTAAAACATCCGCAGATGTGAGATCTAATAACAAGCCATAAGAAAAAACCTGGAAGTAAAAAACCTATGGCCCATTAGTTAGGTAGGAGAATATCAATTAGATCTTTCCTTCAACGGTACTCAACCAAATTGGGTCACAATCCACAGAAGAACTAGAAAGACAATTGTAGTTTAATTTCATATAGACTAATTCAGTTAATTTTGTAATTGTGATCCACTTTACAGTAACGGTTATCCTCCAAAATTTGTTAAATCTCAAATTCAAGGGCTCAACTATACCACCAAAACAGCTACCAACCACAACCGTTACACTCTGTATAACATCATACGTAAGAGCTTTATCTGAAAGACTACACACTGAGATGCCTACTATGCCAGACAAAACCTACTAATAAAAATATTGACACAAAAAATTCAATATATAAAATACACTATCACTGCAGTAAATGCTATATCGGTGAAACATCAAGACCTGTTAAATATAGAATTAAAGAACATAAAGTCTACATAACAAAGGAAGAAACATCAAAATCAGGACTAAGCAAGCATGTATGGGAAACATGGCAAATGATAAAATGGGGGAAACCTCAATATTACACAAATAGTATAAAAGTTACAATAAGAACGTAAAGGAATCAGCAGATAGAAAATAAAACAGTTGTCTTTCTAGTTCTCCTGTGGACTGTGACCCAAATTGATTGAGTATCCTTGAAGGAAAGATCTAATTGATATTCTCCAATCTAAGTAATGGACCATACGTTTTTTATTTATGGCTTGTTATTGAATCTCAAATGCGCAGATGTTTTACTTCGCCATGTCAAGGTCAAACTGTTGTGTCATATTATTTCCTCACAAGACAAAGAACATAGTTCCATTTATGTATTGAAGAACTATTTCTCGCATTTCAGATCCATAAACAATGCACATGCAGCATTTGTAGTCGAAGATTATATAACAATTCACAGGTGTGTTAACACAACCGTTCTGGGTGGATTTTTGCGTGTTCGTATGAATTTTGGCATTTTCAAAACGATCGGCAGGGGTGACGTGCGTGAAACATTCAAAAACGACAGGTAAGCATCATGCTCCCTTGTCGCTTTGGAGGGCTGGATGTCCTTTTGGAACCGGAAATGCATACGCCAAGTAGGTCCTGGGCTTTGCTGGTTCAAAATTGCAGTGATGGCTTCGCTTGTCGATTGTACTTGAAAAAGGTCATTGTTGTGGCCGAAACATCCTCGTCAGTGAATAGTATTTCAGCATATGTGGTTTTATTTAGCGGTCAGACAAACATGGGAGGATGACAAAGCATTCAGTATCTCTGAATTTACAAAATAAATACTGACTTCTTGATTGGATAGTCGATAGTCCATTGAAATACCATTTAAACGAGATTCTAGAAGCCAACGTTGACCGAACGAACATCTCGGTACATCAGAATAAGCAACAATAATAAGCTCAACATAAATTGCAACAATACTCATACATTCCTATTTACAACTGCTTTTGCTCAGCGTGCGACATTAATTTATTGCATTTATACTTACTCCGGTGTAATGGTTATATCAGAAAGCCTATCACTTGTGATGCTATAATGTCTCCTCATTTGTACTTCATTTTCAATTTTAATATCACAGTCCTGAAAGAAGAGAGATATGGCATTCATTTCTAGCCTATTAGAATTTGCGCATTATCTCACAATTTCACTCGAACCCTGCATTAATGCAACAGCTGATACAAGTTTTGCAAATTTATAATTGAAATATAACATATCTTTTTTGAAATAATGCCCATCGTTCAGCCATGAAGGTATAATAATGCCTTTAGTTTTACCTTAAGCCTGTGTTAGTCGCGTGGGTGACAGGAGTCAACCACGCCTACATCTGCGCCGATTGGATTTGATCGTCCATGTTCTTTCTCTATTTAATTAATAAAAATTAGTGAATCTAATCTGTATGTATTTATTTTTCATTGTTGTCTATTAAACAATTTTTTTTGTGAAAATTTGGCATTGCACTTAAAAGATGGTTGACACCTGTTCCCCACGCACCCAACATCGTCACACGTATCCACGCGCATAACACAGGGTTGAAATAACTTTGATACATTTATTTCAAGACGTATTATATCTTTTTAATCATCTTGCTAAATTGTTTGCCAAATTTACGACTACAAATCATTATTAAGAAACAAAACAAGCAGCAATTCATAGATAAGAAGTTTAAACTATTGAACGAAAAAACTGATCGTATCTCCCATAGCAACAGCGATATTGGATATTCTGGTACTAAAAAATCACACTGCATATTTGTTTTTTCTCTATAACTTACTCGTTTTCCATATTTTTCTTCTACATCGGCCTTCATAAGTGCGAAGCATTCTTCTAACCTCTTTTGAAGAGGCTGCAAATTTTCAGGTGCTTTTTGTTTGTGAATTTGTACACACAGGTCAAGTAAAGGTATTTGATCTGCAATCAAATCCTTTAATCGCTCTATAAGCATTTTATCCTCGGAATGAGTGGTTTCATATTCTTCTGTGAAAAATACCTCTTCATAGTTTTTAATCCCGCCCATCACGGCAGCATCCAATATACCTGTAAGATGATTGAAATAGCAAATTAGAAAACAATACACCTTCATCTACATTCTAGTGTCGTTTTGCCACTTTTTGTAACTTATTTTAGTAAATACGCAACTTGTGCGTCAATCTGGCTATCGCATCTTTTAGGATCGCCACATCCCAATGCTGGAGACGTAGTTTAAATGTTCTATTGCAATGATCAGCAATCTAGTACTTTTCAAAAGCATGCTATAAAATTGAACATATAACTGACTGATTAAAATTGCGCGCCATATTTAATGCACGCATTTTAGTAGGTGGCGCCGTAGTAGCTGTTTAAAGCACATTTGTCCAATTCATAATGGAGCGCTAAACGATCCCACAATGTTTTACTTAAATAATGAGTCGATTGTTGCAACGATTCGGAAACTACGACAAGATTTCGGTCGAAAAAATGTGCCCAGTATCAACACCATTCCCCAGTTGGTGCGGAAATTTTAACAAACAGGTGAAGTTAAAGAATTGCCAAGGTCGGGCCGTGTTCGAACTGTTCGTACTCCGGAAAATATCGAGAGAGTTAGTCAAAGTGTAGTGGAGCGGCCTGGGACATCGACCAGACAGCGTTCTTAAGAAATGGGTATTCCTCGCACGTCATTATGCACTATTGTAAAAAAAGACTTGCATTTGCAGCCATACAAAATTCAGTTAACCCAAGAACGACAGCCTAGTGACCATGAAAGCAGCCGAAATAACGATTTTTACCGACAACTGATAATCAGCGTTGAAGCCCACTTCGATATGAACGGATTTGTTAATAAGCAGAATTGTCGTATCTCGGCATTAGAGAACTCTCTTGTAATCCATCAACGACCACTACATCCTATTCGAGTCATAGTTTGGCGCGGTGTTTGGTATGGAGGTGTCATTGGACCTTACGTCTTTGAAGACGCTCCAGGTAATTCTCTTACTGTCATTGGCGAGCGCTAGCGTGATATGGTGCAAAACTTTATAACTCCTCAAATCGAACAATTCAACCTGCAAAACATGTGGTTCCAGCAGGACGGAGCAACTTGTCACACAGCTAGGGAAACAATGAATCTTTTTCGAACAATATTTCCGGGACGTTTAATTTCTCGATTTGGTGATGTCAACTGGCCACCAAGGTCTCCGTATTTAACGGCTCCTGACTTTTTATGGATGTCTGATATTATTTTCCATACATAATTTCAATAAAAGATTAAGATGACAAACAAATGGACGAATTTTATTTCATTTCACAAATATTCAAGATACAAAGGTTACATATCAGCCACCCTTTATATTAATACTTACCATTTAATGTCAAACTCAGGGGATTTATCGGCATATTTTTATCTTTATTAAAAAGTGAAATATAATTTCTTAGGGTTTTATTAGTCCTTTCTATTGTCTCTATGGCATTTCTCAATGGTGATATTTCATGGACCTGTGTATGTTCTACAGGAAACCACCTGAAATATTTTACATGCTTAAGTATAATATTGGGGCATCTTTGTTATTAGGTGGAGCTATTCAAACAATTCTTAAGTACTTGCCACGCACTAATAAGAAACTATTTTCGCATTACAAATTAAGTGTTGAATCTACGCCAAAATACTAATGCAAACTAGAAAAACGAAACATGAATTCTAAATAGACCTCTTACATTTTTTTTTCATTGTTACAGAGATGAGATGCAAACAGATCCAGTTCAGCGTCTGTTTACGTGTGCAATACCACGTCATTGTTGGTAGCTCTTTTTTATATACCTCGTATTCCGGTTGATTGATAGGTTCCCTTTTTGACGATGGTGGGCGACATCTATTCGCTAGAACGGTAACGGTCATCCAGTGTAGGCCAGATGCATTTTCAGCATGTGGGCCGAAGATGTATCAAGATTTAGCAAGCTATTTGTAGATAGCAGTTGTCAGCGTTGTCACATCTTTGTGCAGCCATAACAGCTTATTTGTTTTCCGTTTGTCTATCACCACATGGCTAGATATATACCTTACTGATGATTGATAAAGATACAGATAAGGAAATCAAACAGATTTAGCTCAGTCGTGTCTGTTTATGCAATTTTGCATAGCATGCCATTTCTGGCAGCCTTGAGAGTTCCTCACACTTCGGCTGATTGAGGGGTTGTCCTTTTAACGTATAAATAACAATTTGCGATTTCCGAAATTTTCGGCGTTTACAATACTTCTCACGCTTATAGACGATAAGAAATTATAAAAGTCAGCAGTAAGGCATTCAATGAAACTTCTAGATTTTCTTACAGATAATGACGACGCATTTTTGGGTTAAAATAAAGCACCAGTAAGTAAATAATACTGACTCTCTATATTCACGCTTAACGTTTGACATACGCCGTGTCAGAAGGATGACGGGTTGATTGTGTACTACAAAAAAAGTACATGGAAACTAAGACAAAATGTTCGGGTTGAGTAGGTCAATGTTTCATTAGCTGCCTACAATTACCTAGTTATAGTAATTACCTTAAAATCCCAGGTAGGGAGTAGGTTGTAGAAAGTTCTGTTCTTTCCAGCCATAGATGAGCGAATTCATTTGTCGTTCCTATCAAAGTATCCTTTCTCGTAAATGGACGTGAAAATGAAAACTTTTTTATATCATTCACTCTATAATACTTGACTATCTGATTTGAAATCGGTTTTCCAGAAAATCGTTGTGATTTTTCATCCATTACCGGGTCCACCTTGTTGATTTGTATATCTGAATCACTGTTCAGGAAAAATAATAATAATAAATCGTCTTTATTCGATTCTTTTACACAATATGACCAACATACAACAATAGGCATTGACAAGTGACTAACATTTTGACAATCGAATCGGTGGAGTGTTACCATGATGGTTTCGGCGGTCGAGGTCGAGTTTCTTCTACTTCTCGTGTGTGTCAATTTTCTGTTGGAAAACATAGTAAAAAGTTGTGTAAAAATTTCGTGTTTTCGAACAGTTTATGTACAAAGTGAATGCATACACACTTCAGACTCTTCAAGTAAATAGTTCTCGTATGAAGAGGTATGATTGCACATCTAGTTATCGAGTAACAGCAGAAGGAACACAGTTTTTTTTATAACCCAAAAACCACTGCCAACAATACATACACCAGATATTACGTACGTAAAGTAAACATATAGTCGAGGTGATGTTACTATAAAACCTAGTTTCCAACCGACACAAATAATAGGACACAGTACAATATTTCATTGAACGTTACTTATCGATACAATACAAGAAACGAAGATGCCGAATTATTTCGAATGTTGTAAAACCAAAGAGCTATCCAACTATGTGTGCATAACATGTAAACAAATTTTTCATCGCAGTTGCTGCAACAAACGAAATGACGTAATTGTCATTGCCAAGCATATGATATACTGTAGTACGACATGTCAAGGAAAAGGTGAAGAAGAAATGGAGAAGGATAACACTACCAAAGAAATAATAAGAGAATTACAACAAGAGATTATAGAGAAGGATAAATATATTGCCTCTATGAAAAAACGCTCATTGGCTTTTGAGGATGATGTGATTGAAATTGAAAAAAATTACAACGACGAGATCCAGACTTACAAGCATCAAATACAAAATATAGAGCAACAACTAGCATATTTATCCTCAAAAAACAGTACACTTCAGGAACTGACAACCTCACTTCTGATGGAAGAACCTCCAGTTGCGAATGATATTAGGGCCACAAGTTTCCAAATGAAGACGAACGATATGTGTAAAAGCCAGCCGATAGAACATGAATTCGACGAACATCAAACAGCGTCGACATTTGCCCACTGTACATCTATCGTTTCCCCCATAGCCCAGTTAGACGGCGAAGTAGCAGCAGAATCTGCAAGACAAACTCCAAAAGAATTCGATGATGCACCAATAATCGATATAGTACCATCAGGTGGATCACCGAAACGTAATGCCTCAGACAGCTGTCGGAAAATCATTATAATTGGTGACGAATATGCAAAAAGTTTCAGAAAAGTGTTAGAATTATACACCGACATGACAAAGTTCTCCATAAAAGCTCACGTTTATCCCAATTTAGAGTTTGTAGATATCACAAAAAACGTATTTAACATCACAAAATCTCTTGGTGAGAACGATTTTGTAATCTTCATGATCAACTCTAACAATATAAGTAACACCCCATCCTTAAACAAAGGTTTACATTGCCTCTTACCTCTCGGTCGAGTAACCAATCTTATTTTTTTATGCGAATTGACCACATCTGTCGACTATCATCTTAGAAATATAATTAATACTAAAGTCGATAGACTCAGGAAACTAAATAGAAACTATTCTTTGAGCCTATTCTATGACATCAGAGCTACGGGATCAAAAATGACAATCATCCAGCATGTAAAGGATATTATTTTTGAACAATTAAAAAATGTATTACCTTTGAAAACTGTACAAATCAACATCCCCGACAAGTCTGAAAAACAGTTTTTTCTTAAGTAAATCACTCATTAGGGAAGATAAACAACAGAATAATACAATACCAAAACCACGATCTGTTAAAACAGTAAAAAACAGTAACATGCTCTTTAGACTACTACATCTAAATATCCAAGGTGTTCGCTGTAAGTCAGGAATCATCGAATCACTGTGTGAAAAGAATAAATATACAATGCTCTCTATAAATGAACACTGGTTAAGAAAAGATGAGTTATCCTATTATCATATCTCTGGTTTTAGATCTGTATCTAGTTTCTGTAGGGATGTGAAAATTCGTGGTGGTGTGGCTATTTATATAGCAAATCATGTTAATGCCGTATCTCTATCAGATAACCTTCTGAATCTGTCAGAAGAACTACACTTTGAGGCGGCCGGAGTAAATGTGAATGATCTTCAGTTAATCTCAGTGTATCGATCTCCTGATGGTAATTTTGAATACTTTATTATGAAACTTTGTCGTTTATTGGATGGACTCGATTACCGCAAGCAAATTGTGATAACAGGAGATTTTAATGTTAGATTTAATACGTTACAACACCAAGCTCAGGAGCTTGTGAACTTATTTAGTTGTTATGGTTTCATGCCAATAGTTAGTCAAAATACAAGAAACTCAAGTTGTCTAGATAACATCTTCATAAACTACGTAGACTCAGAAATTAGCGTCAATGTTTTTGATACTCATTATTCAGATCATTTAGCGCTTGACTATACTTTTAATTTATCACATGCACCGAAAGTACGTATGAAACTCTATTATAGACCTATAACAAACAGCGGCCTTTCAAACTTTACAATGATATGGAATCAACATCTTTCGAATTTGTTAATGAAAAAAGTACGACAATCGAATATAAAATTGAAAAATTCATATCCATTGTCAGAATTTCGGTCAATCAACATCTTCCTATAAAATCGCGACTTGTTAATGATAATAAAAGCTCCTGTAATGTGTATTGGTCAATGATCATATAAGAAATATGAGAGAGACTTTGACTTTCCTAACAGAGCTTCATAAGACGATGTTACTTTAGTTAGTACGGACTGCTTGAAACAATTTAAATACAGTTACAGACAAGAAATTGTCAAAGCTAAGATTAAAGCCAATGATGACTACATTAATAAATCCAACAACAGACAACATGCTGCTTGGAATATTATAAAGAATGTTAAACCGAACGTGCACAACCAGGACTCCTCAACATCTCTCACAGCACATCAATTCAACGACTTTTTTAACCATATCGCACAAAAACTTTTAAATAAAATTACCCCATCCGATGTTTCTCCATCGCATTATATGAATCATCCTACTCATAGTTCACACTTTCGTTTCAGGGAAGTTTCATATCATGATGTGAGAACTGCCATAAATAAACTAAAAAACTCAAAGAGTACTGATCCATATGGCTTTACTGTCAGGATTGTCAAAACCTTGCAAAATCTCATCATATATCCTCTAACCAAGTTATTCAATCAGTGTATAGAAAGTAATACTTTTCCGGATTTTTTCAAACTATCTAAAATTATACCCATTTTCAAACAAGGGGATACTGAAGAGTTATGCAACTACAGGCCCATTTCCTTAATACCTATTTTTGCGAAAATTTTGGAATTATTGTTGAAAGATCAAATTAATGAATACTTTGAGGCTAATAATCTATTTTGCTCAACACAGTTTGGTTTTAGGAAAAATCGTTCCACCACATCAGCTATTAACAGTTTTATTCAGTTTGTGAACGAGACTTTTGTAAACAACCTATATGGCGCAGCATGTTTGTTGGACTTGTCCAAAGCTTTTGATTGTGTTCAACACGACATCCTGTTGGAAAAGCTCCCTTTTTATAACTTTCATGAAACATCCACTGCAATGATTAAATCTTACTTGAGTAATCGACGCCAATTTGTATTCTTTAAAGGTTCATCATCCTCACAGTTAGTCGCTGCTCACGGGGTACCGCAAGGCTCGGTATTGGGACCTATTTTATTTTTAATTTACGTCAATGATATAACTAACTATAATGTGAATAATAACTTAATCCTATTCGCTGATGACACTACCTTGATGAATAGCAATGCCTCTTTAGCCTCATTGATATTCGACTCTGAAGCTCATAAAAGAAAACTAGCAAACTGGTTAACCGCTAATAAGTTGACCATCAATGAAACCAAGTCTCAGATGATTATTCTTAGCTTGAGGCAGCACGACACTAATACACTAAAGTCCGTGAAGTTACTAGGAGTCTACCTTGATGAACACTTGTCGTGGGAAACTCACGTAATCCATGTTCTCAATGCACTAGCAAAATATATATATTTGATAAGGAACTTGAAACAAAATGTCTCTCAGTCAGTTCTTCTTCTAACATATTATTCCTACTTTCAATCAAGAATTTCATACGCATTGTTAAACTGGGGTCACTCGGCCCATTCGTCAAAAGTTTTTGGATTACAACGACGTTGCTTGCGGTACATTGCTGGCCTCAAATACACGGAACCTTGCAAGGAAGCTTTTATAGAAATGAAAATCATGACAGTACCTTCTCTTTACATCTTCACATGTCTGATGTATATAAAGACTAACCTGAGTCAATATACTACCCACAGTGATGTCCACAGTTATAGAACCAGAAATATGGATAAAATCTTAGTACCTCATAGCCGTCTCCAAACCACCAGGAACGGCACAAACTTTTATGGGATAGTTTTTTATAACCTGTTGCCAAACCGTATAAAGAAACTGGATGCGAAAGTTTTTAAAAATAAAGTTAATGCTTATCTGACTACTAAAGCATTTTACTCGATCAACGAGTATTTGAGCAACAATTTTTCAGACTTGTCGGATTGTTAGCAAATACAACTAGGTTCCTACACCTGGGATCCTCTAGGCTCCTTGAACTTTCTACTAAGTCATCTGGTAAATTTTTATATCAACATTTCATATGTGTTACCATTTTAACGTATATGTGTGTATGTGTGTATAGGTGTGTGTGTGTGCGTGTGTGTGTGTGTGTAGAAGTAAACATATTGTGGTTAAATGAATATGCGTGTATCTATGTACGTATATATGTCCTCTGTTTTTACAACTTTTATGGACTGTATCTGTTTTTATTGAATCATAATGTCATAAGTTGATGTTTTTCTGTGTAATTTGAACATCAGTCTTTTGTCAGACTGCTTTTTTGTATTAATTTTGTTTTTCTTTTGACTTGTGTAAACACGCTGGTGTACTTAACACAAATAAAGAATTGAAATTTGTCAACTCAACCGTACATCCTAATATGACATTGACCTTTTTAAATGGCTCAAAATTGAATAATAAAGTGATCTATTAGCGATCTATCACTATAGATTTATACGTTCTTTTAAACCTAGACAAATATATATTGTATGTGACCAATTTAATTCAAAACTATGAAGGTAGATTGGGTGGCAGAGTGGTGAGGGAGTGATTATGTACGAGGCTTGTTGAATAAGTACCCGTGTTTGACGATAGAGGGCGTTCCTGAGGGAAGTTGGTCTTAACATCGTGTGCTGCCATCTATCAAACGACAAATTTCAGACTGATGGATAGGTTCGTTTGGATTTGGCAGCCATTCGAGTAATGCCGCGTACAGACCGAGATTCCAACACAAGCCAAGGCACATGTGGTTACAGACAGATTTGGAGGTGTTCGAATCGGTGTGTACGGCGCGAGCCAACATAAGCCAACGGTTTCCAAGGCCGGCGTTGGGCATCGATTGCGTTCGCTCCTTGATCGGTACATCAAAGGGACGTTTGATTTGGTCTGGACGGGATTTTTTGTGCTTCTAGCATTTAGTCGTTTGTCTGCATTCGATAAGAGACTCGGACGCTCGACATTAGCACCGAACTTAATCCAACGCGGTCCAAATCGAAACTAAATTTAGGTTTAGACGAGCGCATTCCAATACCTTCCAACAACAAACGTCAACGTCACATGTGCTTGCATTCGTTTGCTCGGCATTGGATTTTGGGTCTGTACGCGGATTTACAAGTGTATCGTGATTTTCGCTAAGATGGAAAAAGAGCGTTATCGTTCGGTAATTCGCTTTTTGTTTTTGGATGGGAAAAATGCGAGGAGATAAAAGCAACGTTGGATGCTGTTTATGGGAACACTTCGCCATCTATGACCACAGTTAGATATTGGTTCAACGAATTTAAACGTGAACGAACATCCGTTTTTGATGAGGAGCGACCAGGACGCCCGGCAGACGTGGTTACCGAGGGAATCATTCAAAAAGTCCTCGACATGATTCTCGCTGATCGACGAACGAAAGTACGCGAAGAAACAGGCCGTAGGTGTGTCGACCGGAACGGCAATGAATATTTTACATGTTAATAATGCGGCTGTCAACTTCGAAGCAGTGTTTGGAGCAATTTAAGCGAAATCTGAAGGAATTTTTGGGTCGAGTTGTCACCGTTGATGAAACCTGGATTCATCATTACACACCAGAAACTAAGCATCTGCCCCAAAGAAGGCGAAGACGGTCCCATAGACCGGAAAGGTCAAGGCGACGATTTTTTTGGGATGCGAACGACGTCATCAGCATGGTTTTTTTAGAAAAAGGAAGAACGATCATTGCATAACTACAGTGAGTTATTGGACCGCTTCGACAAAAAACTGAAGGAGTTACGGACACATTTGGCGAAAATGAAGGTGCTGTTTCACCACGATAACGCACCAGCATATTCATCCGGAGTTGTTGCCGCCAAACTGCATGAATTGCGTTATGAAGTGCTGTCGCAATTTACCCGATCTGGCTCCCTGCGACTTTTTCTTGTTCCCTAACATGAAGAAATAGCTCGCGGGAAAAAAAATTAGCTCAGACGAGGAAATCATCGCCGAGACAGAGGCGTATTTTGGAGAGTTCAACAAATCCTATTTTTTGAAGAGGTTAAAAAAAGGCAGGAACATTGAAAAAAGTGTATCTTTCTAAAAGGGAACTATGTTGGAATTTATTTTTTTTTTCTGAAAATGGTCTTCATTTTTTACACGGATACTTATTAAACCGCCCCCTCGTACTGCTGAGTAACCACGACTTCAGCTTCTTTTTAAAATTATTCAAAGTATAATTTCGAAATTCATATGGAAAATTATTGCATAACTTGGCAGTAGTATACGAGAAGCTCTTACATACACTTTGGTATTTTCTGACATTCTCCATGTTCATTTTACAATTCTCTTTGAACACATCACTTATTTGATCAAATTTCCGTATACCAGAGAAAAATGGTAACAAGAATTTTATGAACTTGTTTTTATCAATTTTTATTATTGTTTGGAATCTGTTAAGTTTGTTAGCTGCTAACATCAATCTTGCAGTCAACATTGAATTCTAATATTATTTTTCGTATAAATGTTGATAAAAAATCTATCAAGCAACTGAGTGTTCTCCACCTTAGCACGATCAAATTTTCAGTAGCTAAAATATGTTGACACCTATGATTACACCTCGACATCCACCACAGAATTAGTATCAAATTGTAAGGAATATGCGTCAAAAACCTTATTACATTAGAGAATTAACGAGAAGGCTTACTTTTACACCTTGAAGGACAAGTGTTGCCGCCTGTCACGCTACCCACTATGACGGATTCTGTAATGTTCTTCCGTGGCGGAGTACATGAGAACTACCGAGGGTCTTTGGTGGGTATGTGGTTTTTGGGGAACCTGGCGCTTCAGGCAAGAAAGGCGTATAGAAAGAATCTATAGGGTATAAAAGTTTTCATGCCTAAAATAGTTTTGCCGCTTTCTGTTCATAGAAAATTGTGAAAAAAAAACAATACGTTTGCAAGCAAGATATTGATAATCCGATGTAATATTTTTCCGAAAATACTATTCTCATGTAAGCAAAAGGATACACTGTTTATCTGAACAAGTGATATCTTCACCAGGAGGCGTTAACTTATTCAACAACTCGGCCTTAGGAAATTCATTCAGTATCCTAGCATTGAAATCAGCCAATCTTTCGTACTCTTTTCCTCTATAAATGAAGACTTTGTTTTGTAGAAACCTTGGAAAGCCTCTGCCATAATATCCTACTCTGAAATATTCTGGCTCAGCCCTAGCTTTCTTCATTATATCTTCATAAAAGAGAGCCATTCTTTGATGGAGATCACTGAGCCGTTCATAATCGAATGTTTCTTGCTCATACTGTTGTGCCAGCTCTTGACATTTTTTAATTGCACATTCCCACATCTACAAGCATAAAATACAACATTAACCATTTGCAGCCTAATGGTCTGCTGGGATCACTACCAATTCATGGTCAATTTGCTTGGTTCCTAATTGTGTTATGAAGTTGCCACGATAAATCATAGTTGCCTACGATTTAGCAGCAGATGGAAACATTCAACTTGCGATTTTCCAACTTCCATCAAATAGTGGGAAGTTCTAGCTGCTCACTCATTGTAGCTAAATAATGCATTATAATGTATTTTTACGGCGTAATATAAGTATCGTTCAAAAATGGAAAGAACACAGCTGAGACATCATAGCGAGTTTAAACGGGTCGAATCGAATCAAAGCCAGCGTCGCCAATTATACTACCTATGATACCGGCTGTGTAATACTAAGGGTAACATACTGTATGCGATATGAAGGATCATTTTCTTTTCAATATTGATTTAACATTTAAATTGAACGATTTAAGTCTACAGGAAAATTTAAACATTTGGAATGAAGTACTTGAAGATAATGGTATGAAACTAAATAAACTTAAAACTAAAGTTATGGCTGTGTCAAATGAAAAACTCAATATGAACGTAAGAATAGATAATGTAAAATTACAACAGGTACACTCCTTTAAATATCTGTGAGCTATGTTGGAACCTAACGGCAGAAATGAAATAGAAATTTCTAAAAGGATAGGAAAGGCAAGCAACTTGTACTATGCGATGAGTAAAGGTTTTATCAATAAAAAGAGGTGTCCAAGAAAATAAAAATGACAGTATATAATACAATATATAGACCTATATTCAAATATGGATGCGAATATTTCATAGTCACAATGACAGATTTTCTGTACAACTGCTACGTCACTAGTGTTGCGACTCGATACTAAGTCGCAGTCTTGGCGCGAACCGTCACTTTGACTGAATTTGACAAATATTAAAAGATATTTATTTTTAGACTGATGCATTGCATAGGCACACAGCTTCTAGCTTACTATATCTATGATCGTACCTTTCCTTTACTATAATTTTCAATTATAGTGTAATATAAGGCCTCCTTGAGTTCTCTGTGGGTTCTAGCATTATCGTATTTATCCCCCTTCAATAGAGGCGATAAAAGTTCATCGGACCAATTTAAAAGTTTGGCATGTAACTCTAGAGTGTAAGCAGCTTCAGTGAAATTTTCACACTCCAAGTGTAGATCAAACAGCTTATTCAGGTACCTAATATACATTTCTTTTTTGTTGATTTCTGAATAAAAATCCTAGAACACAAGGAATTAAATTAACAAATGCAATGGTTATAGTATGCTTAATAGTTTGGCAAAACTGCAATGAACACAACATTCTTCAAACTGCACGCCAAGGTAATATTATCCCTTGGTAGTAGTAGTCCACAATGGAGTTGGCAGCAAAGCTCTTGGCAAGCACTTCCGCCTTAGCATTTGAGTCGATTACAATTGTTCCATCCTGGCACATACCTATGCCCAATTCTTACATCGTGCTGGTTTTTGGCATTGGGGAACGCTTTGTTATATTTGTTTTTCGACTAGACGTCAACTTGTCTGTTCTCTATAGTGGGATTTTGTAAAAAGGTTCTGTATGCCTTGATATTCTGCTAACGAGCAGTGTAGCTCGATCTGTTGAACCAGCCGTATGAAACCTGGTTCAGGTACTTTCACTGTATGAGGGACGTATTCAACCATCCCAACGTGGACTATTTCTGTTATTGATGAATAGAAGCCAACGGATCCGGGTCAGCGAAACAAACATATATCCAAGGAAAGAAGGAAAGGTGTAGAAAAAGTCTGGACCATTCCCAGTCGGAATGTCCGTAATTCCAAATTCTACCTAACTTCCACAATACCGTGGTCTGAATTACCCAGGAGAGGCAGGACAGTAGTGCTGTTAGAGACAGGATGCTTGGTCAGAAACAGATCCAGCAGACTACTGGAGTAACGCGGGAGTAAAAAGCAGGATTCATCACCAGCTGGGTTAGGGTAATAAATAGCACACGCTTCAGCAGCACGAGATACTACATCGGTCTTATTTAAGCACAACCAGAGCTCATTTTGGGCATTGAAATCATCAAGGAGAACTACACCTGAAGCATGGTGTTTGATGTTCATGAAGTCGATATTGACAGCGCAGTATTCAAATAGATCAGTTATGATCCGAATGAGAGCGATAAAGAGGCAGCAAACAGATTGAGGGGCTGTTTTAAAATTTAGACGAAGCCACAGAATGTCCTTCCGATCCGATTCCAAAGAAATGTCTCTGGAACCTGAAAGACTGCTGCGGACGAAAGACACAATTCGCTCATTCTTCCTCAGATTGGAGACCACCTCGTAAATATCTTTTTTTGAGTTTCGTTGATATGGTAAAACGGATCAAAATAAATAGTAGTGTATGAGCCTATTATGATGGATAAATAACTCAATTGGTGTAAACGAGAACGGAAATAGATTTGATTACTTCTTTTATTTGGAGATACTGTAAGTATTTTCATAATGCTGGAGGGGAATTCTCCTTTAACCCTGTATGTGTTGACGTGGAGATGCATAGGAGTGGTTCAGAAACCAAAAACCTAACAATAAGTACAAAAAAATTGTATAATAGCCACGTTTTACAATAATCGGCTGTATTGAGATGTGGTAAAATGGATTGCGGAGTCGAAAGTGTGTATATTATGGATATGACATTGTATTACTCGCCAATCGACACATGACACCACACTGCAACAATATGTATTTGATATCTTTTCGTAATTAGTGAATTCAAAAAGTCCATTAGAGTCTGCTATATTTTGAATAGCATGCTTATCAAATGTTAATGCGTGTCAAAGCAAATATATATTTAACCATTAACTATTATTTTGTCCACCTTTGGAATATTAGTGAAATCGGGACGCAGAAAACCTTTTTCCATTTTATTTATTATACTTGTATATGCGGATTCAAACCACCGACAAACAATATATTGCGTCTGGTCAGCTTGAGCGATATGGATGAAAGCGGTATGCAAGACCCAATTTCGACGCGTAAGGGCGATCGGCTAGAACACCCAACACAGATAATGTCATATTTTCCTGATTGAAATATGCAAGTGAAACTTGCAGTATTTCCGACTATAGGAAACTTCTTAATTGTTCATATGCTATACCGCAGGGGTATTATGTAAAAAAAACTAAAGAACGTAAAACACGACGAAATGTCATCTTGCAGACTAGGTAGCTTTTAGTGTGGAAATAGTTCATTTCACGGTTGCTCGCTATGATCGCTGTTCCCTGACGTTTAAGCAACACTTTCAGCTACAAAACAAGTTCACTACTAGTGTACACCAGTTTGTGCTAAGTTAATATCTTGTAGAAAAGCTTACGTTATGCCATAAAAAACCTACGGAATGTTAGAAAAAAACGACAAAATGTCACTTTTGAAGATACGTAATACCCGTGCCTTAATTATCCCAGATTATTAAAAATAACTGAGCGACTCACACAGCAACACATAGTATTGCTGCCTTGCTCAACTTCAATATCCTTTCCAGAGAAAAAAAGTACTCTGATGCATGGGTTATCACTTTGGCAGGCAATGGTACACAAATTATCAAAAAGTATGCACAAAGACTACACAATTTATCTTCTAATCTATTTGATTTCATTGGCTGAATTTATACTATTGATGTATTCGTTTTGATATGACGAAGCCATCAATGTTATGATGGTGATATTTACTGATATATAAACATCGATGTTTTCTGACAAATTGTAATTCCTACATACATACCACACCATAGTGTGATTGTGATTCATACCTACCAATTGGGACAGATAATATCTATTGTCGTATATCCGCGCGGGTGTCGCGTATCTTGAAAAGTGACATTATGCCGATTTTTTGGACATTAGCACTTAGTTGTACGTGTTGCCTAAACGTCATGAGGCTTGTTATCAATCTTTGGCTCTGATGTGATGTAAAATCTGCTTCTGAGATGGCATTACTGGAGGTCTAAGCCGTAAGTTGTATGTGTTGATGATAATTACATTGGGTTCTTGTCTCAAATACATTTAATTGAGATTCAAAGATAGAAATTATTTGCGCATCCACCTTTTCTTACATACATAAAAATAACCCGTCGGGCACAGCGATTAGATATACTTCACTGGCAGCATATTCAGTAATGATTTTCTCACACACCAAATATCACTGATTTTATACACATGCAGACCAATACACATAATCATCCAGATGCGATCTTGCTATTCAACCAACTTTCTTCTCAGAGATAAAAACTACAGACAAGGACCATTTGGCCTCACAAAACATATGCAACCAATAATGCGTGTAGTTTAGTTGAGTGATTCCTCCTTAGATGGACGTTTTCAACGATCCTAGTGAGCAAACGTTGAATGACTTGCCCTAAAAACTACCTAGTTTGCAAGATGACATCTTATATATTTTTTGTGACGTTTTATAGGTTTTTTACATGATACCGTGCCGAAGAAAACATAGCACTCCACATTAATGAGCTCCACCTTATAGTTTTTCTTTTAATTGTACAACTTTGTCTTTTTATATTATACGTAGCAAATAACTGAGTACTTTAATTGCAAGTTTTTGGATGCATAGATGAGTGACTAATTTGTTTAGTATGAATGTTAATGTGTGAGAAATGAATGAGAAAGTCTATTAATGTTTGTACTTATTTGCCATCTTTACTTTGTATTCTTATGGTGTAAAGTGTAAAATAGTTTTAGCTAAACTTCGCCATAATGAATCACAATCTGTAACTTTATGAATAAAAACATTATTACTATTATCTTACCAGTAAATTCACTGTGCAACTCATGGTATTTTCTTTATTCTCATCTATAATAATACTCCTATACTCCAACAGACTTTCCATCAACCTCGACACAATTTTCACGAACTTGGTTCCCTCTTCATGCATAGTTGTATGTTTCCCGCACAATTCTAACATAACATCATGGAATAGATTTTTATACTCGTAATCCCCCTTCCCTCCTTCGAACAATACATCTAGTTTGACGATCATCTCGTTTTCGAAGTCACTGAAGTTGGCTTTGATGTGAGATGAGTCCCTTTTTGTGTCGCCATAACTTTCTACTTCGAAACGACTAGAGTAAAATTCACATTGCATCATATCGAAAAAGATGGGAATGGTTGCTTTTCGAAGCTCGGTTTCGGGAATTAAAGTCATCTCGAGTATAAGTCCTACTAAGGAGGGAACGAATTGTACCTTGTTTTGACCTGAAAAAATACAGTAATTTAACAAACATTTTACATACACTCAAAAATACTATTAAAATGGGTTAAGTTGAAAAACGCATTGTAGCGACACTTCGCCTTTTTATACTTTGTATATATAAAGCCAGATTATTATTATTATATAATGCAGATAAAGATGAAAATTTCGACAAACATTTATTTTACATGGACATTTTAAAAAGCTATTATTAAACACGGAGACAGTGTAATGAGTAAGGTATCTGCATACCGCGCAGCTGGCTCCGATTCGAGTCGGATCTCAAACAGCTATTTTCTCTTTTCTATTCAAATAAATAATAATAATAAATGCCTTTATTTCCAAACAGTTCTCAATATATATATATCTGATATATATATATATATATATATATATATATATATATATATATCAGAAGGAGAAACATGAGTAATAAGAAAAAAAAGGAAAATAAAAAAAAATAAAACAGATGTCGACTGGCTGAAAACCACAAGGAGGATTTTACTATCTAGTGCTCTGCCACTCATCCCTTGAAATTGTAAGAAACATTATGCCAGTGAATACATCTATCAAGCATATACAAACATCAATATGAACAGCATGTAAGTTTGTTAAAAATAAGATATAAAAGTGAGAAACGTGGTAGTAAATTTAAAAAAAAGAAAGTCTAGAATAATATATATATATATATATATATATATATATATATATATATATATATATATATATTAGTGACCGACCGAATCTTGATGTTCAGCCGAAACCGAAACCGGAACCGAACCTTCGGCTTCCGTCCTGGTTTCGGCCGAAACCGAAACAGAAACTTTCCTTTGACTTATGGGCAGCAGCGGTGGCCGCAGTAGTAGACTCTTCGGTCTCCTGATCAGTCGCCGTGCGCTGTGCGGGTTGGAATCCCGTCCCAGGAGAAATTTTTCTCTTTTCTATGGATGTTGTGATTGTCCGTAGGTGGTAGACGGTATCTGACTGTCGAACGCGGAGGTACCACCCGACGGATTTCGTAGGCGGGGCCAGAATGTGTGCATGTTGCATGCACACGTGTTCCCTCGCCAGAGTCCGTGTGGCGTTCCCCCTGTATCCTCCTGTAGCCCCACAGAACCCCATGGGTGTTTAGGCCTTAGGCCTTCGTGGTAGTTGGAGTATAAAAAAAAAGAATGAGGATGTACATGATTCTTCGATTTTAGAGGTTTACGAAGTTATTAAAGGTCTTTGAAAACGTATCTCCCATAATGTATGTTTTTCTTGTTCAGTAAGGTTAGGTACTTGAAAAAACACAAAAGTTAATTTCTGAAATAAAAGAATGTATTCCATTAACATGTTGGTAGTTGAAATACTAGAATAATATAACAAAACGAATCATAAATAAATATCTATTATCTATTACATTGCACTTATATGAAAACAAACATGTATGTCCATAAACATCACCAAAACAACTAAAAGTTTTTAACTCAAAATAGATTTTCTATATAGAAATTGACAATCAACTAGTAAACATAACCAAAAAGCCTTATATATTATATGATAAAAAAAGTAGTTTTTCCGCATTTTCTCCTAGCAAATTGCTTCGCCGATCTGCATATATTTGCCCAGCAGCACTGAACATTTGCTCGCTGGGGATACTGGTCGGTGGTGCAGACAGGTATTTCAACACCGCTTTCCTCAACGTCGGGTAGGGGCTGGAGTTCCAATAAGAAAATATGTCGGCATTCCGCTGTAGTCGCGGCTCCGACAAATAGCACTCGATTGTTTGTTTTAGTATAGAAGTTTCATCATATCCATTATTATCACATGGTGTACCGCCGGGGTTATCGTCATGGGTATCCCAAAGACTTTCGTCTTGTTTCTGAATATTGGATTCAACCAGCACTGGTTCTGCAGAAGAAGAATGAATAGCATTTCTGTTCACCGCGCTGTCGCTACTACATCTGATCAAAAAAGATACAATTTCTGTGATTCCGATGTCAACAGCATTGGGAGTTAGATACTTCGATTTGAAACGTGGGTCCAGCAATGTTGCTGCAATTAACGATGGATGCTCTTTCAAGAGGGACATTCTTTGGTTCATTGTCTCATATAACCGATTTTTCGTCATTGTCATACCCTCATCTTCGTTTTCCATTCGAGCTTGTAATTTCCGATTGAGTAGCGATATTAGAGGTATGATTATAGAACTACAAGCGTCATTCAATGATAAATCAAGGGTGGTTTCGTAAAAGAACTTCAATACTTCGACGAGTCGCTTCATAATTTCCCATTCGGTGGGACAAAGGGTATCTATTTTACCATGCTGAACAGTGTAGAGGTTTATAGCATTTTTTTGCTCTAACAGCCTCTGAAACATCAAATAGGTCCTGTTCCATCTTATATCAATACTTTGAACCAGAGCAGACATTTTTTTATAATTTCTGTGGTGTCTTCATCAGCAAATAACGATTGCTTGATCACTAATTGCAGCGTATGCGATACACAGCCAAGAGACTCATAGTGTCCTGTCCGCATTGCACATGCCATATTTGCGGCATTATCACGCAACACTAAAAAAATCTTACAATTTAAGTTCCACTCATTGATCATTTCCGTAAATTTTCGTTCAATGTACTGACTCGTATGGTCTTGTTCCATAACAGCTGCGCCTAATATAACTTTCAGGCGTTGATGCTCTATAATGAAATGACCTGTGAGACTGAGAAGGGAACATGATTTGCTAGTGTTGGTCCATATGTCGGCAATCACACTGAACCAATCGGATTTTGCGATTAATTTTTTGACTTTAGCCTTTACTCGTTCGTAAGTTTGCGGCATTAATGTTGTTCGGAAAAATTTTTCACTCTTCAGTCTATATTTATGAAAAGCATCAGGGTCAGCAAAATTAAGTCTTTGGAATGCTTCACCACTGACCAACGAATACGGCAACATATCGACAATCATCAAATCCATAATCGCTTTGTCTATTCTCCGTGAAATTTCATGATCATCTGGCCATTGTACACATTTAGGTCTAGCCAAACTCGGAATGGTCGACTGGACCAGGGTAGGTTGATTACCCTTATCAGTTTCTAAAACCGCTAGAGAGACTTTAGTTCGTTTTTGTATGTTTAGTTCATTTTTTATGTTCTCTAATTCAGACTGCCGCTTTAAAACTTGTTTGTGTTCTGTGCCATGGAACTTACTTAAATGCTGCTTCACTCCATATAGTGTTTGTTTTTTGGGTTCTTGACTTCCTAATGAGAGCGACTTTTTGCAGATTTTGCAAACTGCCTTAGATAAATCATTTGTGCTCTTTTCAAAAAACTGCCAAATAGGATTTCTTTCTCTTTGAGACATTTCTATCTGAAACAGATAATTTTCAGTTTTCACTCGATAATCAAATATAAATTGAACTAATATTATTGATCTTCATTGTAATTATTCATTAATTACAGTAAAGTTTTATGAGCTTTTCTTTGCTGTTACTGAGATAATTGTGTAATATTCTACGCGTATGACCTACTGCAGAACCTGGTGTAAACTGATGATTTATTACTCTCCCTCTTATTTCGAAATAGAAATTATCAATAATTATAATATAGTATATCCAGAATACATAATTACTAAATACTTACCTTTATTTAATACGCACACTACCTAATAAATGTAATAAATGCGTGACCAGCTTGTCGGCGAAGATCAAGTGACGTGATGAAACGCGTACGGACACGAAGCGATCGCCCGACTACAACCGGACATACCCCCAGACCTTACGATCGTATGTTTCGGCCAAGCCGAAAGTTTCGGCCAATTTGCTGCCGAAACCGGAACTTCGACCGAAACCGGTTTTTTGGCCGAAACTTGGCCGAAACCGAAACCGAAACTTCGGTCGGTCTCTAATATATATATATAGGGTGTCCGCAAAATTGGGGTATTCCTTTTCAGAATCAACTACCCTTGAAATAACAAAGGTAATGTGTAGTGAAACGAGGGCGACCAAGTAAAAAAAAATAAAGGAAAAAGTACTCACTCTCCAGTTGACGAGAAGGGCTAAGTACGTCTCTGCCCGAAATCATACCGCTCCAACAGAAAATGAAATCAACTGATGCGCTACCGAGCAGACGCAGAAACCACATTGATTGTCTTACACTTAATGGCACATCTTCTAACAAGGAAGGCAAAATGTTTCGTAAAAAGTCTAGGTATTGCATCCCGTCCAATCGATTTGGAATAAATGGTCCAATGAGCATACCGTTCACCATGCCAGCCCAAACATTCACCGAAAATGTTTGTTGAAAATGTGCCCGACGGACAGCGTGCGGATTTTCTACTGACGAAACATGAGTGTTGAGAAAGTTATTTACCCCGATTACGCGTGAACGTAGATTCGTCTGTCACCAATATGCACTTCAAAAAGTCCGGATTATTGTCATGTTGATGCAACAACCACTCACAAAACCGCACTCTTGCTGGAAAATCGTCAGGTTGAAGGGCTTGTACACGTTGGATGTAAAACGGATACAGCCCCTCTTCACGCAGCGTTTGCCACACTTTAGTTTTTGATACTTGTACTTCTCTAGCCACGTCTCTAGTGCTTGTTGAGGGATTCTCGTCTACGCGATTACCTCTACACGCGTGACTGTAACCGTCGGTTGAAGGTTGCATACTGACCTGACACACTGACCCCGACCCAGTTGTGTCGTCGGGTTGAGCCAGTGACCTTGTACCACTCGGTGATATCGCGGCTACAGGACGGTATTCAGATATTTTTGATGTTGCAGAGCCCTTTATCTCGGTTCCCTTAAGACATTGATGTATACATGTATGTATGTTTTCAAGATCTACACGTCGTGTAAAGGAAAACCCCAACTTTGCGAACACCCTGTATATACACATTTATATATATATACACACACATATATATATATATATATATATATATATATATATATATATATATATAGGTGAAAAATTAAAACTTCCGCCTTTTGTTGGGTACTTCGACAAAATTTTTAATCTGTCTTTAACTTGTCTTGTCATATTTTATATAATTTTAACCATTGTACCATGTATCCAGCTCTCACCATGTTACTGGACGTTTCCCTCATCCTATACGAAAACAGCAATTAGCAGCATCCTCACATACTACTCTCCTGATGATGATGGCAAAGTCCATTGAAAGCTAGAGAGAATTAAAGAAAGTATAAAGAGTCCTCTTTGCTTAAATTTTGTCGAAGTACCCAACAAAAGGCGGAAGCTTTAATTTTTCACCTAACTGGTCTAGACGACAATGACCACGTCTCAAGTTATATATATATATATATACCTATACAAACCGCATAAACAAACGCCAATATGAACGTCAATGAAGTTTGAAAAAAAAGAGCAAAGAGAAAACGTGGTGGTAAATTTAAAAGTCTAGAATGATATATGAATACATATACGTACATTATGCATCATATGAAAAAAAATAACTTTATTAAAGCAACATACTCCTTAAAACAATGGTTTTAAGTAGATTCACTCACTACTTCACGTGTACGTTGTTTAATAATGCGCTAATACTCAAAAAATAAAAACTATTTATTTTATACCTTCGAAAGTGCTTTAGATATTTTTATATTTTGCATTTTATAAGAGGATGTAAAATTGCATATTTTAACATACATAGTCACTCTATTGCGCAATCAGTGGCGTCCCTGTAAACATGTCTTGTGATATTTTTTACACAAAAAAAACATATGCCACTGATATTTTTCAAAGTGAATATTTTTCTTATTTGATCCTGTATACCTCAAAACCATCTCTTACTTTCTTATTATTTGCTCCGTAGAGGAAGCGTTTTTCATTAAAACGACAAGATAGTAACCAATAATAACATTGAAAGATATCAGTGGGGTAGAAATTTTTTGGCGCAAAAAAAATTAATTTTTTACACTAAAATATGTCATTTTACATCCTCTTATGATATTGTAAAATTGATGGGAGGCTGTCCAGATAACTGCCAACCATTTCAAACACCCTGATGATTGGTCAAATAGGCAATTTCAGGTTAGAAAAAATAAATCTCCAAGCATACATTTGTTACTGAACTAAATCGTGTAATACAGTAATAGTGTAGGACCCTAAATGTCGAAGCTATGTCATAATTTACCTATTTACTTCAAGTTTTTTTAGTATATGCGTAAAAGTGATTTTGGTGATTTATAGAAAAGTTGCCTAGCAAATTTGTTTGTATCTCTAGATGATGATCCTTTCCACTTACCTTCAAGAATAATTCCGTCATAAAATTTGTATACATAGTTCTTTTTTCTGAAATTCTAGATATGCTGGCCTATTTGGCAGTTAACTCAATAAAATCCTAGTTAAACTGAAATATCTATGACATCTTCAAAACTCTGAATAAAGACTAAATAATTCCTGGCGCGGTTTACGTTAAGAAAAGTTGGTATGTGTTTCGGATCATAAGTCGAAACGTTCTCGGGGATAGTGAAGCCATTGATTAAAAGAACAACTCATTTTTTCCCTTCCCAAATAAATACATAATATTGATACTGATGTTTGTTTATATGACAAGTCTTACCTAAAGTGAACCACATAGATCTGATTTCAAATCCTGTTTCTCTACGCATATCGTTGTACTGACTAATGATCCGAATCCTCTTATTGTAAGAAAAATTCTCCAGCTGCAGTGCATCTTGGGTCATGAATGCAATGGCGCAATGAAAAAAATTGCTCCATGCGTCATGTTCAAACTTCTGGAAGAAGCAGTCTCTAATCGTTTGTGAGAAGTACCTAAGCGACTTCAGAATCACACTGTTTTGCAGCATGATCATGTCGCACCAATCCGTCGGAAACACGGAATTACTGACTAGCTCTTTGAACACAACTAGAATTTCCATTAGGAAATCTAGAATGTCGAAATTTGTTTTGAATGTGCTTATGTATTTTGTGTAATGCTCATTTGTCATTTGCCGGAAGAGGTCGATCATCACTGCCACCAAATTGCTCTAAAAAATAATAGTAATGGGTTTAATCTTATTTACAACATACAAATGCAGTTTTACGGTAGTGTACAACCGAACTTTCGGTTTCGACCAGTTTTAGTCCAAGATCCGAGTTTCGGTTTAGTTTCAGTTTTCGGTAGAAAATTCCACGACTATTTAATTTTTCGGAAGCTGATATTT
This sequence comes from Acanthoscelides obtectus, assembly GCA_963669975.1. Lineage (NCBI taxonomy): Eukaryota > Metazoa > Arthropoda > Insecta > Coleoptera > Chrysomelidae > Acanthoscelides > Acanthoscelides obtectus. The sequence continues at coordinate 67,787,606 of CAVLJG010000001.1, read as the reverse complement.
TGACACATATCTAATTGTTTTTTTGTATTGCATTGTTAAGTGCACTCAGTCGCTAACGTAACACACAATCTCGGTCATATTCGAAACGTGATAACTCTTTACCCTAATTCGGAGAGACTCTGTAATCAAGAATCAAGAAGCACACCTTTCATATAATTTGTTTTTTACTTCCCATATTTACTGGCGAGGCAGTATTGTAATCGCGAAAATTTTCGAAAATGTTTTTCCAATGTGTGTTTCCATGTACATCACGAAAAACCATGTTACTCATTTCCCTTGGTCAGTCAGCAAATCCTATAAACCGCCTATAACTTGAGAAGCACCGCTTGGATTTCGAAGAAATTTTTACACAATGTTACTACTATGCTAAGGACGCAAAAGCCTTGTAGTTTTTGAAAATCGGTTCAGTGGTGGAAGAGAAAAGGACAAAAAAATTAAAAAAATGGTTGGGCTTTTACAGTTAAATAAACTGTTTAACTTGCGTTTTTCTTTCAATAACTGTCTGCTGCCAGAATTCAATTTTTTTGTTCACGCAGTTGTACAAAACGTGTATGCAAATATGTGTACATAAATGTTCCCTACATCGTCTTTATTTTGTTTTTTATACAGAGCTGATGAAAAAGAACTCTATTGTCCGTATTTTATAACAGGCTGAGTAATAACCAAAAGTCCCAAACTTAGAAGACATTATTTTATTTCTTGTGAGAGAATTGTATTTATGTTTTGTTAGTTTAACTTTGTCTTAAAAACTGATTATCGAATATAAAAAAATGACAGACGGTTTTTAGAACACCTAACGGCCGAAACTAAAGCTGAAACCTAAATTTTGGTTTTGTCGGACACTATGTTACGGTGTTAATAGTAGATAACAAATAACGAACAATACTGGTTTTTTAGTAATTACAGACTAGTTTTGATAATAGACCAAAAATATAATGTGCCCAACCTGGATGAAGATCATGACCAGATGATCAGCAAATTTGCATAGGCCATTTTCGTTCTCTAACTTGTCATATAATCTTGTATTAATTTATTCAAGCTAAAATGTTATTATCGATTTTCGCAAGTTTAGTATCTCACTTCTTTTATGCCGCCACCTGGAACAAAATGGTGCTAAGTAGGTTGACTCTGCTGTTTCCACGAAACGCCCTTATCAGTACATAAAGGAATATCTTCAGCACGAACTAGACCGTCCGAGAAAAAAGTCAGTCAAACAGGTTCATACAATTAGTTCATAGACGTTCTTTCCCTACAGGTTGTGCATCTGGAAACGTCGCATCTCCCCGATACCTAACCCAGGCAGATGTGGCACCGTGGTCAGAACATAGAATTTTAATTTTTTTCGTTTTAGGAATTTTTCTCTGCCGCCACTGGACCGATTTTTAAAAACTTGACTGTGTTTACTTGTTAGATTAGTAAGTAATTTTTCTACAAAACAGTATAAGCACAGCAGAGAGAAAGTCGAATGTAAATGTCCCCACTACAACAATGAAAGAGGTTTCAATGCTCAGGAGCAGCCGGTGTTCCCACGTTCGCTGCCGCAGATAATATTTGCAATCCAAAAAATTATACTATTCCCATATGATATCGTGTAGTTTGTGTGAACCAATAATAAAAAGGAATATGTTTGTTCAAAAATGAGCTACGAAGTATAGACGACTATTTATTCATGAAAGTTTTAAAATAAATTCGTATTGGCGGAAGTATTCACAATAAATAGAAAAATATTTACTTTAGCCATGCATTCTTTACTACTGCGATATTCAAACTCAATTCAATCAAACCGGACACTTCTGACGACTCCTCAGCTAGGATGCTTCTACATACAGGGCGAGTTTTTAATGTATAAACGGTCGGTAGTTAGGATATTTTAAATATAACTTATAATTTTCGAGTTTGCGTGCTTTTTAAAAAATATTTTATTTCCGAAATTACAAGTAGTGATTGGCCTAAAGGCTAGATTCTAACTGAATTACAAAATGTAAAGAACAATGTTCATTTGAATAAGATGATAAGACAAAGGAAAATAACATATTGCAGATATAAAAGAATATAAAAAGAGTATTTATCAATTGTTAATGCACTTAGAACCATATGACCTTCAACAATATTTTGAAATGTAAAATATCTATTATGTTATATGTTTTGCCTCTTTGTGTTTTCTGTCTCGATGACACTGTGACATATAATTCAATTAACAGTGTGTAATACATAGTAATAATGCACTGTTATTTTGAAATAAAGATTTATTATTATTATTATTATTCTCGCAGTTGCCAGGCGCTGCGCAAAGCTGCTGAGTTGCATGTTCTATCTTCTAGTAGGATACAGGGTAGCCCTATAACTCATCCTCCCCTAGAATGAAGCTTCTCCTGGAAGGTTGTTTTCTGGAAGGTAGCTCGATTTCTTCACGATCATTTCTCGGTGATTTCCTCGGAATGGGAGTGGGATTCTTATTCTTCTTGAACTTTCGGTTAATAAGTAAATGGAAAATGCACAAGAACATAGTCCAAGCACTCGGTGTGGTATAATCGATATCTTCAGGTTCAATTAGACTGAATGACTGGATTGGGATATCTTTCATCTTTGAAGTCTTCAGCTCGATTTTAAACTTCTTTTTCTGGCTTTCAGAAATGTAAGTGAAATTTAGCGTTTTCATGAATAACGGCTGGCCAAAACTTTTGTCCAGAAATGTAATCGGTTCGTTTTTAAACAAGATTGTACAGTTATCTGGCGATATCAAGAATATGCCTGATAAGAACCTTGATTCTGTTTGCTTTTGACAGTGGAACTCTAGCTTTTCTTGAACTGGAAGAACGGCTAGGTACTGCTTGATCTCTGGTATGAGTCCAATGTGACTTTCACTTATCTTGACCTTGGTAAAATAGCAATTTTTCGCGTTCTTGTTTTTCAAAATGCTTGCTACACAAGATATATTCATGCTTGCTTGGGCTTGACGAGGACAGTGGTATATATTGCTTTTGGTACAAATGGCATTTAGAGGTTTGATTGATTGCTTATCAATCGATGCCAAAAACTATTTAAAATTTGGAAAAATCGAAATAAATTCTGACCCATATTTTGTAGGTATTGGGTGCATGTAGTATAATTCGAATGCATCCTCAAAGTCAATTGGAATAGATAAGAAATAAATGATTTGATCAAAATCAAACTCACTCCACTCTCGGAATGTCCGGGTGGAGGGTGGGCTCGAGGGAACAACATCGAAGATAAAATTTGTTTTTCGAACATCTGCGGGATCAACAGCAACATTGATGCTGTTCATCACTACCTGCAATCCAATCGTCCCGCCGTGCTTTTCTTGGCGGAGACAAAAATCTCAGAGACTGCACCGATTAACCATCTCAACTTCCCAAACTACGAGGTGCACTCCAATCTGAGAAAGAACGGGGGAGTTGTGGCTTTTGTCCGCAGCAGTCTTTCCTGCTCCAGGGATCTTTCTTTGGAATCAGACCGGAAGGACATTCTGTGGCTTCGCCTCAGCTCCAAAACATCACCCAAATTTATTTGCTGCCTTTATCGCTCTCCCTCGAACCATAACTGGGATGACCTACTCGAATACCTAGCCGTCCAGATCGACTTCCTGAACATCAATCACCCCGCTTCAGAGGTAGTTCTTCTCGGTGATTTCAATGCCCATAATGAGCTTTGGTTGGGCTCAAATAAGACCGATGCAGCAGGTCGTGCAGTCGAAGCGTTCGCTCTTACTCAAGGGCTGACCCAGCTGGTCACGAGCCCTACTTTTTTCCCCCGCGTCTCGTCACACGCCAGTAGCCTGCTGGATCTCTTTCTGACCACGCATCCTGCCCCTTACTGCACTGCTGTCCTGTCCCCCCTGGGTAACTCAGATCACGGTGTTGTGGAGGTTAGGTTTCGGTCAGAAGCCGCTGTGGCAGCAGAAACTCGCACAGGCCGCAAAACTTGGCATTACGGACATGCCGACTGGGAGGGGCTCAGAGACTTCTTCTCTAGCTTTCCTTGGAGAGATGTCTGTTTCACTGACGCGGATGCGTCGACTGTCTGTTCTTCAATAACCGAAATTATCCACGTCGGAATGGAGGAATACATCCCTCACAAAGTGAAAGTTCCTGAACCAGGGTCCAACGGCTGGTTCAACAAATCGTGTGACACTGCTCGCCAGCAGAAGATCAAGGCCCACAGAACCTACTTACAAAACCCCACTGTAGAGAACAGACAAGCCGACGTCGAGTCCAGAAACAAATATAACGAAGCGGTTCGCAATGCCAAAAACCAGCATGATATAAAAGTTAGGCACAGGGTAATGTCGCAGCGCAATGGCAGTCGGTCTTTCTGGACGCTGGCCAAGCAGATTGAAAAGAACTTCTCACACAGTAGCCTTCCACCACTTACGTGTCAGGATGGAACTATTGTATTCGACTCGAAGGCCAAGGCGGAAGTGCTAGCCAAGATCTTTGCTGCCAACTCCACCATGGACGTCCCCACCAACGCCCAAGTGCCGTCAATTCAAAGGGTTCCCCACACTATGCGGGAGGTAACATTCAGGCATAAGACCGTAAGACGAGTGCTCTTGTCGCTTAACATCAACAAAGCTTCTGGTCCGGACTTGATTCCTGCCATTGTACTGAAGAGATGTGCAGCGGAGCTTGCTCCAGTTCTTTCGCGTCTCTTCCAGATATCTTATGAATCCGGCACCTTCCCAGAAAACTGGAAATTTGCTCATGTACAGCCCATCCCAAAAAAAGGATCTAAAACCGACCCTTACAACTACAGGCCTATAGCTCTGCTTTCTGTCATAAGTAAAGTGATGGAGAGGTGCATAAATCGCGAGCTTCTGGACTACCTCGAACGTCACAGCTTGATTAGCGACAGGCAGTACGGTTTCCGGCACCAACGATCCACAGGGGACCTCCTAGCTTACGTCACGCAACTGTGGAGTAAACTCATCCAGTCTCATGGTGAGGCTCATGTCGTTGCTCTTGACATCACGAAAGCGTTCGGTCAGCTGTGGCACGCTGCCCTCTTAAGCAAACTTCCATCCTATGGCCTCCCAGAAAAGCTTTGCAGATGGGTGGCTGACTTTATCTCTGGCCGCAAGATATCCGTCGTAATTGACGGATTCTCCTCTTCATCCCACAACGTCAACGCGGGTGTTCCCCAGGGATCGGTCTTGGCTCCAACACTGTTTCTCTTACATATCAACGACCTCCTTTCCTGCACGATCAACCCAATCCACAGCTTCGCTGATGACAGCACTCTACATGCAGGAATTCAGAGTGACAAGCCGATCTCTGCCGCTGAGCTGGAAAAAAGAAGACTAGCGACGACTTCTTCTCTGACAAGAGACCTGGAGGCTATCACTGCTTGGGGACGCAACAATCTTGTACAGTTCAATGCTTCCAAAACACAGTACTGTACTTTGACGAACAAAAAGCGTCCTAGCGCTCATACAGTTTCGATGGACGGTCGAGTTCTACCAAAGAGCCATTCATTTCGGCTGGTCGGAGTCCAGATCACCGAGGACCTGATCTGGCACGAACACATCTCTTCAATAGCTGCAGCTGCTGGGAAAAAGCTAGGCTATTTGTTTAGGGCTAAGAAGTACTTTTCTCCGCATGACATTCTCACTCTATACAAGGCCCAGAAAGGCCTAGCCTCGAGTATTGCTCACACATTTGGGGTGCTGCCGCCCCGACTACATTGTCCATGCTCGATGCTGTCCAGAGGAGGGCGGTCCGACTGATCGATGACTCTTCTCTAACAGACAGTCTCGGGACTCTTTCGCACCGGCGGGTCGTCGGCGATCTAGCTCTTTTCTATCGCTACATCAACGGGCTTTGCTCCTCAGAGCTCTCTTCCATGATGCCGCCGCGCGATGTGCCTGCCAGACAGACCCGCCTGACTTCGGCGTCCCATCCTAACCGTGTCAAACTTCGTACATCCAGAACTGGCCGATACGACCGCTCCTTTGTCCCGAGGGTGTCAAGATTGTGGAACAATCTACGGGAGGAAGCTTTTCCCAGTTCTACTAACCTTAGGCAGTTCAAAAATCGTATCAACAAAATTTCTTTGGGATCATCATAGCAGCCGCGGTGTTCCGGCATTTAGGCTTCTGCCTGCGCGGCTGTTTCGATATAAAAAAAAAATAAAAAAAAAATAATCTTACAGTGTACCTTTATGAGTGATTCAAAATCTAACATATTTTCAAATTTGACATCATAAGGAAGCATGTTTTTATAATAGGAAGATAATTTCGAGAGTTCCTTATGTAATTCGCTTGGTCTGATAATACTTGGATGCATAACTCCTAACTTACAAAGTGTAAAAGAATTTTCTATATCTTGCAATGTACTGAGAATAAAATTGTAAAGCATTAAAAGTGATTGACGGATGACTTTAGTAAAAAGAATATTTTGATTCGTATTGCTTGCCTGTGCAATTTCGTTCAGTTGCAATATTTGCTACTTCAATAAATTTTCATCGTGCTGAATGTTTTGAAAAGTAAAATTATAATTTTCGATCAATTTGTGATTAACTGAATATTGCATTTTCAATGCTTTTCTCATTGTTCTGCATATGATTAGTAAACTAGTAAACGTCAATTTATCTCATTCAAAATAGAAAATATCTGAATAATCCCTAATGAGTTTTATGACCGCAGTTTTTTTTCTGAATTCATGTGTTCGGTTCTAAACTTAGAAAAATCTGTCTTAACTTGATCCGCAGAATAGTTATGTAAATTAGCATCATTGATTTCAGTAACCAACTCGTAATGCGCGAACTGATCTACCTTCAATGGATCCAAATTACTTATTTTTATTGATGAATCGTTCGGATTCAAAATAGTGCAAATGGCTTTTCCATTTTTCACTGTAGCAATACACTGTGGTATTTCTAAATTAGGGTTGGCCTACAAGCCGTAGACAGCCTCCAAAGATCATATCTGGCTACGCCACTTATACTTCGAGTTTGCGTAAGTGCCTTTTTAAAAAATAATTTCCGAAATTACAAGTACTGATTAGCGTGAAGGCTAGATTTTAACTGAATTACAAAATGTAAAGTACAATGTTCATTTGAATGATAAGACAAAGGAAAATATCATATTGCATTCTCGCAGTTGCCAGGCGATGCGTAAAGGTGCTGAGTTGCATCTTTTATCTTCTAGTAGGATATAGGTAGCCCTATAACTTACATGAAAAGTTAGTTATAAAAATTGTAGGCAACTATACGATCCTCACTTGGAAAATATGCTCTCCACAAGGTGCTTCATAATTACTTCACAACATATACATTTTTTGAATGAATTTGTTTAGAAAGAATGAACAATAAAAAATATTCATGCAAAGTGGTTTAGTTTTACTAATAAACAATGTGTTCGTTTTTTCCGCGAAAAATACTCCGAAATTCTTATTGTTGAGTGACGGTTGTATTTGTCTGTTTTTTTTTAGCATTGCTCACATTCAAAATGCAATGTATTGATAGCAGCTGCGTAGAATATATAGCAAAAGTAAATATGTTTCCGTTATTGTAAATACTTTCGCCATTACAAAGTCATTTTGAGCTTTTTCATAAATAAATAATCATCCGCCGCTTCTTTTTTACCTTTGGGTGACTGTTTTTGGTACTGACAGGAGAGTATCATAGGTGATTGTTTTGTAAACCGTGGTATTCGTTGCCTCCGGAGATATAGGGGCATTGGCTTCCTAGTGATTCCGTTGCTCTGTGAAATTTACATATGTAGCAAGTTGATGTGTATATTTTTGAGGTTTTTGAAGTATTACATAACTTACGCATTTTCGAAGAAAATGAAGAAAATGGGAGCATTCAGTCGTCCACTGAATGCGTTGTCATAAAAAATGTGTTTCTCGGAAAACTGTACATTGCATCATACAGCACAGTGACAAATCTGACAAAGGGTTAAAGTTTGAGGTTGTTTAGTAAATGTTGTATTGCCTTTTGAGGAGAACTAATAAAAGTTAATGAAAGAATTCCTGCATGTGATATAGGTACTACAGATTATTACTATCAGCACAAAGATCTCATAATAAATTGATTTCACTAACTTTTGTGACATCTGACCTTGAACAGCTTAAGACATCGACACGACACTTTTCCAGATAATGCAATGCTAAAAAGAGTGCACATTTTCAGTTCAATTTTCATACTCCATTTTATCGACTTATTTTGCGAGAATATAAAAAGTCCTTAATTTCTTTATAAAGGCGTAATTAAAGCTTGATTACTATTTTAGAAAAATATTTATATACTCACTGCATGAGGGTTTTCTCTTTCCATTTTAATGTGACTCTGAATAATAGTCCTCAGATTCGAATGTATAATCTCATTCAGGTCATTGTAAGTTGGTCCAACGTCATTACGGAAGAGCAGCTCCATAATGTCACTCATTATTTTGATACACAATTCCACCTTAAGAAAATATAGTATTAGAGGGTTGAAATATGGCTACATGACATGCTAAACTACACATGGGATTTAATCACTGCATAGTGACTTAGTGACATTGTTAAAAGTGATATGCTATGCCTTTTGTAAAGTAAATCCAAAACTTACTATTATTTGAATGCATACATAACTTTTTCTGTAATGCATGATATAAATTGTATCACTATTTACGATTCAAACACAAATGATAAGACACCTCATGAAAATGATGGGTAACTTTGGAGAAGAGTGTTTCCCCAGCAGGTCCATCCCAATTTTTGTATAACGGTTTACTCAAAAATTTCTTTCTATACATCTTAACGCACCCCTATCTATTTATAAGTAAATATACACCCCTATGTTCCACCATAAATAATCGTAGTGAAGTCAATGAGTAAAATGAGATTTGAAAAAATTAAGAACCTCCAACACTAAACCTTTACCTTCTTACAGAATCGGACACATTTACGAAATGTTTAACTTAATTACAATTAATAATAAAAGTGGGCTTCTCGGGTATGTTATAAATTTATTACATTTGCATTTCCATTCATATGCATATATACGGTTTTAGAAGACCACATATTGCATTTGACTGATATTCGTATAACTCTCTCTTGGGATATGCAACCATAAAGGTTACTGCTATGACTTAATTCTATTAACATATTCCCATTACCTAACCCCTACAAACTTATGTGTATGGCAGGAAATCTGTTTCTAAAAAAACGAACACTCTTTTGGAAAAAATGCACTTCCAACATAGCTCATTTGTTTTTTGTAACGTAAGCAAGAAATTATAAGTATATTGACATAGTACTAGAGAATATCGAATGATTCTTCAAATGTACTATAATATGTAACCACCAGTATCACAAAGCCGATCATCATCGTAGTATGAATGGCAACAATGGCTTGATGATACCCACCTGACACAAAACATCATAACATCATTACTAAAGGTATTATTACTAAGCCGGTCATGTCATTCGCACTCCCTATAATGCCCCAGCTGTATAAAACAAACTCGTTATAACATACTGTATATGCATGGTTATTATACAACAGGATATGCCCTTTCAGGAAACTAGCACGCACTCACATGGCAAATATGAAGGTTCTTACTATGTTTGAAGTATACCTATATTACATTCAAATAAAATTAAATTATGTTACCTTCAAATGAGTGAGCAGCTAAAAGCTCTCATTATTTTACGGAGTTTATCAAAACAACCGTTGTTCTGTTCGATACAGTACTTATCGTGGTAACAACAGAATACCATCAGAAGCCAAGTAAATTGATTAGGAATTGGTGGTCATCCCGGTAGGCCGCAAAAAAAACTGTTTATCGAATTGTTTAAAAAAATGATATTGAAGTTCAACTTTTTGTAAAAAGATATACATTTGTCTATAAGTTTTGGATTTACTATAAAAAACGTATTCTTCTGGTCATGATCATCACCTCTTCTGGATATCCCTTGTGCTGATTGACGAAGGTCTCCGTAGTGCCCAACAGCTGAGCGACCTTGGCCACCGATCTGTTCTGCCGTCGGCCGTCTGCGCGCGCTAGTGCCCCCTATAAGACACCCACACTAATCTAGCCTACTTGGAAACGATACACCCAGAAAATGGCACAAACTAAGGATTTACACATTCGTTTGAAGTATTTCGTAAATTTCTAAATATACCCAAGTACATTGTAATAATAATAATAATAAATGGGCTTTATTTCGTACCTAAGTAAAAGTACAAAAAAGGAGAAGTGTCGCTAAGATTAGCGTTTTTCAACTTAACCTGTGAAAGAACAAAAAAATATATAATAAAACATTCCACCAATAAAAATGTATCCATAATTCATCATCAGACCTCGACTTGTAGTTTTAGTTTAAGCCTCTTTTTAAAATTAAATAATGTATAGTTTTGGAATGTAAGAGGCAGATCATTAAATAATTTAATAGCGTTGTAGCTGAATGATTTTTTGTAGACAGCCTTAGAATGTAAGGGTATCAGCAACATTTGTATTCAGTTGATTTATGTCAGTACATCGTGTTAACTTATTATGCAAATATTGTGGTTGTTTGGTAGCTAAGACCTTATGTGTGAGTGTCAATAAGTGAAGTTTTTGCACGCTTTTAATCTGCAGAATACCAAGTTCCTTAAGTTTATAAGAAATATGATCAAACTTTCATATTCCGCAAGAAAATCTGACGCACGAATTCTGAATACGCTGTAATTTGCTTTGTTCACTATATGATAGAGCCGGGCCATATATACTGTCACAATAACTGATCTTTGATATAATTAATGTTTCACACAGTTTCAGCTTTACTTAAGTAGATATTATTTGCCTATGTGGATAAAACTGCTTCAAAATGCAGTACGATGCACTACATAACGAATTTACGTGTTTTTTGTATTTTAGTTATGTGTCAATCCAGAGTCCCAGGTTTTTAAACTCATTCATTATAGGAAGCCGGCAATAATAGATTTTAAGGTTAGTTTCCGTTTCGACCAATGTTCTTTTGTTTTTTGAGCCGAAAACCATAACTGAGGATTTAAATGGATTAATTTTTAGGTTATGCGAGCACGAGACGTCTACTAGCCTTGTTAAGTCTTCGTTGAGCAATGCTTCTGCTATTTTAAAATCTTTGTGTTGAAAACTAAAATAAATTTGAGTACCATCGGCAGTGATGGATTGTGCAATTATGGACATATTGATGAAAATCCGATATATATAGAGAGAAAAGTAAAGGTCCCAATATGGAACCTTGAGGAACACCAAACTTTATAGCAGTTGACTGTGACATTTTCGAAGCTGTTAGGACCTTTTGATTTCTATATGACAAATAGCAGCTTATCAAATTGACTGCAGCGTCAGTAAAACCATAGTATGTTAAGACAGCTTAAGTAGCAGAATTTCAAGGTCTATCATATTGTATTACATTGGTTACGTTTAATTGCACTTAGCTGTTACGAGCTAACTAAATCTGGTGACAACTAGCACAGCTCAACATAAACGGTTCACATACTAACTTCTATCAAGCAATATCACGGTTTTCAAAATTTTCCAAGGGAAAAAAGAAGTATTCAGAAAATTATCGAAGTATAATGCCATTATTTGCAGCCCAAACACGAACGTTCATTACTGCCATTTTATCATGACGTAATACTTTCCTGTCACAAAACTGAAAGGACAATAAAATTGTTGTCACACTATTGTCTTGTTTGTGTAATTCTAAAAGGTTCTCCCCATTCATTTTTTGAACTTAACAAGCTGAAATTGGGGGTGATGAAATTTATGCATGAATCATTTCAGTGTATAAGTGGCATTTTAAAACTTCAAGATGGTGGTTGGGAGTAACCTTAGAACATTTTTAAATGAAATATAGGGTGAATTAATAACTCGTTTTGTAGCTCCTGATCAGTACTTTACAATTCAAAAATATAAAATCACTATTTTTCAATACGGCAAATTGACAGACTGTCAAACTTGAGCGTTTTTGTATATTCAATCGTTTAAAGCCACAACCAAGCTTCAAAATGTCAAAATATGTCATATCAAGTAACAGTTTTGAGAATTCTTTGTTGATCAATACCGTTATTTTCACGAGGTTAATTTGAAATTGCTTTTGGCGCATAGTGTGGACCACCCTGTTTAAAGCAATATATTTAGATATTTACCTGTTGCAAAATAGTGGCACATTTAATATTTCCCAAATTCTGTTAGCAAATAACTGACGTTGACTTCGTTCCGAAGATGTTGAAAATGAACGTTTGACAGTATTGAAAATAAATTACGAATTGTGATGATTTTATTAAATAGCGTAAAAACCAATTTCACTTTAATTTACACCTAAACATATATAGTTGTTGCGAAACAAATAAATAAAAATACTCTATTTATTTAAAAATTGATCTGTGACAGAAACGCCCTGTGATTGGTGGAAACTCTGGTGATGTCACATGCAAGTAAACAAACATCGCATTGTACGTGAGTTGTACTTTTCTGTTGGCTTTCTGTGAGAGTATAAGACTATTTATCTATTAATTTGGCACGTTGTCAATAATGAATCGGGTGTAAATCTAACAAAACTTGTTTCTAGTGTTTTTTTTTTGTATGCAAAGGAACTTTTCCAAATAAGACAGCTTTTAAGAAGTACAAAACAAATCTGTAGGGTACAAAAAATCAAAACAAAATTCGGCTCTGTCTACCTGGCATGATGGATCCGTCAGAACTATGTGTTCTTTGCGGATATATATCTTGAAATATTACTACATCATCAACTGTCATTCTACCGTAATCGATACTCGTGAAAAAGACAATCAACTCTTATTAGCACGGCACATCCCAGGCGCGCAGTGTGCAGTATGATTCAATATTTTATATAATATTTGACTCGTGTGACGTTACACGCTAGAAAACAAGTTAGGAACGCAGTGTAGCGAAGTTAGTTTTGTTATTTTTGTATAAATTGGTGTATAAACGGAGTGTAGTGCTGTACGCATACATCTACAGGGTGCGGCAGAGAGGACGGACGTTTTTGGGATGGGTACTCTCCGCCTCCGCCTACGAGAGAGGTGGGGAGGGTGCCGTTTGACTCGTGAGATCCTAGCATTATTTTACCAGTTGTCGTTATGGAGCCTTGGACGGTGGAGCACCGCGTTTTCGCCTATGATTGTTTCGTCCGAAATAATGAGTCAGTCATCGTCGTACAGCGTGAGTTTCGTCGCCACTTCAACATTCATCGGAATAGAGCTGTTCCCTCTCGAAACACCATCCTTCGTTGGGTTGAATCACTTCGCAGGCGTGGTGAACTGATCAGCAGAAGACCAAGAGGAGCGCCGCGAACAGTTCGAACTCCTGAAAATGTTGAACAAGTTCGACAGGTCTTTCTTTGCAGTCCGACTCGATCTGCCCGGAAACATGCTGCTGCACTTCGCCTTAGTGATCGTTCGGTATTGCGAATTTTGCATATTACGGGAGCATCCATGGACGTTATTCGCCCTCTCTTCCCTGGTCGCCTTATTTCCAGGTTTGGCGATGTTCATTGGCCTCCTCGGTCCCCAGATTTATCCATATGCGATTTTTTCTTATGGGGACACCTCAAGGCTAAAGTATATGTGAACAAGCCCCGAACTCTGGACGAATTGAAGGTCGAAATTCGCGTGGAAATCGCCCAAGTTGAGAGAGCGATGTTGGAGAGAGTCTACGCGAACTTCCAAGAACGCCTCCAGCACTGCATCAACGATTTCGACCACCACATGCCTGATATGATTTTCCACACTTGACTGTCTCAAATGCTATTTCCTTGTGAACCTGATTCCATCAATAAATTTGTTTTCGAGTAAAAATTAACTCTTTTATGATTTTTTTAAAACCGTCCATCCTCTCTGCCGCACCCTGTATAATTAGTTCACAAAAATTGTTTGTTTCTGTTCCAACCGACAGAACGCGCGGCATGGACAAGCGGCTACCTAGTGCACACGCTTTTTTTGACATATAGGTTCTTTTAAGTAATAACCCTGCCAGAATGATTTTTTTGCACTGAAGGTGTATTTTAAGTAGTGTTATTTGAAGAGGAAGGAATGTAGTGACTTACGAGGGTATTAACCGATCTATGAATGGAAAAAAACACGGTACAAAATGCACCTAGGTGTTCTTTAAATGACGTAATAAATAATTTTAATTCTAATCGTTTAATCAAATAAGTAATGATTCATCAAAATATATTCTAGATGCCGTTAGACAAAATGTGTAAATCCCAGTCGTAGTTATTCTAGTTAAAATGAATGCAAAATATGGTAGTATTTCTAGCTACTCCTTTACCTATTAACAAACAGCAACAATTAAAACAAATAAAATATAATTTAAAATATAAATATTGTATTAACTAACATCTACCTTTTCTCATGCACTACTAATTACTAACACAAAAATATGGATCAAAATCATAGCTTTGTTCTAGATAGACAAATTCATGCAAAAAAAATCGGTAATTGTCATGCAGCGTAGTGCACAGAGAATAGTTTTTTGTAATGTGCAAAAGTATGAGCAATACCTGTAGAACAGATACTACAAAAATATTATATATTATATGTTATGACAAAGTATGCTATTACAAAGGAAAGGTAAGCACACTAAAAAACTAGCAAGTGAGAAAAAAAGTTTTCAAACTGATACTCCACTTTCTTTAAACAGTTTTACTCGTTAGAGTTTCAAAAGGTATTACGAGCATTACAGAAGGAAAGCATGAAGAATATTACCGAAGATATTTTGTTGAACATATCGGTGGCCAAGATGTCTGTGGTGCAGAAAAGGTTCGTTACAATTTTCTGTTTTCACACATCATTACGCAGATTTATTTATAGAGCGCGGAAACCAAGAAAGTTTGATTAGAAATGTATGGTAACATTATACAGTGCTTGTCAAAAAGGTCTCCCCTAATTAGTTTTTGAACGGGGTAACTTAGCACTTTGGAATTCGGAGAGATGAAATTGATGCATGCATGGTACATTTTTACATAGAAGTGCCAGGTACCATTTTTTAAATGGAATGGCAGTCATGTGACACCTCATTTCAGAAATCTTAAGATTATCTACTTTAAAACCTTAAAGTTTATATTCAATTGGCGTTTGTAACTCAATAATAAATCATCCAAACGACATCATCTTCTTTTATAAGGAAGTATCTGATTGTGAATAAAATATTTATATATATATATATATATATTTAGAAAATGTCAATATCTGTAATTTGTTTTTCAGCGTGTTTCATTGTACTTTTGGATAGACCCTTCCAAACAAAGAATATTAATATGGAATACTATATCGTTTTGATAATTAGTTGTCGAGTTACAAGCGATTCAATGCATAAAAACGCTCAAATATGACAGTCCGAAAGTCTGGCATTTTGAAATATAGCAATTATTTATCATAGAGTCTTGAAGTACGCATAAGGAGCTTCAAAATGAGGTATCAGGTGACCCCTATTCGATTAATAAAACTCTTCCCAAATGGCGCCCAGCCGCCAACTCGAAACTTTTATTAGCCGCTTTTACGCTAAAGCTAAAATATACTATTAATGCATCACATTCATCACTCTAAATTTCCGCTTCTCAACTTGAGCTGTTCAAAAAATAAGTAGCGGGTACCACTTTGGAGAGCACTGTATTTTTACCTTGACTGAAAATCAATTCTTATTGGTTGATTCCTTCAGCGGTATATACACACGACTTGAATCTTTCAATGTTCAAATTCCGAATACGTTTTTCAATATCAGCGATTAAAAACGCGTTTTGACAAGGTGGGAAAGTATCCTAAAGTACGGAAAAGAATAGATAAGAAGGGAAGGGCCTTTATACCACTGTAAGTTTCAGAAGAGACAATCTGCAGACTTTTTATATAAAATCTAAATCTTGAAGATGTGCTCCCTACAAGTTTGAATGCTTTGCAATTTAACAAACCAATAAATTAATAGAAAACAGAAAATGATTAAATGCAAAATACATTCACATTATCGATACAATTTGTTTGAAAGCAGTGCATATTTACAGGTACGAGGGATGTCTTTTAAGTTTTGCATGTAGAAACATAGTAGGCCGCGCGGATCGAACGTCAGTACTGAATCTTAACCTCACTCTTTAGTAAACTTAAATTCAAACAATACATGCAGTGTTCTCACTACAGTGAATTTTTAAATGTCACCAAGTCATTAGAAAAATGGAACTCAACCGAGAACATTTTCGCGTCATTATTTATTACAACTTTCAGAGACAATTATCGCAACAAGAATGCCTTGCTGAGTTACTGTCTGTTTTCGGCAACGAAGCACCACATCAGTCGACAATTTCCCGTTAGTATGGAGAATTCAAACGTGGACGGGTGAGTCTTAGCGACGATCCCAGGGTGGGTGCACCAACAACGGCAGTCACCCAGGAAAACGTCGATGCTGTGCGCAAACTCATCGTTGAAGATAGACATGTGACATATCGCAAGATTGAGGCGTCCTTGAAGATATCAAAGAGCTCAATTCAAAAAATTTTACATGAAGAATTAGGAGTAAGAAAATTAGTTTCTCGTTAGATACCCCACCTGTTGACTGAAGAGCAGAAAGCAGCCAGGATTAATTGGTGTCAAAAAACGTTTGACCGTTTCAATTTCGGAAACTCAAAAAATGTGTACAGCATTGTTAGAGGTGATGAATCGTGGATTTACTGTTATGAACCAGAAAATAAACGACAGTCGGCTGTTTGGGTGTTCCAAGTTGAAGAAAAGCCAACAAAAGTCATCCGTTCTCGAAGTGTTTCGGAAAAGATGGTTGCGACATTTGTGTCAAAAGCGGGTCATATTGCAACAATTTCTCTTAATGAGCAAAGAACTGTTACTGCGGATCGGTATACTACCATTTGTTTGCCAAAAGTCATCACCGAGCTTCGAAAAATCAACCCCGAAAGAAGAATCATCCTCCACCAAGACAATGCAAGCTCGCACACAGCCCAAAAAACAAGGCAGTATTTAACGGAAGAAAACGTGGAATTATTGGACCATCGTCCATATAGTCCTGATCTAAGCCCTAACGATTTCTTTACTTTCCCGAAAATTAAAAACAGACTGCGTGGTCAAAGGTTCCAGTCACCAGAAGAAGCAGTTGACGCATTCAAAAATGCCGTTTTGGATCTATCAGCATACGAGTGGAATAATTGCTTCGAAAATTGGTTCGAACGCATGCAGATGTATATTAATCTTCGTGAAGAATAATTCGAAAAACAATACAGTCATTTAAAACTGCCTACGTTTTATTTCCATATGCAAAACTTAAAAGACATCCCTCGTATATGTGCAATTTTGTGTTGTGCAATACAATTTTAAAAGTAACGTTAAAATGTAGTCTTTAAACAGTGAATGTTACATACGAATATCACAAGTTTTTTTTAAAGCAAATACATACATTTAATAAGTTAAGAATCATCGAGAGAGCAGGTTAATGAAAGAGATGTGGATATAATTGTGTATAATGATCAATGATGACCTAAAACCAGATACGTATATCATTCTTTTCACTACTAACTATTATCACCAAATATTCCATTTCACAGCACAACCATGGCATTTTCAACTGATTTTATGAAGACCTCGAAATATCTACATAGTTAATTGTGATCAAACTGAATATAAAGTGACAGGCAGCTGGTTTAGGAATGGTCCATTTTAAAAGGGAATAAGGTAAAAATATTTGGCGGTTGTGCTGTATTCATGCAAGCAAGGAGAACCGCTACAGGGGGAGCTATACTCAACATTACTTATTTCTCAACAGCTTTTATGAGTGACACCTCTGCTTTTGATGAGGTAATAAATAATGACGGTTCGCTCGTATTATACCCCGGAGAAAATAGATCGGTATTTTCGTAGTGTCCTAGAGTCGGATTTATAGAACTTCTTTGGAAACACGTTCAAGGTAGGATTTAAACTTTCATTTCACAGTAGGCTGAAACAGTTATCATCCCCAGCTGCCATCGATGTCAGAAAGCGTTTTCTTAGTATTTTGATGATAACATTTGGTTTATTTGTACTCAATATCAATAAATAGTGCAAAAAATTGCTTTCTCGAATTACATCGGAATTATAGAGACGGAAAAAACAATTTAGGCAACCTGCTGGTTGCAGATTACGTTTGTCAGGTTCAACTACTACAATATTTCACAAAGAAAATATTTTACACCCAAGTTTTATATTATACGTTAGAATGAGGGCTTAAGGGAAAAAATGGCACGGAAAAGATGCATTTGATCGAGATACTGGACAAAATTGAAAGGATCATTGAAAATAAAAACAGATAGCAAAGCAGATCAGTTCGGTGGAACTGGTTGCCGATATTCAGTTTTTTACGTCTCTGTGATTGCGCTGTAATTCGAGGAAGCAAGAACATTATTAGTTTGCATTGTGTATTGATATTTAGCACAAATAAACCAAATCGTCGCAATTTTGTCATCATAATGCTAAATAGATACAAGCAGCAGACAAAAACTTTCTAACATCGATGAAAGCTGGTGATAATTGTCAGCCTACTGTAAAACGAAGATTTAAATTCCTCCTTGAACGTTCCATAAGGAAGCATCATTATTTCACTATTTCCAAGGAAGCCTCAAGCTCAAGGAAGATCCATAAATCTGACTCCTTCCTAGTGAAAGGAGGCAATGTATGTAAAATAGTTTTGTTTTAAGAAGTTACATAAATATGAGCATAAGGGGTTACTATGGACTAAGGCGTTTTCATATCTGAAAATAAATAAGTTCTAATTTCGTTTTTCTTTCGGATATATCCAGATACGACAAATCTTCAACACAACATGATTTTGCACTTTAACAAAGTTACCTAGGAGTAACGTAAAACTAGACGGACGGTTGAAAGATCCAGCGCCGGACTCGATTTTATTTTCACTTTTTTGTTTTTCACCAAAATCAACATCCTTTAAGCCGAATTTTAAACCTTTAGACTGTGTACAAAACAGCCAATGACTGGTGTTAATTAATTATCAAAATAGAATAATTTTTTAATTAAACACTTTTATTCATTCAAATATCTTATTTTTAACAGTTTATGACACACAAAAGCTCAAAAATTCGGCTCATCAACTTGGTTTCATCAAAATTTTACAAAATAATGCTTTAGTTGAATCACATATGTTTTGAGAACTAAAAAGGACAAAGGACTTCAATTTTTATTATTTTCTTGTATTTAATTAAGTGCAACGTCCTGTAAGTTATGCTATGAATTTTTATTATTATTTAGCAAAAAGAAGAGCACATAATGATTTAAATAAAAGGAAAAATTAATGTTATGCACTTTATTTATTTTTTTTCAGGATTTTTTTCAAGATTCAATTCTACCAACCGATACTGTACAATATGAGTTCTTTATAAAAAGGGAAACAGCATTTATTATACAATTCCACTAAATTTGACCGCCCATAACAACTTGAAATTAAACCAAAACTAACATAGTGTTGTAGTGAGAACACGTAAACATAACTATGCTGAAAATGCTAAGTCTAGGTATCTCTACATTTTCATCATAATCTTAAATTGATCTGAAGTCAAATACAGTGCATTTGCATACCAAATCCTGTTTCCCGTTAAAGTAAGACTCATGTTGTTTAACATCAGCAGAATTAAATCACTAAACAATTACTGAAGAGCCTAAATAGGGTGGATAACCGTAATTTTCATGTAGTGCTCTTTATTCTGCGAAATTATATTAAGAAAATGAAAAAACTGAATCCGAACCTAGAATTTTCATTTCCCGAAATATCTTAAGTTCGATTTTAAGCATTTTTTGTAAAATGTTGATTGAACCAAGTTGATCATCTCTGAAATTTTGAGTTTTGTGTCAAACTGCTAAAAATAGGATATTTAGACAAATAAAAATTCTCAACTAGAAAACCAAGAGACGTTCAAACAATATATATTGCTAATTAATTAGCACACTTCATTGGCTTTTTGTAGATAGTCAACAGTCCGGTCCTGGATTTTTAAATCATTAGTCTAGTTTTACGTTACGCCTACATACAAAATTTCAACAAAATCGGTTCAATAGTGCCCGAGACATGTGATATTAAAGATTTTGCATGTATACCTGTAAAAACTGAATTTAGAACTTTTTATTGTCAAATAGGCATAGGTCTTGGTCCATACTGCCTACCGATTCACTATGTCTTTTTAAGTACGGAAAGCCCTGTGCACGAGGGTTAGGCGAAACAATTTCAAAATAGTTATTCACACTAAGGGAGAACTGGGCACTAGAGGTGACAAAACGAATTATTGCGGGCTTTTGTAAATCGCGACACAATGATACCGCCTCACAAGTGGGGAAGGACGATATTGATTTTAGACATGAGGATATAGCAGGTATACCTGAATGATGACAACAAAAAAAGCATCTGCCATGTTTATATGTTGTCAAGTGGCTGGAGAGATACAAGGATGACATGTATGAGAGCCCTGTGAGAAGTGTGGAACACAATGAGATCTACGCTCTAACTCTAAATACATGATATATTAGGTCCGCGCCTATTTATTATTGGTATTTACAATTATTATTTTTCGCATATTTTTCTGTTTGTAACATTTCAAATATTTCGAAATATTAAGTTTAGTTATCAAACTGACATAATACCATTGAGATAATACAATTTTAAAATATTTACTTCGGGAGGGATAAGCTGCCTGTCAATGGAAGATTGCGATTAATTATGGTAATTTATTTAAAGCTAGTAGTGGAAAAAAGTGTTCTTTTCTTTGTTACCTTACACGATATACTTTACAAGGGCTGGCTGAGATATGCTCAAATGTCATTGTGACAGACAGTCCAACCCTCTTTACGTCTATCTTGTAGGTACAATACACGAGATCTCTTCCATTCACGCACTCTCTCAACGCTCAATTGACTGTCTCCTTTTCATATTTCCTCACATTCTGTCTCATTTCAATGAATTTTACTTTCGCTACATATCAAAATAATATACACAGTTATAAAAGTGGTCTAAAGAGAATTCTACTTACCTCCTCTTTGGTCTCAAATAAAACTTTAACTTGATGAGTTATAATAGGTAGAAGTATTTTCCTACACTCAGGGTACAAAAACAGTTTACTATGTACTATTTCATTTACCGTCATCATTTTTTGCTTGGTCAGCCTTCCTTGTGGTATATTATTCAGCATGTCATACAAAATGGTACTAAAAAATAAAGCTTTTATTTTATGCTTATTATAGTTCACAAACTGAGATCAACAGTTTTAAAGGCGGATACACATTATTCAGCTTAACTAAAGCATAGTTGTGTAAGGTGGCAATAAACCCCCAGAAACTTTATGGGAAATGGTTTTCGGATATATTTTTTATTTTAGTACGAGTATGTTGTAGGACACAACATGTAGAAATGGAGGAACTCCAAGTTGGGGCAGTCTGTACCCTACAACAGCGTATTTTGGATTCTGTACCTGATGGATAAATAATAGTTGTTTGATATTGATTTACGTTCTTCCCTACAGCTGGTTCATAAACAGTGTAATTCTATCACACACACAAATTTTTCAAAAACTGTTTGGGATTATCCTGCAGCGTCGCTGTAGGAACACATTTCTAAAATATTCAGTATTATACATGGTGTTCCATTATTGTGCTGGATATCAAAGTTGCTTTTTACACATGTTTGTATTTTTATTACTTCTGTGGATATACAGGGTATCCCAGAAGTCAACGTTAGGATGGAAACAGGGGATAGGCCAAGTCATAATAGTTATCAGGAAAATATAAAAAAACTAAGTCGTGTACTTTTCAAATTATAGGCTTTAAAAAATCGGAAAAACTATACCATGTGGTGATCTTTTGGTTCCCATTACTACCAGTTTCACTTTTTTCTTAGACGCATTGACGGTCAGTGTCATTCTACGTACTGACAGGGTAGTAACGCCAGTTTTATTAACTCGTGAATGTATTTATTAAATTCACAATGAATGTTCAGATTGCCTACCTTCAGCACTGCAAGCTTGACATCTTAAAAATGATCGGGTTATCAGACAGGCGAATCTTCGGTTATTAACAAATTAAACTGCTTCCGTTATTCTGTCCCGTAGCTCAGCTAAATTTTCGATTGACTTTGAGTAAACCTTTTCTTTCACCGCTCTCCAATAAAAAAAAAAATGAGAGGATTTAAGTCAGGTGGAGGGGCTGGTCACAAAAGTTGTACCAGACTGCAATATCCATTTGCTCGGGTATTCCGCAACAAGATATTCTCTAACTAAACGGGCATATTGCGCCGAGCAGCCATCTTGCTGGTAACACGTATCTCTCTAAACGGTTAGTTCTAATAAATTTGGTGAATGATTTTGTAAAGTCTAAATAAATTTGGCCATACAAGAACTCTGACAGCTCAAAGGATACAATGATTCTCCCATTTAAAATCCCGTTCCACATGTTTACTTTAAACCTAGACTGTGATCCATCTTGTCCCATCAAATGCGAATTTTTTACATGCCATTCGTGTAAGTTGTGTAGATTCATGTAACCATATTTTTCAAATGTAGACTCATCAGTCCATAAAATTTTCTATAAAAGTCTGTCTGCGTAACACTGTTTGACAAAACTCAACCCTTGGAAGATAATCCCGGGGCAGTAGAGATTGTACTCGCTGTACGTGGTATGGATCGAGCTCGTTCTTTCGCAAGATTTGGTGGTCTGTACTCTTGCGCCCTCCCGTGTTTGCTTCTATTTGACGTAGTGAAGTACTCGGGTCTTCTTCGACTGCTTGTAGACGACGAAAATAAATTCTTCCTCCACATGTGCTTGATTTGGGAATCATCCCTATGAGAGTCAACGGTGCACATTCACAAAATAAAACCTACCTGCAGTACTAACATTGCATTTACATTCCTGTTGGCGTATGCCTGTACCGCGTACACAGACATAATGGCACTACACAATCATGAATTATTAACAGTGGCGTTTCTATCTGTCATGCTCACTACGGAGAATGACACTGTTCATTACTCCCTCTAAGAAACAATTTGTAGTAATGGAAACTAAACGATCATCACAGGGTGTAGATTTTCCGATTTGTTAAGCCTATAATTTGAAAAGTACACGACTTAATTTTTTTTTATGTTTTTCTGATAACTATTATGACTTGGCCTATCCCCATTTCCGGCTTCATCGACTTCTGAGACACCCTGTAAATTTCTGCTTTCTATAGTTTTCTTAATATATGTTGACTAAAAACACGAAAATAAGTTAACTTGTAACTAGACCTTCAAGAGATAAAAAGTTGCATTTTTAAACACATTGACCTTAATAGGAAGTTTCCTATAGTCGAAAATACTGCCAGTTTTCCTTGCATATAACAGTATATAGTTTGAGTAGCAGAATATCACTATGCTAAAAGTCCCTTCATTATTATTTTCTTAATGTCAACTTTTCGACTAATCAATCAATGCAGTTCTATGTGGGACGTCTTGTATGATGGGAGATTCGAGGACCTCAGCTGAGCTGCTAGAATCAATTAAAAAGCTTACTTCGGCATTGTCAGCAATTTGATAAACTTAAGTTGAGACTAAAATTAAGAAACGAGTCAAGTAGGTTGACTCTGCACTTCACACGCAACGCCATCATCAGTTCATAGAGGATTATGTTCAGTACAAGTTAGAACCTCTGAGAAAAAAATAAGTTACGAACACGTATAATAACCGTGAAACCATAACATCCAAAAAACAATATATCACATTCGATTTTTTTTCGATTACAATAGGGACGTAGGTAGTAAAACGTCGGCGATGTTTAGTTGAAATATGCATGCTGCATGATAATATGCTAGAAAATTTCCCCAATATTCGTTACATTTTCTGTAGGGTATACAATTCAAGAACGGAGGCTATATCCAACATGCGCTGGATCAATTTCTGACATTTAGCGATGAAACGTTTCATAAAAAACTGAATATTCAGATTGCAAGAAGTCGATTGATAATGATAGTTTCTCAAATTGGTAGTGAAAAAGTTGTATGAAATTTAGAAGATTATAACTCAAGACTTACCCAGTGAAAAAAATATAACAATTATTTTATTATGAAAATAATATCGTCATACCTTAATTCCTTGTGATCGAAAATCATCAGTATATAAGGGATAGTACTGGGTAAATACTTCAGACAAGCTCCTTGCTCTCGCAAAAGTAAGCCGTCTTTATTGGAAGACATCATGTAGATTATATTTTGCAGCAGGTCACGTAAGCTTTCTTCAAAATCATCATCGGGATCATCTTCTGGATATAAGGCATTATACAGAATTCGAGATCTGGACACAAACCTTATAACATACTGAAGGCACTTCATGGTCCGAAATATCAAGTCAGAATATTCCTTTGAGTTACCAGACGTTACATCGCTCGCCCTTCCGATCACAGATTTCAATACTGATATTAACTTTCTGTAAAAAAATCATTAATTTTGTTTAAATTGACAGGAATACAAACGAAAACAATTGAGAAAAAAGAAAAAAATCAAGTGCAATAGAAAATATATATATATATATATATATATATTTTTTTTTTTTTTTTTTTTTTGAGACGTGGTCATTGTCGTCTAGACCAGTTAGGTGAAAAATTAAAGCTTCCGCTTTTTGTTGGGTACTTCGACAAGATTTAAGCAAAGAGGACTCTTTATACTTTTTTAATTCTCTCTAGCTTTCAATGGACTTTGCCATCATCATCAGGAGCTGCAATTACAATGATAACAGTAGCAACAAAGGTGTAAAATGAATTTAAATTGACTCAACTTACAGTAGTATGTGAGAATGTTGCTAATTGTTGTTTACGCATATGATGAGGGAAACGTCCAGTAACATGGTGAGAGCTGAATAGGTTGCACAATAGTCAAAATTTATACAAAACATGACAAGAACACGTTAAAACAGATTAAAAATTATTTTAAAAAATTAGAACATTACATCGTGAAACCACCTGATGATTGCACAAATTAGTGGTCATGGAATGATGAATTGATGAGTGACATGAAACCCTTTGACAGAAGGCCGAAGGATGTCAATGTCAGTCCATCTTTCAATACTGACATTGACATCCTTCGGCCTTCTGTCAAAGGGTTTCATGTCACTCATCAATTCATCATTCCATGACCACTAATTTGTGCAATCATCAGGTGGTTTCACGATGTAATGTTCTAATTTTTTAAAATAATTTTTAATCTGTTTTAACGTGTTCTTGTCATGTTTTGTATAAATTTTGACTATTGTGCAACCTATTCAGCTCTCACCATGTTACTGGACGTTTCCCTCATCATATGCGTAAACAACAATTAGCAACATTCTCACATACTACTGTAAGTTGAGTCAATTTAAATTCATTTTACACCTTTGTTGCTACTGTTATCATTGTAATTGCAGCTCCTGATGATGATGGCAAAGTCCATTGAAAGCTAGAGAGAATTAAAAAAGTATAAAGAGTCCTATATATATATATATATATATATATATATACGAGCCCCTTCCCACTTCAGTTGGCCCACCTCAAGATTTGTACCAAAATATGCCTTTATAAGCTAAACATGACAAAACTATTTACTTCTAAAACAATTTATTTTCTCAAAAACATTTTAGATACATACACTCTAATCGTAAAAAATACATACATATTTGAAATCACTTAGACCTACAACTAATGGAACATCTGAACAAATAAACAATGTGCGAATCCATGCGCGAAGTTAACAAAGCAACAATTGAAAGATTACCATTGGGTAACATCACCTTTATTTTTTATTACGGCTGAAACCAAGTTTTGGCAAAAATTTGGTGTAAAAAAATCCCATATTTCTTGAAGCTTTTGTCTCATTTCGGTGATTGTACGAGCAGGATGATGACGTAGAACCTTTTTCATCTCGTGCCACAAAGTTTCAATAGGTGACAGATCTGGACTGCTAGAAACCCATTTCAAAAGTGGTACATTATTTTCTTCCATCCATTTCATAGCCTTTTTTGAGGTATGGCACGCATCTTGCTGAAACACAAAATCTTGGCCGGATGTCAAACATTCTTCCATCACTGGTAAAAGCGATTCTTCTAAAATTGCCAAATATTTGTTTGTATCCACATTTCCATCCATAAAATGCAGTTTTCCTACTCCTTTTGATGACATACTGCCCCAGACCATAATGGATGCTGGAAATTTCACTTTTCTCTTCAGACAGTCAACATGGAATGCTTCATTTTTTTGCGAATAACTCTACTGCGACTGTCACCAACACAAACTTCGAATCGGGCCTCATCACTCCATTATATTGCACACCATTGTTGAGGTGTCCATTGTCTATGTTATTTAGCCCATCTAAGCCGATTTTTCTTTTGCAGTGGAGTTATTAGTGGCTTTTCGTTGGCCTATAAACAAGTTGTGCAACTTTAGGGTTTTTACTTCACTTTTTTTTATAAGAAAACTTACCATGCAAGTGCTAAATCCCAGTTTGTGGGCCTCTCTAAGAGTTGTGGACCTCAAAATTCTCCTTCCAACAGCGTCACTCCACAGAGCACTTAATTGTAAATAATTGCCACGCCTGTCTTTCACGATTATTCTTCTTAATGCTCTTCGGTCGGTATTTGTGATATTACTTTTTTTTCACATATCGTGGCTTAATATTAACTGAACCGGTTACGTTATATCTTCTAACAATATTTCTCACACAGAATTAAAAAATTATCAGTAACCGAATTTTCTCACTAATAACCTTTCCTCTACCCATTTTGAAAACCTTAACTACCCAAAACTATTTTAAAAGTATTCTGACAGCTGTGATTAATAAAAACAATTGTCATGGCTTTTACTTTTCACAGCCACCTATGCGTTATAGACTTATATTGCATTGAAATGAAAATAGGTTGATATGCTGTAATTGCAACATGTGTTATTTTTATGCTGCAAATTTGATTAGGGAGTGATAAAGTTGGTGTTTTCCACTTTATATTATCAAAATATTCATTGTTAATATTTTAAACCTATAACACCCTACTACATTTTTATTATTTGTGTTTGATAAGAAAAAAACTAAGATTTCAATAGTTGGGCCAACTGAAGTGGGAAGGGGCTCGTATATCTATATCCAAGAGCACCTATAATGTACAGGGTTTGTTCAGAAAGTAATAGGACTGAGTCGATTTAAAAAACTTTATTGAGCCAATCGTTACAATTCTTTAAAAACTTTCAAAATAGGCTCCTTCTGCGTCGATGCAGCGCGATTTCCAAGCAATGAAGGCGTCACGGAAGGCATTTTCCGGAATAGCCTTGAGAGCCGTGGTGCATGCTGCTTGGATCCCCTCTGTCGTCTCAAAATGCTTGCCTTTCATCGGCCTTTTCAGGCGAGGAAACAAAAAAAAGTCC
Source organism: Acanthoscelides obtectus (assembly GCA_963669975.1). NCBI lineage: Eukaryota > Metazoa > Arthropoda > Insecta > Coleoptera > Chrysomelidae > Acanthoscelides > Acanthoscelides obtectus. The sequence goes on along the minus strand of CAVLJG010000001.1, from coordinate 67,760,234 downwards.
GGGGGGGGGCACATCTGGGCTGTAGGGCGGCTGCGGAAGCGTTGAAATGCCGGCCTTGATCAGGTAGCTGTTCACAAGAAAGACGGTGCGAGCCGGGGCGTTGTCGTGGTGCAACCTCCAGTCGGCTGCGATGTCTTGTCGGACCCGACTGACCCTTCGTTTGAGTCTCCTGAGCACGTAAAACCTGGCGTTGACGGTTTGTCCAGGAGGAACAAATTCATGGTGGACGATGCCTTTGATGTCAAAAAAGACAATGAGCATCGTTTTCACTTTGGATTTGCTCATTCTTCCCTTTTTTGGGCGAGGAGACGCCGTCGTGTGCCACTCGAAAGATTGCCTCTTTGTCTCGGGATCATACTCAAAGATCCACGACTCGTCACCTGTGATTACGTTATTCAAAAATTGGGGGTCACTTTCACACATGTTCAAATTTTCTTGGCACACTTCCACTCGCCGCAATTTCTGGTAGTCAGTGAGCACTTTTGGGACCATCTTCGCGCACACCGTGCGCATGTGCAAATGCTGTGTCTCAATGTCATGAACCACAGATTTTGGTAAATTTAACATCTGGGCAAATAAACGAATACTTAGTCGACGGTCTGAGTTCAAAACTTTACGCACACGAGTCACATTATCGGTGTTTGTCGAAGTCGAAGATCTTCCAGCACGGTCTTCATCAGCGACCTCTTCCCGGCCCTCCAAAAGGCCTGGTGCCACCGAAACACACCACTTCTTGCTAAAACAACACCTGGGTAAGCCTGCTTGATCATATCAAACGTCTCTGTCGCAGATTTACCGAGTTTCACACAGAATTTAATCGCGTACCTCTGCTCTAACGAACGCTGCATTTTCGGCTTGCACCACTCACAGAAACATGTCGCGCGAAACATGTCCTGACTCTCCAAGTGCTCGGAGACAACTGACCAGCCGCTCATTTGTTAGCTAGGAACGCCCTCTACCGAATCCAGTCGGTGCGCGCACGCTCCGAAGTACGGTCGAGGCGGAAGAAAATAAGTCCTATTACTTTCCGGACAAACCCTGTACAAGATTAGAAAATACTTGTTATTCAGAAAACTTGTTTTCAAATTTTTATTAACTAGATTTTGTGAGAGAGCTACTCAGTCGCTAATTTTCGGAAACTAACAACCACGTGGTAGTATTTTGGAACGGTTTACAAAAGTGGAAACTGGGTCTCATCACTTGAGCCAAATATGTTTCAGTATAAAATAAATCCCAAGAAAACCCATTGGGAGCTGCCATTTACTGCACTGAAATGAACAAGTTTTATGGGTTTGTAAATGAAATTACGTTGGGTACGTACATAATCGCCTTTCAATAAGGCTATATTTTAATTAAACCTAGGGCTGAAATGGCAGTGGAAGCTGATTGCTATTTCTTCTTTCCTGTGCCATTCAACAACACTTCACTCTACTTACTTGTAGGCTAAAGTTGCACTGAAGCTTTCTTTAATATACATATCCAAAACAGGTTCGAAATGTTGATATTTCCAGTCGTTCACTAAACTAATAATATTCAAAAGGCATTCAAATACTAGAGTATCGTAAGTATCAGTCTTTGGGTTATCCATAAGGATATTGAACAAGGCATCTAGGATATCTTGAAGAAATATCACAATCTCTTCCTTCTCTTTTTCCCTTTCCATGTTTTTCAATGCTAATAGAGATTCAGTGAGGGTCTCTTTATGGGAAGCCCAGTTTAACAGCCCGAGAAGGTTCACTGTAAAAAATGATTACTTGAGGTGATGGTATGTATGAATGTTGAATATTCTACACATTATGGAATTTCAAGCAAATCTGAATCAGGTTCATCAAGTTATTTATTGTCCTTGTACTCAAATTCAACAAGCTGTCCATTCACAAGAATCTTAGCTTATGTAAGTTGCTTGCTTTACCTCAAAAATAAATATACAGCGTGGAACAGCCAAATAAAATAAAACACCATGGGGTAAGTGATATTTTTTGGATCGATTTTAAAAAAAATACATTTACTGATGGTCTAACAAATCATTAAAATTATTCAAGAAAATTGATTCAAGAAAATTCGACTTAGGCTCAGTTTAAATTGTCCTGCAAAAACGTATTACACTTGAGCGGATGCTTCATAATCAATATTTGTAGTTGTTCATACCACACCGTCAGTACTTATTGATGGATTCGTCAGGGTCAGTGGATGTCTATGTATCCTTCAACATCAATAAATACTGATGTACACACGCTCAATAAATATTACGTTTCATGATAAATATTGACGGACCACAGTAAATGTTCAACGTCTAGCATTTGCCTCATGATGACGTTAATCCTGTTATCTGTCATCACCAAAGTCATCAACGACTCAGAAATCTGTTATTACTTTGTGTCGGTGTTGTTGATTTCTGGTATACAGGCCTGCCTAGGAAGTTTTGCTTTTTTTGTAATAACTGAGGTTTGGCATCGTCAATGTATGCCGTATTATACGTTTTTGGGATTAGAATTGAAACCTCTATACATCTGTGCAAAAATCCAATATGACGTCTATAAGATAAAATAAAGTTGAGGCTGGAGGACATGAAACGTATCATCATATTTATGCCATCTTGTAGAGGAGGAATGCAATGTTCATGTGCAATTTATTTTGAAATCCCACTACAAATAGTCAGGAAAAAAAACTATTTTGGAAAAATTAGTATTTTCCATCTCCTTTCGGAAGTATTAAAAATTTCGAAACTTTCTAAGCAGCATTTTGTTGATTATCTAAATACGCAGCTTGCTCCCATTTAAGCGACTTCGTATATCTTACTGTTTCCGAGATCCCAATGGTGAGGGACGAATTTGAAACACTCTGTATATCCAAATATCATTGTCATTAACAGGATTGACGATTGACGTCACCGACAATTGCACTGTGATAAAAAATTAGCGCGAACTTGTAAACTTAAAATTACACTCTAACAAAACCGAATCAAAATTTGTTTAGTTCACCTCAAAACTAATCCGTGTACTAAGTCAAAAAGCCTAGGTGTTTCCTCTTAAACTAAACACTTCTGTTTTTCATTGCTCTTCTCCTTTTTTCTTCTCTTTCCCTCTCTCCTTTTTCTTGACATTGTCTGGTTTCTGGGCAATCAGGACTGACAGGTTCGACTAACGTACATTAGACAGTGACTAATGGGCAAACAAATGACGAATAATCACTGACACTAAATCGTGTCTTTAAGTATGTTCCGTTTCGAGTAACTTTTGACTTGTTTGTTGCTTAAAATTATTGGCAAGACTTGAGATGGTAAGGAATTTTAGAAACTCGAAAACGTCAGTTAATGATGTTTTTGGCCACAGTAATAAAAACGCAAATAATAGTTGGGTGTGGGTCTGAACAGTAACTATTAAAAACACAATACTCTTATTTACTACAGTTGCTTCTATTTACAAAAAACGTAAATAGGACAATTTTAGTTTTCAAAATTATAATTTATTCGTAAAAATGTCGTCCCCATACTTAACACCTAAGTAAGTAGAAGTTTGAACGGCACTAATGTGACCAGATTGATATTTTTGTAAAAATGTTTCTCGTTTACAGAACTGTTACTTTACATCAAAAGTCAATTGAAAAATACTGAAGAAACAAATCGGTTTTGTATATTTTTAACATTTGCTACAATTGCGATTCACATTTTGCTTTTTATTTCTGATCACATCGTCTAGTCAAGTGTGATTTTATTAAGGTTCAAATGCGCCGTGTCATCAATTTATTGTTTTTTAAATGGTAATTCCTCTAGTAGATTTAGAAACAATGGTTATGTTCACTTTACCTTTTGTAAATGGCTGGAGGTCATGTTCACTGTCAGTGAGACACTTCAAATGGTATGCAATTGAATAAATCTAAAATTTACCTGTTTTTTCACGTATAAGTACTATAATCAAAATATCAAATGCATTCCATTTGGCTGCTCCACACTACATCAGTTTTACTCTTGAGGTAAGGGTATTGACACAGTTTTTGCGCGAAATTTATTTTTTACAACTAGCTCAACATGTAAGTTACTTAAGGTCTAACATGTATTATTACACTTGTTAGTAGATATGGTAGATAGATTGCAGATAACGTTGATCTTCTTTTGAATTCTCTTAAAATTAAGCATCTTTTATTTACAACTGCTCATAGATTCGAACACAAACAAATACTGGAACCAGTTTCATAGTGTTTTTTTTATATATATAAAAAGATGTTTTATTCCGAAAACCATTAGCGGGTGTTAAAATATTGAAACAGGGAGCAACTTCAAATGCTAAGAGTTGGAAATTTTTTAATATGATGTAATTTTGTAAGACGATACGCTTTTTTGTTGACTAGAGAGATACAACCTCTTTAAATAAAAAAAAAATAGATTATTCTAACTGTAAATCAGACTCAGAAATGGATAAACAAATATACAGAGTAAACAGATGCTACATCTGCCTCCTGCCTCCAGTTTGGCCGTTTGCTCATAGAGGGAAGTGTTTTTGTTGTAAAATAAGCAGCCATTAATTCAGTGTCATATCAGTTTAAAAGGACAAGGTCAAGAAAAGGCGACCCAACAAGCACGTTAAGTTGTAATTACGTTAATTCGACCACAAAATACGTTAAAAAAATTGCATGACCAATTTAAAAAAGCTTATGTTTACTTCCAAGCGTTTGCCTTTCTCTCATTTGGTGTTTGATTTTGATATTTCTGTGGATTATACGCTATTATACTCTAGTTTTTCAAAACCCCGTATTCAGCCTGTTCCAAAGAAAAAAGGGTAGGTTCTGAAACGAGTCATAGAGAAGGCAAGCGGGACGCACCATTAATACAATACTTCCGAAATGAACGCGCATGTGCTTAAAAAAATCGTTATAGCCGAGTCTATTTTCATAATCCGGTAGTATTGCGAGGTATGACTATAAACCTTAGGCCTCTTCCGGATTAAATTTTAAGACCGTTCGTGAAAATAAAAATGTTTCCTTCAAAGTAAGAGTCAATGTTGAAATCTAGACGAACACTCACTAAAAGTATAATTGTAACCTCAAGGTGTACAATACGGTTATTTAGTAGACATATCGTCTTGTTTTTTACCAATCTATGTTGCAAACTTACACGCCTTATGATTCAGGTCTAGCAACGTAATTTTTACACCAAGATACAGAAATATATTAATAAAAAAAAACGGCAGACTGTAGGGAGTGCGCGCTTGATATACCTCCTGTTTGGTATTTTTTTACTAAACTATCAATTAGTACCAAACTTACCATTTTGTGTAAGCTTCGTGGAACAAATGTTACTTTCAATGGTGAAAGCATCTTTGGAAGACACAGCCAAACCAGGCACTTGTGGCCTTTCCCTAGTATTCTCCATTTCACTCATAACAGATGGCAGTTTGTAGTAGTCTAAACTATTTTCATCGAATTTTTTATAGTCAATTTTATAAACAACAAGATTATGTTTTCCGTCTTTCAATGTGGTGCCATTATCTTGCATTAACTTCACGTAACTCATTGCAAAAGGTTTCTCACTCTTATCTTTTGCTTCATTGGAAGACCTATGTTTGAATAAAAATTTCAAATGGCTGGTTTTGAATTCCTCGATTGGAACTGCAACTTTGAAAGTCTCGTGCCACTGGGGTTTGTCTTCATGGTAATAGATTACCGATCGGTATTCATTCAATGGAGGGATACCACCTCCTAAGCTAACGACACCCTAAAATCAGAATAGACACTCAGCAATATTTTAAGACTTATGTACCGGATCTTATCAACTATTCAACTTATAGCTATCAAATTATTATACATGTATATATATGACAAGTTAGATTAGTCAGTAGGTGAAGACCCATAGAAGTATCGCCATTTTTCTGATTTTTCTCGGAAACCTTACATGCAATGGTATTCTAATACATTACGCAAAAAGCACGCGGAAAAACTAACAAAGTGGTGAACGTTGCTGATCTTTATCTCAATTACTTATACAGTTATTAAGTAAAAATATAATACTAAAACTAGGGTCTAACTGAGTTAGGAAAAGTATTGAAGCCATAAAAAGTACTTAATAATAATGATCATGCCCGAAGGTGTAAAAAACAAAAACTACACAATATGAATTTTTTAGAACAATATGTTGATAATCTGTCAAACATTTTTTTGTTTGGAAGACAATATTCTGTATTGCGCGTTCACATAAGATCAACATTTTTTTTATAAAATATTACAAGCTACTTTAAATTTCAAAACTTACCGGTATCGTTTGCCCTTCATTATTACACACTTTTATCGTTACCTCAACGTTTTTATCACTTGTTTTATTTCCCTTACTGAATTCACCATTCACTAATGTCAAATAGAGGTCATTTCTCACATCACCCGGTAGAATCACTTCTGGAAAGCCCATTTTTCTAGCTATAGACACATTTCCAAGGACTAGATGAGGATTTTCTTCTCTGACCTTTAAGTACAAAAAAATGTACGTGTTACCGGACAAACCCGATTTTAGGATAAACTAGTTTTTCCTAAGCCAAATCAGTGTATCCGAAGAGCAATAGAATGAACTAGTTTATCCTATTAATTATTTGTCCTAAAATCAATTAAGTGTGATTAGCCAAAACTGATTTGTCCTAGTCTACATACAGTCTCTTCACAAAAGGAATGTTTTTACTACTAATTGAAGAAAATACTGTTATTACAAAGATATTTAATAACTTTTATTACTTATTTGTTATATATGTCAAACTATTGTGGCATTTCGAGTTGCAGAGAACGTTATTTTTCTTGCCAAGGCATCGATTTGACGTATAGTTGTTTTGAAACGTCATGGGCAGTGACCGCTATATTATGTGTATTCTCAGAAGACAAATATAAGAGCAGCCGGAAGAATATTATCTTAATCACAAATACAGACTTTTTCGTCGCAGACTGTCTGGCACTCCGCTTTGAATATCCAAGGGAGAACTATCGGTACTCATTGGCATGCGCGTAAAGATTACGATTTTGTGTGTTGGATTTATTTTATGGTAGACTATGTGTAATGAAGATTGTTTTTTATAATCAATATGTGAGTGTATAAGTTTCGGAGATTGTAGATGACGTATATTATGAAACAGCGTTAGTATTGCAGTTGGTATTGTTCTTTTTCACATACAAAGCTTTTGATAATCGGAGATGTAACGTATATGCGTTTAATTGGCGACTGTATGAGGAAAGGGGTATATGTTACAAATGTTGAAGCCGAGATAAGAGGCCGAAAACATTTTATTTTTGAAGTTTGCGAAACTTATAATGTACAGTAATCTAAACGCTAAAGGGTATGTTTATATGTTTATTATAACCAAATACTGAATTTCTTGTGAAACAATATTGTACTACAAAACATATAAAAGAAAAAAATGTACTTATACCACGTTTCACAAAAGATTTTCTGTGATAATGCAGTAGCAGTGTTTCACTCATTATCAGAAGATGATTCGGATGTATCCGATAAAGTATTTATTGCGTCCTCTGTGGTTACTAAGTTTTCATAAAACTTGTGGAAGGTTATATTGACATACGGAAGCAGCTCCATCAAATTTTGTTTTTTCAACACGCTTATGGGATTGGGTCCTGTATAGGAGGCAGGTAAATTTATCTTATTTGGCCAAACCTTACCCTTTCTCATAAAATTTATTATCTGGAATGGTTCTTCGATGCTCAAGCTTTTCTTATAAATTACTTGTCCAGGTGTCTTTGTATACCTGAGCCATGTTATTTCACTCCAGACTACTTTTTCTCCATTTGTGTTCACTTTTCTTTGCTGGAATACACCATTTAAGAGAGCCGAAAACTCAAAAAAACCACTCATGCTCATTTCTGAGACTTTGAATGGTTTTTTAGTGCAAGATTCATCCAGTCTCTTGGATGTTCTATCGGACAAGGATAATGCTTCTTCTTATTTTCAATAATAGAATGATCAGTGTCACATTCCATATGCGTGTGTCTAGGAATCAGGAATTTGTGATCAATTTCTTCAATTTTAGGTTTTTCTTTCAGAGCCAGCATAAACATGACGGATAGATAACAGTTCTTGTTTTGGCCGGCACATGTGTCTGAGTAAAATGTCAGACTTTTTACTGTGCCAGGGATCTCTTTAATGTGTTTAAACAAGCAAGAGGCGATCTGATTCCCTCCTCTTTCTGCTAAACCCTCGTGCTACATAAAACAAAAGGCTTGCTGATCATTGCACCAACATTATGGTATTGATAAACGCTGACCTGGAGGTATAGCGTCTCGCATCATTGTATCCCATTTTTGAATTTCAGGTATAACTATTCTTAAAAGTTCATCAAAGACTGTACTATCTAGTTGCAGAAACTTTTGAAAATCACCTGGTTCACTATAATCCTTAATTCATTTTACAAATTTTCATGAGTGTACTTATTTCTTTTTTGAACCATTCCTTCATCCACATGCGCTTTTCTTTTTGAAGCTAAAACTAATGCAATGACCACACAACTCGCTGTCTTTTTAGTATTCCACATGTTGACTGCACAAATGTCAGCCGATAACTTTGTTGAGCAATAATATTGCACCGTATGGGTTGGCCTACTAATAATATTGTACATTATATCGTGCAATATATTGACAGTAATATTGATCATCTAGGGGCCACAATAAAGTTTGTAAAATAAACAGTTTGCTTTTCGCAGGTAGGAACATTGCATACAGCGAGGCGACTTTCATTCACAGCTCTCATATAGTGCCAAAGTCCTGGGACGACGGGAAAAATACCTGTCTGAAGGTCACGGGAAAACGATTAATTGTGTTGCTTTGTGGGGGGAAAAAGGGCTTTGTACCGAATGCAAAACTTCCCTTCAAATCAATGAAATCACGATGATATGAACTATAAAACTATATCAGATGGGTTAAAGAAAAATTGATTGATCTAATTCAGGTCTAGTGATAGAGAACGCCTCTTATCACAATGTACCGGTAGAGCCGTATCCAATTTCTGCTTGGAAAAAGGCTGACACTCTTTTTGACCTAGGTACGTGTCCACTTGATAAAGCGTCATTCATGATAACGAGATACATAGGTTATGAATAACACCCACAATACCCTATTTCACGAGTATCCATCACGGTACAAAGACAGCTGATTATCTAGTAATATCTCAAAATTCCCCATATCGGCACAGGACACATAATTCTGACGCATTCGTCAACGTCAGGTAGTCAGAGCCGTATTTTGTTTTGGTTTTTTTGTAAGCTACATATTCATTTTGTACTTGCTAACAGCTCTTTTATTTAGAAAAGTTCATTTGCATACAAAAAACAAAACGGTACAATCAAATCTTACTAGATTTACACCCGATTTATTATTGCCAACGTCAGCTGTTCACTTGAGAGGACGTCAAAGCGTGATGGATACTCGTGAAATAAGGTATACGCGTGCAAACTAAACGAGCCAAAGCCACGCAACTATCTTTTAACGAGTTCAGACTAGTTAAATCTCGTTCCGAAGTAGTTTATACTGAAATTCAGCCCAAGTGAGACCACAACATCGCAAACTCGAAGCGTGATCAGCGCGTGATCGATGTTCCCGCAGAGGGTCTCATTATAGTTCAGACATTTTACGGTTTGAAGTTGTAGTTTGAAGCGCTTGCTTTTTCAACTAATAGTTTCATTTCGTAGCTTTTATTTTTCTTTTTTTCAACTTTCCGCCCCTCATATTGATGCTTTTGTTAAATACAATGTCCTGAAGTGGCTCCAATATAAAACTCCATGAATTTGGAAAACATGCAGTTTCGAACATTTTTTAAGACCTAGTTAGACTGTAGCAATACAAAACCCGCCGTTGCGCCGCGTTGATGACAAAAACCAGAGTTGTAATCAGGCCGTGGCGTGGCGTCCAGTGCATCGCTGTTATAAGTTCTGTTACATCTGGTGGTTTTTTGACCATGTCTTCTACAGCTGATGAAGGGAGAACTACATTGAGTCCACCCAGGAAACGATCAAGACAAAACCATTTGAGCATCGAAGTGAAAGAAATTATTTTAAATGTTTACAAATGTGAAACGGAGGAAAAACCTGAGCTCAGCGTCAACGATGTTGTGCAGAGGGTGGCGAATAAAGTTGGAGTTTCTCGTGCATCGGTATTTAGAGTACTCAAAGAATATAAATTACGGAATGCATTTGCTGAACCTAAAACGAATCTGAACCGTAAAAGCCAAATTAAAGAAATAGATGATGCTGACAGACATGCGATCAGAAGGAAGGTTCATGAATTCTTTTTCCAGAATGAAATTCCTACAACTGATAAGATTTTAAAAGTAGTGAATGAAGACTCAGATTTGCCGAATTTTAGTAAAACGACTTTCTACAGGCTATTAAAGGAACTCAACTTCAATTGGCAGAAGAGAGGCCGAAACAGTTCATTGATGGATAGAGATGAAATTATACTATGGAGGAGAGAGTATTTGACAAAAATAAAAACATACAGGAGTCAAAACCGTAGAATTTACTTCCTGGACGAGACGTGGATAAATGCTGGCCATACAAAATCAAAAGTTTGGGTGGACCAAACAGTAACGTCAGCAAGAAGAGCGTTTTTAGATGGGCTTTCAACTGGGCTTAAAAACCCTACAGGTAATGCAGACATTCCATTTTAGAAAATCCAACAATAGTTATTAGATAATTTTTCATAGCCAAAGTGATTTAAATGAGGCATTACACGTTATCAGATATCTAGGAAAAACGAGGGGATGTTCACTCTGGAAATCAATGTATTCTACGTTGGAATTCTTATGGTATCGATGACAAGATTTTTTACAGCAATGCGAGCGTTGCAGAGACAACATACCTCGTCCGTCACGGAATGTAACACGTTAATTAACAACGTCAGACATTGCGTTGATTTGTAAATTTTTCGATAAGTTTGTCACACTTGATAATTTTTTATTTTAATTGATGTTGCCTGTTTCTTTTTGTTTTTTAAGCTAACCAGATTCATCAACAGATTAAATGATGCATTGGTTGAAGTGTCCGATATATCTCACCGCATGCATCCCGCTATCATGAGAAACAATATAGCATCGTATATAAAATACAGAAATGTGTCCCTATCTCCGTGGCCTCAGTACTCTTGTGAAAGACATATAATGTACATTCGTATTTAACAAGCTTTATCTTTATAGGCAAAGGAAAAAGGCTCATTATTTGCCACATCGGGAGTGTAGATGGCTTCGTGAAGGAAGGACTATGGTGTTTTGAATAAAAAAAAACACTGACTACCACGAAGAGATGAATGGTGAAGCATTCGAAAACTGGTTTTTAGGCATTTTATCACGTCTTAAAGACAATTCTGTGGTGGTCCTGGATAATGCTCCGTATCATTCTCGGAAATTAGAAAAAATTCCAAATTCATCTTTTAAGAAATCAGAGATACAGGACAGGCTACGTGCAAAAATATACCTGTTGATACGTTTATGTTGAAATTACAACTTCTAGATCTTGTGAAACAACACAGAGCAAAATATGATAAATATAGTGGACGAGATGGCAAAAGCGCACAATAAAATGTTACTTCGTTTGCCTCCTGTGAGCTCAACCCCATTGAGCTCATATGTGCAGATATAAAGAATTTTGTTGCTGAACACAACACAACATTCAAGTTTTCCGACATGAAAGAGCTGTTCAACCTTGCGTTGCAGAGAATCACACCAGAAAAATGGTTAAAATGTGTGAAGCATGTTCAGGAAAAAGTGGAGGTTGCAATGTGGGAGCTAGACAACATAATTGAAAGGCATATTGAACCGCTAATTATCAACATCTATAATGACAGCTCTTCTAGTGAAAGTGAAAAATATTGATGTTGTCAAACACATATGTATAATTACTTTTTGTGCCCCCCTTAACTTTCAATCACCTGTGACAGTAGTGTTGTGTTATTATTTACTGATGTCTCTTTTTCAAATATTTAGTTCTGAAATATCACCTTAATATTTCCATAGTTTTGAGTCCGACCCTGCTCGGTTCTTGTGTCTACGACCATCATGCCAGCGACGCGTGCTGGTTGTTGTGTCTGCTCTCACTTGAAATGGATCCAAGTATAGACTAGGACAAATCAGTTGTTTATTTAAGGATAAACTAGTTCATCCTATAGCTCTTAGGATAAACCGATTTGTCCTAGGAAAAAATAGTTCATTCTAAAATCGGGTTTGTCCGGTAACGTATGCATATATTCAAGGATTATCGGATATTAATCTTATGCTTGCATTGACCAATCGACTCCAATTTTTTTGTAGTTATCTAGAAGTAGAAGACCAACAGATCTGAGGAATTTCAAATATATGCGTGATACTATCGTCGCATTACAAACCTGCATTTTGGCGATTTTTTTGGCAATAACTCAGCGGCGGCTCGTGGTCTATGATACAGGGGGTTCACAAGTGGTATAAAATAATTTTTTTTTGCCACCACCAAAATTTTTATGTAATGCGTGACGTAGAAGGCAATAAGAGTACTAAAACAAGCATCAAGGACACATTTTTTGTTATTTTTTTTTATTATACACAAGAAAATACATTTATAAAAAATACAATTTTTTTAATGAGTACAGTGTTTAAACGTAAAGTCCATTCTCCTGATTTTATTTGCAGAAAATTTATCAATAACTAACTCGTTAAAGTTTGGAATACCCGCTATACATTTTTTCTCGATAGATAGCATTGCTAGCGCTGACAGTCGTTCTTCATTCATAGAACTTCGCAAAAATGTTTTTATTCTCTTCAATGTCGAAAAGCATCTTTCACTTTCGGCCGTAGTCATTGGTATGGTAACAATTATTTGTATAAGTGTAAAGGTGGCAGACAATATGCTCTGAAGATTATTTTCTATAAAAAACTGTAACAAACTAATGGCACCAGTCATATTCCTGAAGTCAGGTCGCCGGTAAATTAATTCCAATTCAGTCTGGAGACGAACTTTATCTAAAAACGAATATGCTTCTACTACAGTTTCCAAATATTGCAATGGAAAATGCTTTTAAAACTGTGGAAATTTATCAGAAGAAAGAAGAGCTGCATTTAAATGTTTTGTAAAAGAAAATCTATCTGTTACATGTGTAATTATGGTATCACAAACTTCCTTGGCTGCAACAGCTCTGCAAATATGCTGGTCTTCATTTGCACGACGCTTTTTAGTTTGAGTAGTAGTGGTATCTTCAGAAATTTCAGTTTCAATTGTTTCCAAGCAGTCTCTCTCTTTTTGGATGCAGTTTTCAAAACACTTTATGGCAGTCTGAATTTGCACTGGGTCAGTCACTGTTTTTTGTAACTGATTATATAAAATATCAGCATGTGGCAATATTCGATGAAATACAGTTAGCCAGAACACAAACTTAGAATCTTGTAGCATACGGCCAATACCAGTGGCTTGATTGATGGTAACAGTTTGTTTTGAAGTAGCTTCTATTTTTTCCATGTATTCTATTAACAATTCGCGATATTCATATACTGTATTTATAGATCTGCTTTTAAAATTCCATCTTGTAACAGAAGACCTAGGAACTCTTGCACCAACAATGTCATTCAAAACTGCAACTCGTTGTGGAGAATGAGAAAAATAAGTTGAAATATCGCTTAAATTTGAAAAAAATACCCGTACTTCTTGATTTTGGCTTGTAGCTTGCAATAAAATCAAATTTAGCTGGTGGGCATAACAATGAACGAAATAAGCATAAATATAATCACGTTGAATAAGAGCTTGAACACCTCCACGACGTCCACTCATTACACTAGCGCCGTCATAACTTTGAACTATCAGTTCCTCTGGTTTATCTAGCACTTGTATTAAATTAGTTCTCACACATTCTGAGAGACTAACTGCATCGTGGTCAGGGGGGGTAACAAAATTCCAAAAACGTTCAACTGGCCTTCCATCTGGTAGAATGTACCTAAATACTGTAGTCATTTGATAACAATTAGGTACATCCGTTGTTTCGTCAGCCATAACAGCAACAAATTCAGCTTCCAAAATTTCTTTTCTTATATTTTCCTGAGCCACTTGTAACATGCAATCTAACAATTCGTTTTGAATGATTTTTGATACCCCTTTGTATCCTGTCGATTTTTCAAAATGATCTTTAAGTGCTATATCTAATTCAGCAGTGAAATTTATTAAACCTCTAAAAATACCAGGATTTGATGAACCATCTTTTTCGTCGTGACCGCGGAGGGCTAATTCAAAAGCTCCGCAAAATTTTATGCAATCAATAATTTTTGAAAGCACATACCTATTCTTTCTAACTTGTTCATTTTGCTGTTGAATACTGCGCCTATATGCACTGTCCAACTGCTGCCGTATATCTACTTTTCCCAAAAGCTGCATTTCCAGTTGCGCATTGATATGGACTTGAGTGTTTTCATGTTTCTTAATTTTTTGTGCTAAATGTCCCAAGTCGGCTATTCCATTTTTTGTCCAGGCAGGCTCTGCAACCCCGTGACCAAACAACAAACAGGAAAAACAAAACAAACGGTTTGTTGTGCTGCATCCACAAATCCAGTTATTCTTTTCATATATTTCCATTTTAAACTTTCTAATAAAGTCTCTAGATTTACCCTTTGTGGTCTGAGTTAAGTTAATTTCTAGTGTAGGTCTTCCCGCATTTTTTATTTTAATTTTTTGCTCCAAACTCAATGAACTGAAGATATATTTCAAATATTCCACAGTGAAACCATTCATTTTAACTCAATATTTTATTAAAACACTGCTACGAACATAAAAATTCGAACACACCTCCGATTACTGCTAAAAATGCACGCGCAACGGACAATGGCGCACTCCGGAAGTGTGCGCCTTCTCCAACTAAAATTGCCATAACCCCGCTATACCCCGCAACCAGAACAGCAGGGTGAGAAACACACTAATTCCGCGTACATGATCGCATATGCCACTATTCGTCGTCATCCGCCGTCACCCGTCGGCGGCAGTCGGACCGGGCCAGACCGAATCACAAGTCGGAATCGCCCGAATCAGGCAGCGCAGCGGTAAGAGTGGTGACTCACCAGTGGAGAGCTACTAGATCTTTGATTTTATACGATTAAATATCAGGGAGGCTCAGACTTTATTTGAGAAATTATTAAATGGATGTTATACATATTTATTATTATTTATTTTGGGGGTGCACGTGCTCATGTGCTCCTACAGTGGAACCGCCACTGCAATAACTTATTTCTTTTTAAAATGATATTTTTCCCTCATGCGAACACTTTCGATTTAACTCAAAGGCGCATTTTCCCATGCATGTGTACCCATTTTATGCTCCCATGTTTCAAATACCTCCCTGAACAACTTGCTTCAATTAAAACATAACATTACCATTATTTTTCAAACAAAGACATTTTTAGTCCATGACTGTATTTAGAAATGGTTTCGATCTCCTTTCAGATTATCCAGGATTGTATTGGGTTACTTGTTTTCATATAATGCTCCAGCACATCTCTGAATTCATCAACTAACGCCCATTCATAATAGGTTAAGCAGTCAAAAAATCAATACTGATCGATGGATACCAAAATGTATATCGGCAAAATTTGTTGGACATCTGAAAAGGATGATACGACTGCTCCTAAGCCGATATAAGGCTGACTGCTACAAATCACAGGTGATAATGGTTAAATTTAACTGAGAAAACACGACACTGAACAAAAAGTATATACAAATTTTTGAGAATAATTACAAAATAAGAGATTACGAAGTTTAGTCGTAGTGTACTCGACGTAACTTCGAGTAGTCGGATATCTGAACGGTTTGAAAGATTGACAAGAGTATTTAAGTTGAGTTGTCATTTTGTACAGAACTAATAAAAGTTCACTGAGGAAGTGCAGTAGTTTTCTTCTAGAAACAGTAAATGAAAAACTCGAACAAAAATAACATTAATGTATTAAAGTAACAGTTCTTTGCACATGAGACAATGAGCACAATTTATTCAAATGACCTTTTGAATAAAGAAAAACCTGAACTAAGGAAGACCATACTTATGCTCGAGGATAATATAAACGATTAGGTAATAAAGCTACAAGACCATTACAATTTCATTGCAAGCAGCATAGTAGAAAAAGATACCATCATTGAAAGAATTGAAAACAAAATGGATGACATTTTGAAAGCAAATATATTACATCTGTTGAACAAGCCAAAAAAATTGAGGATTTGACGCATTTTTTCTCAAGCGTGAATTTATGCCTGTTATAATATCAAGTAATTGATAAAAAATGAAAATATCAGCAGCAATTGTACGTCGAATCATGGGATATATAAACATGTTTTAACTTCAGCAAAAAAGAATTGTTATAAACAGAAAATGAGTGCAGGAAATAAAACCAAGGAGGCCTGGAAAGTCATAAATGAATTAAGAGGCAAACCTCCGACTTTCCACTAACATACCACTTATTAAACCTGACATATTAATTTATTATCACTGTAAAATAGCAAAAAATAAAAAATTCTATATAAAACACTGACGACCCGTTAACAAATCTAAATCATTAAAATATAGATCAGAAATTATTTATCCTGAGGATGTTTCTGAACTGCAATTAGTATTAAGACCTATCAAAAATAAAAAAATCATCGTCTTGATGCTCTGGTTAAGCTAACAAAACTTATAAATATTTTTATTTAAAAAGGAGGACCAGAAAATTATAGCCCCAAAGTTTATTACTGCTATAGCAAACATAATATAAGAAATAGTTTAAATTGCAGACTTTCTAATAATTAACAAAATTATAAGTGACAACTATTTTGGATTTCAAAAATAAAAAAAAATACTATGGATGCTATTTTCACATTACTCCAGCAGTTATACAAATATTCAAATAAAACGATCAACAAATTTCAATTGCACTTTTTTGTAACTTTTCCAAATCTTTTGACTGTCTAAATCATGATAACCTATTGAATAAATTAAACAAATATGGTTGTACTGGAACTTCGCTAAATTGGTTTAAAGCACATATAAATAATCGATCCCTATTTGTAAAAGTATCAAGATATTATATTTTTCAAACGAATTAAATATAAAAGCAGGAGTATCAAGTATTAGTACTAGGTCGGATCCTATTTTTAGTTTATATTAACGAAATAATAAATTTAAACATAAATGGTAGATTCACAGTTTTTTCTAACAATGTCACAATATTTTGACAGGACACATAAATGAAATTATTACAAAAATTCGCCAGTTACACCGTGGCTATCTAATCCTCAGAGCACGGATAGTTCGTGTTGTTTCGTACGTTATTGCCGCTCTGTGCCCTTTTACACCGAGTGCCATATAAATTAATTACCTGCTTCAGGTCTCCTCTCAACAATTTCATACTGACAAATAATGCTTGATTCTTGTTTTCAAACCTCTCCTTGGTGATCACTTTCCGTAAAGTTTGCTCTAAATTATCTTTTTCACAGCTGTAACAAATATACGCCAAAATTATCTTACGTCTTAATAATTGGATTATGGTTTTATCATGCTTAGACCTAAACCTTGATTTTTTATTATTTAATAGGGAACTGTAAAAATATTAGTATGAAATATGTCAATAAAATGTGTGGAAATCTATGAAATAATATTATCATATTTAACGTTACTACTGTTTATGACAAGATATTAGAGTGTATGGTCAACTAGGATACGCTTTCTTTAATAATCCGAAAGAGCAAATAGCTCTGAATCAAATGAATCGATATTATTTCCAACTACTTTTCGCATTCCATAAGTAGCTGGTAGTATCGTTCGGAATACTCCTTTCAAATACGATGACACTTGGACACAAAGTTGTGTGATAACTTTTAGGTAATCAAGAAAATAAATAACAAGTGTGACGTCATTATAAATGTAGGTCCATTTTCGCGGGGAAAACAAATTGTATTGTTTTTATTCAATCCATACTGTTTGTGCTGAATTCCCCTATATAGAATGCGCAAGAATAGTTAATGACAGAGCCCTCTTGCGACGTACCACTTCGCAATCCACCGCAAGCCTGGAGAGAGTGAGTTTCGCTAAAACCGCAAGAGTTTTGAACACAAAACAACCAGCAACTTTGATAAAACTGCTATAAACCCCCTTTTAGTGCGGCCCTATTTGGATAAAGAGCCTCCAAGTGAGAGAAGAGCTAATGCCAGCAAGGAATCCGCAGTTTCTAGAAAAGGAGATCAGAGAGCCTTTTTTCGTTCGCCATCGACGTAACCGCCCTTTGATGTGGTGCTAAACGTCACAGTTTTAATTTTCTCAAATATTATGCATTACGCTACATAGAAAAACAAAATTATCATATATTCTCTATTATCGTTTCTGGCATAAGAATATCTTACCAAACAGGTTGTCTTTTTAATAAAGGCAAAGTGGTGGATGTTATAGATAATATTCCCAGGGAAATTGTAAGGGGCAAAATATTTGGTCAAAACTTGTCAAAAGGTATCTCTGTAAAATATCGGTCGTGCTGGAAGAAAAGTCTAGCATCTAATTTTTATTACCTAAACAATCTGTATGAACATAATTTTTTATGTTTCACATAGATATTATATTTTCAACAGAATGTAAATCCTTTATTCCATACTTAGATACCTGCAAAATAAATTTTTAAATATTTAGCACGCACAAAAAACCTTGATTTGCATAATAAGATAAGCACACTATACGAACATCATCTTGATCTGTATGACGAATTTTAAGAATTCTATTTACTAAAAAAATACAACAAAAAAATATTAATTTTCATTTGAACTGTGTTTCTATAACGTGTCAATATACACATTTTTTACGAAAAGATGGCGTCAAGTTAGTTGGCTCTGTAATTCCCACACAACACTGTCATTAGTTAATAACGGATCATGTTCAGCACATGTACAACTTGTACAGGTTGCCAACTAAGAATGCGAGGTACTGTATCTGGGAACCTATCCATCGTAGAGGCTTGCAGCAAAAAAAGTTCTTACTAAAATGGCCAAGAGAAAAACCTAGAAAATATCATCATATTTCTGAAATGGCTGCTAAGAAATAAAGTGGTGGGGAGGTATTCAACGGTTTCCGTAAAAAACACCCTGTATCTTCGAAACGGCCGAGACGATTTTAACAAACTTGGGCTAGTTCAAAAGAGCTATACTTGGGCTACCCATGTTATAATATTTGAAGTTTTGTTAGTTGCACATGTGGACGCTGGAGGGCTTTTTTCGACATTCCGACAGAAATGGTTAATTTTCTCAAAAAAACTAAATGCATTGGTATGCTTTTTTTATGAAAAGGTAGCTAAATGATGTCTAAACATAAACAATTTGCGCGAAACCGCATGTTATCTCGTTCGTAACCCAACATTTAGACCAAAGAAAATTTTATGCGGAAATCCCTCAAATTTTTATTTTTTTCAACTAATTTTTCTGGAATTATTCTTTATTCATCAGCATAAAATCACCCTTTTTGAAAATATTACAAAATACGAGTATATAAGAAAAAGGCAACAGAAGCATGTCATGGGATAAAACACACAAATACCTAATCAAAACATAAATAATCCTGAAATTTTCAATAGTTGTCAATAGTTTTTCGTTACTTTGAGCAATTTTTGTGTTTACCAAATGCGTTTTACGTACGACGAAACTGTCGATATGCTTGCAGTTTATTTTTAATGTCTTCAGAATGCCGCAGTGGAAAAAAGAGTTTACGCGAATTGATATCCAAATCGGCGATGTGAGAGTTTTTCCTCGATTAGCGGCGAGCTTACGAACCAATGATAATTTTCGGCCTACGTTTCAACGTCAAAGAATTGGAAGAACACATTAACCGCGTACTGGGAAATATTTAAGGAAATCCTCATGTTAGCACAATGACATTATTTCTCGAGTTGGGCATATCACGAACAATGGTTTAAAATATTTTGAAGGAACATAGGTAAGTTCCAGTGGCCATCAAAATATAGGGATTCATTTAGATTTATTTTTTTTAATTACTTTTAGAATGCACACTTATTGTAACAAGAATGAATGGTACTGCTAGCGCCATCTGTTGGGAACCGCGCCAGGGACTCTCGTTCGGCATTGAAGCGAGGTGCGAGACTGACCCCGAAGGTTCTGCAGTGGCCGCTATGTAGCGTACAGGAACTTTCTCGAATTAATGCGTACCGCAATGCGGCATAAGCCGACGGCTGGAGCGGGGGGCGGAGTTGGGTGAATAGTGCGCCAATTTAATTCGTAAATAAGTAGTCAGACAGTGGTGTACATAAATGTTCTACCTCGTTAAGTTAAAGTTGGTTGTGTTGTAAATTAATTAGTGCATTTCTTTTTGTGGAATCGAAAGAACCCAGAAAAACACTAAACTGGTGTCAGACGTGGGGTGTGGATTATTGGACATTCGACAGGAGACCGAGCAAACGTGTACATCGTATTTGGAATAGGAAAAGCTACATTCGAATATCAGGCGATAGTAGCTGATATTGAAGACGAGGTAATTATCGGAATGGACCTCATGAGCACAAAGTTGAGTCGAACTTTAAGCAAGGAATCTTGAGAGTCAACAGTGAGGTCATTTTACACCGGGAAAGGAATGGAAACATAAGAGTTTTATTGCCGTGATCCCAGAACGAAGCGAAGTTGTATTGAATGTCTCGGTAGATGGCCATACTACAAAAGGAGAAATAGTCATGTTTGAACCTAGGATGCATGACGAGGATATTGGCCGAGGGATACCAGTTGCAAAAGCCCTTGTGCGTGCTGATAAAACTATTCCTGTGAGACTTATGAATGTCAGCCATTACCCTGTGTCATTGAAGAAGGGCTCGGAGCTGGGACACTGCTGTCCAGTTTCTGCAATCATTCGAAATATGCCAGCTGTCGACAACTTAGGGGTCACTCCTAAGGAACTGGAAGAACTAATATCGTCATCAGGCAGAGATCTAAGACCAGACCAAAGAGATAAACTGAAACATCTAATACAGATATCGGGATGTATTCGATACTGGTCAGAAAAGAAGAACCAATATAGTCCAGTACAAGATCAATACGGAAAATGCCCGTCCCATCCGGTGGATGGCAAGAAGGCATCCACTTGCTAAAAGAGAAGAGGCTGACAAGATCGTCGACAGTATGGCCAACGAGGGAATCATTGAACGTCCAACAGTCCATGGGCCTCATCGGTAGTTTTGGTTAAAAAGAATGATGGTTCAACCAGATTTTGTGTGGATTACCGAATGTTAAACAACGGGACCAAGAAGGACAGCTCCCTCTACCACGTATTGATGACACTTTGTATTCCCTGGTTGGATCAAAAATGTTTTCCACCCTCGACCTAAAAAGCGGATACTGGCAAGTAGAATTGGCCCCTGAAGATCAGGAGAAGACAGGATTCACGATGGGCACCGGATTATGGCAGTTTAATGTGATGCTATTCTGCCTGTGCGATGCTCCTGCCACCATTGAAAGGCTGATGGACACGATTCTACGACGACAATCCTGGAAAACGTGCTTGGTTTACCTTGATGACAATGTGATAGGAAAATCATTTGTGGACCACATGAAGAACCTGGAGGAAGTTTCCTTAAGGCTACGAGGTTCTGGCTTGAAATTAAGCCCAAAGAAATGTCACCTGTTTCAAAAAGCTGTGCAGTATCTTGGCCATATTGTTTCCAATCAGGGAGTCGCGGTTGACAATGAGAAAATCCAGACTGTAAAAGATTGGCCAGTCCCGAAGGACAAACGTGAGCTACGCAGCTTCCTAGGATTGTGTACATATTACCGACGTTAAATAGAATAATTTGCTAACATCGCAAAACCATTGACCAGGCTAACAGAAGGGGAAAACAAATTCCAATGGGATCAGGATTGCCAACAAGCTTTTACCTACTTGAAAGAAGCTTTAACAAGCGCCCCTATACTAAGCTATCCACTGCCAGAAGGAAAATTTGTGTTAGACACTGATGCTAGCAATGTGGGAATAGGTGCTGTATTATCCCATGTCCAGGAAGGCAAAGAAGAAAAGGTCATGGGTTATTTTAGAAAAACATTGTCCAAACCAGAGCGTAACTATTGCGTTACCCGGAGGGAGTTGCTGGCCGTCGTAAAGGCAATGGAACATTTCTACAAATACCTCTATGGCCGAAAATTCTTACTCCGGACCGATCACGCAGCTTTAAAATGGCTTCTCCAGTTTAAGAATCCAGAGGGTCAAGTTGCAAGATGGATAGAGAGGCTGCAAGAGTTTGACTTCGACATCGAACATCGAGCGGGAAAAATCCATGGAAATACAGATGCCTTATCGAGGAGACCCTGTTTAGAGGATTGTAAGCATTGCCAGTGGGCAGAGGAGAAAGATGTCCAAGTATTAAGACCCACTATCGTTAGTGCAACTTGGCAAAACAAAGACCAGGAGGGCGACCCCGATCTCCAAATAATTCTGAACTGGATGAAAGACCAACGGAAACCAACTTGGGAAGAAGTTGCCAAGTATTCCTCTACCATAAAATCATATTGGGCACAATGGAATTCTCTAATTATGTCGACGGACTCTTACTGCGTAAAATGGTGGACCAGGACGGCAAAGAGGAAATAAGGCAAATCGTTATCCCAGATGTCGGATACCGAAGCTGCTAGAAGAAATCCATTCCGGTGTGTCAGGAGCTCATCTCGGAGTTACAAAAAACCTGGGAAAAGTGATGGAAAAATGCGTTGTGTGTGCGGCAAGTAATGGACCGCAAAGGAAACCAAAAGCTTCGATGCGCCCATACAACGTGGGGAGCCCCTTTGAAAGGATTGCTATGGATGTGGCGGGACCGCTTACAGAAAGTGAAGCAGGGTATAAATAGATCATTGTGGTGATGGATTACTTCAACAAGTGAGTTGAGGCATACGCTCTACCAAATCAGGAAACATCTACAGTAGCCGATGCTTTAGTAAAGGAATGGATATTTCGATTTGGTGTACCTTTAGAGTTGCATTTGGGCCAAGGGCGCAATTTCAAATCAAATCTGTTCCAAAATATTTATCAAATCCTTGGGATTAAGAAAACCAGGACTACTGCGTTACACACGATGTTCCCTACAGGATTCAGAAGGCACCACGTGGTAAAGCCCGAATTGTACATTTCAACCGACTTGCCCCTTATCATGGAAACAATGAAGATACGGCGGTGCGGCAAATCCAACCAGAACAGGACATAGCATTTGACCAATGTATGGCTCACCATGCTAATGGCCATAAGAGTCAGGATGGCGTGACATGCTTAGTACAGCAAGATCTGTTTACCACTTCACCAGAGTATGCCCTGGCACACTGTGTGACTTGCAAATGTAGAGAGGTATAGCAAAGGTCTTTCTCAGGAAGTTTGGAAGACTGCCCGAGCTGCGTCAATCTAACCCGGAAGTCGGAGAAATATTCTAGATAACTGAAAAGGGTACCAACCGAAAGATCTTCTATCTGGTTACCAAGAAAGCTTCGTATCAGAAACCGAATTACGAGGATGTCTGGAGCACTTTGTGTTCTCTTAGAGAAGTGTTGCTTGCCGAGGACCTAAGAAAACTGGCAATACCTAAGCTGGCATGTGGACTGTACAACTTGGACTGGAGAATCATCCAAAGCAAGCTTGAGGTAGTCTTCCGGTATTCAGGCATTCGATTCTTGGTATGTTGTCACAGTCCTAGACGGCTAACTCCTGGAAAGTGTGTGGATTGTTACTTCTTCAAGAACTCCTACTGCGAGAAAGGGCAGTCGTGCTGATATCGAGATCCACCACCAGTGAGATCATTCGGGACGAGCAATCCGTAAATGGCAATGCCTTTCTTGACTTTTTGGACAATCAATCACCATTAATGTTGGAAGATGTGCCACTAGAATCACGACAAAATTTGTTTTTGAAGTTGGGTGGTCGCCCAGCACATTGTGCTATTATTGTGCGAGACCATATTAATGCAGTATTTCAACAGTGGTGTATTGGAAGAGGAAGTCTGTTTCGATGGCTTTCGCGATCACCAGACTTAACTTGTTTTGATTTTCATTTACGGGGACGGTTAAAGGACATCGTGTTTCAGATTCAACCTACAACCGGAGAAGATATGAGAAACCGGATTCGTAATGCAATACGTAACATCCCGAGAACCGAAATTGAAGCTGCAGTTTTGTCTACCCACGAGAGGCTTCGGGAATGCATAAAGCGTGATGGTCAGCATTCCGAGCATTTACGGGGGTATTAAAAACCTTTCTTTTTTAAATCTGTCCTGTTTAGGGAATCAACTTAATAATAAAAAGAAATTTCAGAAAAAATAGTTTACAAAAATAAAAATTTAATAAGAGATTTCCGTATAAAATTCTCTTTGGCCTAAATTTTAGGTTAGGAACAAGATATCGAGATGCTGTTTTCGCGGGCTTGTTTAGACATCATTTAGCTACTTTTTCTTTAAAAAATATGTGATGGGCAACCATTCATCTACAAAAACAAGTTTTTCCGTGTTTTCAGAGGCACATCTCCCAACATCAATGGTAACTGATTGTCCGAAAAATCAAGAAAGGCATCGCCATTTAGGAATTGCTCGAAAAAATAGGGCCCAATAATTCTGCCTCCCAGTATGCCACACCATACATTTAAACTCCAACGCCCTTGGTGCTGAACTTCATGCAACCAACTCACTATTAAAGGTGGCTTCATCGGTCCAAAGAGTATGAAATAACAATTCTCTATTTTCGAGTATCATGCCTAACATCCAATAGTCCAACCTACGATCAAAGTCTGATAGAAAACGACATATGTGTGCATTCTAAAAGTAGTTAAAAAAATTTAAGTCTAAATAAATCCCTATATTTTGATGGCCACTGGAACTTACCTATGGCCCTTCAAAATATTTTGGACCGTTGTTCGAGATATGCTCAATTCAAGGGATAATGCCCTTGTGCTAACATGAGGATTTCCTTCAATATATCCCAGTGCGCGGTTAATGTGTTCTTCCAATTCTTTGCCGTTGAAACGTAGGCCGAAACCTACCATTAGCTCGTAAGCTCGCCACTAATCGAGGAAAAACTCTCACATTGACGATTTGGATATCGAGTCACGTAAACTCTTTTTGCTACTATGGCATTCTGAAGACATTCAAAATAAACTGCAAGCATATCGACATACATCGATGATACCCCGATGCAGGTATATTGTACAGCGACTTCTATAGTTACACAGGGGTCAAAAATTAGCGGACACTCAGACAGACAGACCAACGGAAATGAGTGACGGTTTTTTATGTGGCACATGTCATGTAAAATGCAACATTTTCTATTTTTTTCGCAATTACAATATTCTCTCGCCAGTGGCTATTTTGAACGATTTTAATTTTTTCGTTTTTTGCCCCTCGCTCCGCCCCCACTGAACCGATTTTCGAAAAGTTTTTTCGTTCCTGGCATAGTAATAACTGTAAGTGAAAATATCATAAAATCTGAGAAGTACTTTCCAAGTTATAGACGGGCCAATGATTAGCGAACAGACAGACCGGCAGAAATGTACATGTCATATAAGATTCAAGAAACATGTCTCATTTTCGAAATTTTTCGCGATTACAATACTACCTCATTCGTGCCGTGGAAAGTAAATAAAAGTTTTTTACCGGTTTCTTAGCAATAACTTGAAAGATTTTTGCTCGATTTAAGTGTAACAGCAATAAAATGTCCATATGAAAAAATAGAAAACTATTTTCATGTGTATCTTTAGATATTCAAAAATAGATGCTGGGCTTTTTTCCTGGCGCGACTCATACTCTGATAGAGTATTGACACATTTTTATTTTGTTTCCTTACAGCTTTCCCTAACGACTTTGTTACATTTTTCAGACTACTTGTTGTATCAATACATACCTGACAAAAGGCACGGCGAACTCCTGATCTAGATCTGTGTCCAGCTTGCCATTCATGTAATTAGTGATGTCAAACGCGGCTACTCCACACGGCCGCCTCATATTGTCATTACTACTTTTCTTAGCCAAACCACTAACAGAGGTGCGACGGTGATCGCACTCTTTTATGTCCATTGCACCAACCCTTATCACATGACAGATGAGAAATATCTTCTCACGTTCCAAATCCCTTTTACCTAAATCCTATAAAATCAATAAGAAACAACATTGGATACATGAAACTTCTCGATGTTCTAGTCGTCAAATATACAACAGAGAATTTAAAGCATGTTGAAAACATCATATATTTATCCAACATACAACGTCAAGAATATAGAAAAGCGTGAACTATTTTTTGGTAGCATTGTAGGTGAACATTGTAGGTAACGATTCAAATTGAAAGCGAAAAACTCAAAAATAGGTTAATAATCTTAAGTATCAAGAGGTCATGAAATTCTTTGAGTTTAAGGTTCAGTACTGTATAAACCTGGTCAAAACCTGACTTTCTACATAATCTGATAGCTAAAGCTGGCTAATTTGAAAGGAGTAGAATATGTAAAATGATTTTCTGGGTCTATGTCTATAGATATCTGACCCTGTAACCAATCTATAGAGAAAGAGTGGATCTGGAAATATTTACAATATACTGGAAGAATGACATGTATTTATCACTTGGGTGGTATATTAGTGTTTTTGTGAGAAATAAGCATTTTAATCTCCCCGGCTAAATATTCCGGAAACTGTTCATTCTAGAAAAAAGAAGAAAAAAGATGTAGGATTTCGAGGTGGAAAATGATGGTACACTTCACAATGACCTTGACCACGACCATTAGGGTCTCTTCAACGTATAACATTTTTAAATAGAGCCCCGTGTTTTACATCGGAGTTGAAAAGAGGAGGAACTTTTACGACCGAATATGACAATCAACATGACCTTAACTATTTCCTTCAAGGCCATGTCAAGGTCAAACCAAGACATCTTTTTTGCTCTACCAAAAATGTCCGTCAATGACATTGAATTTCAGGTCAAGGTCACATTCGGACGTAAAATTTCCTGCTTTTTCTATTTCCAGTATAAAAATGAGGTTTCCTCTGCAATTTTTGCTTGACCATGAAGGAATGGCCTTGAATGAAATAGCCAAGTTTATGGTAATGGTCATAAAAAGGGGCAGTTCTATTTAAAAATTACCATAATGGTACCCCTACAAGTTTTGATTGAATTTTTTTTTCTAGGATGCGAACTTTTCGAAATATTTAGGTGGGGAGATAAACCCTGTATAATTGAAACGCCATGAAGCAACTCAATGCCTCCAACAGGTAGAATGTATAAAATCGTGAAAGAACAAAATACTAATATGTAGTGCAATTAGTTGACGATTACCCGACATAATAAGGGGAATGTGAATTTTCTAAAAAACAATCTGTATTATAGACCTGTCAGGTGACAATATTGGTTGATATACTGTTTTTTAATAAATAATTAGAGGACAGTATGCTCATGACTGCGTTTTTCAACTAGATTTTACGGTAATAATGATATTTCAAGTAGGAGAAACGTCTTTTGCCTTAAATGCTAAAAAGTCGGGATTTTTGAGATAATGACTGAAGACATTACTATTCACGCGTTCAGCAACTTTTCTCCCATACCATAAAATTATGTATTTTTGTAATTTATAAAATATTGCCAATTTTTAGAGTATATCAAGACTAGATGCCTAGCAGATTCTAATTACGGTAGAATGGAAAACTATAGGTTCTGAACATGAATCAGATACTGGCAATTTGAAACAGGTTTGTAGTGTTGTAAATTTAAATACATTTAATGCAAACTGAAGCTAACAGACAGGGTCAGTTAGACAATGTCAAAAATAGCTAAATTAGAATTGTTATTGGATTATCTATCATTAACAAATAGCGAACTAGTTCTCGTAGTTCATGAAATCCAACGTCGCATACTTACCGTAAACATAACTCTTAAGTTGTACATTTGGTCAAGGTCACTCATTAGCCCCTCTTTGGTCCATCGAACGACATAGTTTTCTGTTATGGCCTTACATTCTTTACCGTCATATAATGTCATGAGTAACTCCGCATCTTCTGACATTTTACACGTGAAATTTCGTACAGCAACTAAGAATATATTTGAATACTGCTGGATAGCAGTTTTTGGTTGTACTTCCTTCACATCGGGCTACAAAATAATTAAGATTGGATCAAAACCTGAATTAAAAGAAAGCATCGTACAATCCGTGATGTAGCTTGACTCGGTACTTCCCGCAGATCCACATAAGTCTATTTTAAAATTTTCCATTCGTATCATACATGTAATTTAAAAGATGAACCTTTCTAGATTTCCCAACTTTCAAGTCTTCAAAAAAATATTAAATGCTGTAAAGCAAATATTGGATCTGTTCCAAAATTTCAACCTCTGCAAATAATGTTATTAGAAAGTTCTAAATGATAGAAAAGCATCATCTACTATGACCGAGATTACGTAATCAGAGAGACCAACGGCAACAAAAATAAGTCAAATGAGTTTTCGTGATGCGAACGTTATTAAACATTAACAAACTTCTTAAATAAAATTTTCGGCATACAATACTTCGCTTATGCATGGGAAGCAAAAGCTTATCACGTAATGATTTCCGTGCGTATTCAGTACGATTTCAATTAATTTTTATATGTAGAAAAAACTTGAGCTTTACACCTTAAAAACGGATTCACTTTTTGATTATTGTTCTGGTAATTTTTAGTAACTATCTTATGAGTTTTGACTGATAGTCTGATCCCCAAGTCAGGCAAAACCACTTTTGACCAAGAACGTCGGTCAAAAGCACCTTAGACCGCTCGGTCCAACGTTGTTTTGACCGAGAGCATCGCTCAAAAGCATTGTTAACCACTAAAATCAGTCAAAACTGGTTTTGACCAAAATCATGTCAAAGCAGCCATCCCTTGGGTTATTCAAACCTAGAATTCATTCAAATTTGAAGACCTACGTTCCCTTAATTGTTTCGTAATCCTATTAGGAATGTAGAAGGTTGACAATCGCAGTTATATGATAAGTTCACAAACGGGAATTTTCAAAATTTAGTGCACTTCCCCCTCCCTTCTATTTGATCCATGACTTTTGGGACACCTTGTATAACAGCAATCAGCTTCCGGATGTGACAATATGCTAAGCTAAATCGCTGTATCACGCTACTTTCCCGTGCTAACCATTAATAACCTAGTTCTTAATATGCGCCTTCGCGGTTTTTGCTATTTAAACTATTAGTTATTTGAAAATCTCCCCCACGAACTTTTTTACAGGTATTTTTATCGCCAGTGCTTCTCAAACAATAAACATTTCCAAGCCCGCACAGCGTATTCTAAGACATTTTTTCGCGAGTTACCTTGATTAATCACCAAGCTGACTTCTAATTTCAGTTTACTAATTCAGAAAAATACAATATGCTTACCTTAACTTTACAACTCATCCTTTCAGTTGCTTGTTTGTGCAGGTTAAACATTTGTATGGTGCTACTTTCACTAGGATTTATAAGGTTTCCATTCTTGTCCCGGACCACCAAGTCTAATCCAAGAATTTTATTGCCCATGTCGATTTCTTCAGTAGCACGCTTTGTGAGACGCTTCATTTCATCAACAGGTAGGGTACCGCTTAAAATCTTGCTGCGGTACGAGATAAGGTCATAAATCTGACTTTTGATTTGATCAAAATGTTTGTCATGTGACTGAAACAAAGCATTTGGCTACAAAACTGTATAACTTGCTTGCATAAACAAGTATATATTCGAAACACAAGTAAAATTATAACACTTTGAGTTTCACATACTGTACCCTCAAGTATTTTATTTTCTTGTGTTCTCGTATCAATTTGATGACATACTAAAGCGATGGTAACATCGGTTTTTGGTTAACTAATAATGTTTTTAAAAAGCTGGCATAAACACGGATGAATGGGGCGCTTGAATCAGTTTAATCTGCTAATCCGAATCTATAATAGTATGTAGTTTCAATTTTAGCGGATTCGCGAGCAGCGATTGTATTCTGAAATGATGTTTAGCATTTTTTATGAATTTTGACCACCCTTGCAATTACGCTGTACCGCAAACCACAATATGTTTCATTAGCAATCATTTATAACTCAAATTTTCATAAGACCACTAATGGTCATACGTTCAGATCATGATGACCCCAATTTGCGACATTCATCTACCTAATACATTAATTTACATAACAGGTACTTCAACTGATCATGATCATTTGATGTTGTATGCACCTATGATACATGTTACATGAGATATAGCGCTATCCATGATTATTTGTATAACGTAGCTGCCAAAGATTATTATCCGCAGTATCCCAAAATGTACCCCGAAGTAAAAGCCGACGAGCCACCCCCTTTCTATTTGAAAAAACCAAGTAAACTGAAAAAATTAGTGTTTGAAGCTTTTAGAAAATCTTTAAAATAACTGTAAGGTTGTTCGCATCATTTTTTTTTCGGGTTACTTGATAACAAATGAAATAAAAATGATGACGCGTTGTTGAGTTCAGAATTTCATGCTCGATCGAAATAAGTAAAAATCGAAAGTTGTTTCCGGTCAAACCGCAAGTAATTCATCCACAATACGCAACCCTCAAATTTCGTTTTTCTATCTTCAATAGTAAAAAAATTATAAGGGTGAGCCACATTGGTGAATCACCCAGTATAGTGCTTTGAGCAATATTAAGTTTATATACATTTCAAATAATACTAGTTATTTCTCATGTAATAGATATTGATTAAGCTTGTGGAGAACCCTGTACGTGAATCATTTAATTTATGTGAAAAATGTTCTCTCCATTTAAGCTGGCTAAACTACGAACGCCCTTGTTTAGCCATCTCCCAGATATGACCAAATAATAAAAAAAATACATACTACATATAATCTCTTCCAATGTACCCCCCATTCTTTCAGCACCTCCGCAATCTCCTTGGTAATCGGACCTTCGGAGCCGTCCTTGATGTGCACATATGACTTTGGAAAGGCACCTTTCGTTTTTCGGCTACCTAGGCGGTATCCATAGTACCAGTCGCTATCCTCTTCTAGAATTCGGACTGAATCCCCAACTGTGAGGGGCATCATGTAAGGTTCCTCGCGGGCATTGGGATGATAATTGTAAATCACTGAAAGAAGAGAAATGTTATACGAAAGAGAAGGTACATCAAAAGGGGACACTTTCTACTGCAGGTCGCCTTTATTGACCTTGATCTTTGAATTGGTATGACAGTACATTACTGGTTGTCTACTCTAGCAAATTTCACAATTAAAACAAAAACAGAGCCATATATTTGCGAAGGGTCAAACCGGGGACAGAAGGCCTTCACAACATCTAGTACTTTTTGTTATTCCAGACGTGTTTAAGGTAATTGTGTTTTATGGTTGTTTTTATTCAATATTCATTGTTATCTAGTCAAATTCTAATGAAATGTGTATATGGGATTCAAATAAGAAGCTCCTGTATTTCATACCAGCGTCTGTTATGCACGCAATTTTTACTGAAATTATATGAATATGAAATGGAACCTATTGTCTTCTCCGATTTTCATGAGAAGTAAAAAACATATAAATTGTTAGCACAAAAAAAATGAAATATACTCTGTCCCTTCCCCTACAACCCCCAACATTCTCTGAAAATGATCAAGATCCTCTGAATCGTCAAAAAACGAAGTTCTAGTGATATTTATTTGTTGTTTTTGTCCTTTATCTCTGCCAACTTTTTCATCCTTGGCGTAGTTTGAAATGTGTGACATGGTTTTTCGTGATGCACATACGCTGAAGTTAGTGAACTATGACACTGAAATTGTATGTTGTGTATTAGGAAAGTAATCCTAACTCACCACAGCGTAATTTAAACATTGTTTGTGCTTTGTCTTTAATCAGTCTCATCGGTGGCGTCGAAATTTACAACGCCCTGTATCTCGGGAATGGGACATTTTACGACCTAACTTCATAGGAACTTTTTGTTATTTTTGGATGTAGTTTCTACCTTAAAAATATTGCCACGTTTTTATAAAATATGGACAATACAGGAAATGACAACAAGAACAAACTTTTATTTACACATATTTATCGAAATGAAGATTTCACACTGCTGGGTAATTATAAAATTAAAACGTATTAATCGAATCACATTTTCATTTATAAACCGTTATCTTTCATTTTATTGATAATTTACAAATTTATCAAGTGTGATTTAAATCATGTTTTTCAACTTAAAAGAATGTTCCCATATTTTTAATTAATAGAATGTTATAGTTAATCATTTCCCACCTCCTGTTGCAAACCTATTTATTATGAGTTCCCCTTTGCTAAATTAATTGGGGCATCTGATATCTAACAAGGATGTCGTTAAATTAGAAAACTAGTATAATGTTAAGAGTAGTGTGTTACTGTGAATTGCAATTTTGCTGTCCTACTTCAAATTCTTTAGAGCCTACAAAACGTGTTTTTTGGCTCGGTTCTTAAATGAGTAGAAAATAAATAAAAAAAAAAGAAAATCGGAATTTTATATTCTTTAATGTAAGGCTGCATATATATACAGTTCTAAAGACGCTAATTGGTCAAATGAGCAATTTCAGATTAGAAATTTCAAGCGTACGTTTCTTTTTTGTTACTAAAATATGTGTAATATTTCGCGTAGGGCCCTATAAACTAAATGGGCATTTCTCTGTAAACTGGTAAACTTATTAGGAAGAACTGTCTCGCCCACTTTTTTGTTTAAATGTTTGAAACATCTTACTTAGGAGATGTATACTTTCAAGCTTAATGGCAAACCACAGGGAACCCAAAAATATAGGTCATAATTTAGGAAATATCAAGCATTTTATAAATTATTGAAACAGGGAACCCAGATATGCCTACAGCTCAAATAAATTATAATAAAGTATGTTCTCTGCAAATTCATTCTATATGAAGCATATATTAAACAAATTTATTATTTTTTAAATTGTATTTTAGGAAAAAGTGCAAAAAATGCCGTACTAGGCACATAGGCGAACATTAAGGTTTAGTATGGAAGGACAAAAAACATTTTACATGCATCCCTACATTGCACTTAGAACACCTTGTTTTTGCTCTATCATGACATAAGCCACATCTAGTTGGCTTTTCTTGTAGTATCACAACGTGATCTAAACGATCATAACGAATATCTATATATTCATTAGCCGAAGGACGTCCTCTAGAAAAAGATGGCGGTTTCTTGTTTTGTTGTAACAAGGCTCTGGCAAGCCGCCGTCTAAATAATAATTGATCCATATTGATCTATAAAGTTGCCATGGATTATGAACAGCCATATCAATACAGTGGCTGATCAATGAAAAATACCACTTTTTACCCCGGATGGAAATGCGATACAGACCAATAGTTTGATCACAACGATCAACGCCGCCCATATTTGCGTTGTATACATTTACAAGATGAGGCTGTTCTACCTAAAATCAAAAGCAATTTTGAAAACATTGATTTTCTTGCAGATTGTGTTTCTTACCTGAATACTTTTTTTTATCCTTTTGAGAGTATCGCTTTACAAAGCGAATTGGTTGCAATCCTGCGGCATTTGAACAGAATGTTACTAAATTATTATCATGCCATTTTACTGCAATTATGTTTCTATCGGAAATTTTGTTGTAATCGTAACTACCTCTTTTTTCCCTTTTCATAATTTTAGAATCTCTGAATTGGACGCCTTGTAAACAATTTTCTCTAACAGTACCAGTCGCAAAGAATTTTGTTTTCTGTCAAATTTACCATAAGAGTGAGAGAAGTGAAAAAATTGTCGAAAACTAAATGAAATTTTTCATTTGGCCATTTTCTCCTCAGTGCATCAGAATACTCTAATACTACACCAGCACCAACCCCCAAAACTGCATAATTCTTACTAATGCTGGTTGACGACCCTTGGTAAGGTTCAACCCAATAAACGTAGCCTAGTCTTGATGCGCCAACCCATAATTTATAGCCGTATCGTAGGTTTTCCGTGAATGAACTGTTTGCATGAGTGTCTCCCAAAATAAGGAACCATTGCCTCCTCTACTGTATGCATTTCTGTCAAAATTCCATGTTCCATAAATTTTTGATTCAGGCTCGCAAATAAAGGTCTAACTTTTGCAAACTTATCTCCTTGCTGTAAATTGTAGTTATCTACTAAATGGAAATTTGACATAATATACTCAAATTTATCTCGTGTAAGCGCTTCTGTGACGAGTTGATTATTAGCATCTCTGTCACGTTCCCAGAACATTCTTCTACGTGGTACATCGACATAACCACTCAATATTAGTGTTCCAATAAATGCCCTTATTTCATACTCTTGCACCTCTTGTTGGCGATTCTTTTGCCTGGCATATCTATTTGTTTCAGTTGTTCTGCCTGTTATAAGTTCGCCGTCAAAAAAAGTGAAAACCATTCAAGTGAAGTCTGAATTATTTTGTTCAAGAATTTTTTCGAAGTTTCCTGGAACTTCTTGTGGTAGATCCTCCTTCACCCATTTGTACGTTTTTCGTTTCTTTAACTTTTTATTTTTTATTTTTTTAGCAAGTTCAGACAATGGAATATTATCTTCGGAATCAGATGAAGAAATGCTAAATTTTTCATGAGGTATGTTTATCTCAGCAGGTGCTTGTAATTGTGAACCCGGTAGATTATTAGCTGACATTCTCATCGCCGGAGTCCTCGTCTGTGAGAATGTCACAAGCATTGATTGGAGGCATCAATGTGATATTATCCACATTTGCTACTACATCTTCATTATCATCCAGCATAGCAAGGGCTTCATCCAGAGAAAAGCCCCTAAAAATGAAACAGGCATGTATTTTCCTGGCGTACAATATTTTGCACACTCAAATATAATGACGCAATTGAATCCGAAATAATAACATAAGTAATTTGGCATTATAACTGGAAAAAAGCATATGTGTTTTATTGGTAGAAGCAATCAAAACATTTTTTTTATTTACGTAAAGACCATATATTTACTTACTTGGCAAATCATATTCCATATTCAGCCATGTCACAAAAAATAAAAACTTCTCAATACAACGATAACACACAACCGCACGTTACGATTTACTAAAGCTTACTGAATACATCTGTGCTATTACCGCGTCAAAATAAGCACAGGTCGTTGCAAGTCGCGACTTGTTTACGGTGTACCATAAATTGTACGCTAGGCATATCTGGGTTAAATATTTTATTTTCTCTAAACTTGGATATTAACAATTAAAGTAATTCTTCGGTAAACAAAAAAAATCAATACTTTTATAATACTCTTCTAACAGCTGCATAACTACGTAAGCTTAAGGTAACATAATCAGTATTTTACAGTCAGTCATTAGTTTAAAAAAACTTTAATAGGTGGATCAAATGTATAAAATATTCTATTTCCCTTTAAAAGTATGTTTCGATTAGGTATTATCATTTGATCCATTGTAGTAACTGCTATATCGTCCAGACCGATTCTAAATGTTTCACCATTATTATCGTACAGCTTTAAAAATGTGACTCGAATTTCCCCATCTTCCTCATCGATTTTGTTTATTACGCTTACATATCTATATTGCACATTTTTTAGACTGATTCGACTAGGATGTAATCTCCCTTGATGAGTGCCTTAGCTGCGGAAGAGCTGGGTCTGGCTTCATCAGATTCTGGGTCAGTGAATACTTCAACAACTGTTAGTTTCACTTTATTTTCATAGTTTAATATTTTCCGATGTTAAAGTGAAGGTAACCATCTTTGTTACAAAATCAGTTTAGATGTTTATCACTATCTCAACTGACTCGGATTTTAAGCCCAAAGAGTTATAGAATTTTCCGAAGACTTGATGCACTTTGAGGGTACCAACAAAATTTTTTACTCTGCAAACTTCTTTTTCTACTTTAGCGCTCATTTTTAGAATATCATCATCTGAGACAACAATCAGAGTAACAGCAGGGCATATCTGTTCTATGGCTTCCACAAACTTCTCTAGCAGCTACTACACCATCCGCGATCCTCTTACAAGTGACTCCAACGCCATCTGGAGCGCCTTTCCCGTGGCCACTCTCAATATAATTAAAGGTGAACTTGTGAACATTTGGAAGGTACTCTGTTAGTTTTGTCGCCGTGATATAAAACATCGTGTGTAACAGGTCCGTCGCTCAGGAAATGCACATTTTTTATAAACGGTGGTAAAGACTTAAGAATTGGCTTCAGGTGAGTCCAAATGGCAGCTGGAGAATGTGAACGATTTGTAGACACAGTACAGTAAGATTTAACTGTATCCTTCAAATACACAACCACAGTGTGTAGACTGATCTGTGCTCGTGATCCACCAAAATGGTAAGCCTGGATTTCTTGCCCATATTCAGTGGAATAATTTTCAGAAAAGTCTATATGTATCAAGACATCTTCTGTTAGTGTTTTTTTGAGTTTTTTAATTGCACAGAGCTGGTGTACAATATTTTTTTCGTGACAAAGAAACTTCTCTAGATCTTCGTGTAGTTCTAAAATGAGGCTTCGGGGCTTCACAGTAAATGGTTTTTTAATATACTTGGTTACTTGACGAGTCTCTTTGGATTTTGAATCTATGAAATCTTGTTTTTCAGTTGTTCATTTCTTATAGATGATTGTTTTTCTGTTATTGAAAGCTCTGTATAAAGGAGTCTTATTAAAACAGTTTTGACATTGTCTAGATAAACACTGCTCACGATAGCGGTCACAGTGCAGCTCTTGAATCAATTTCTGATAGTTGCTGTACTTCAGTTTGCTCGCCTTATATAAAGCTGATAATTTCAAGTCTATGTTGGCATAGGTGATACATAAACAAGTATCGCGTGTTTTCTTTCAATGTTTCCATGTTTAAGAAGTTTTATTGTAATTGTTCTTTTAACACCTCATCAAACAATGCCAAGAAGGCACTAGATCTTTCTCAGTTTCTGAATTATCTGCTAGTTCCTGTATTTTTGTATTCGGTGTATCTTTATGCATTGTTCTTTCCTTTTTCTTGACTCGAAATACGTTTTATATATACTAAGTGACATATAAATCCGAACACCCAGTTTAAATGGTTTTATTTTAATAAAATTTTGTATAAGTACTTAATGAAGCATAATAAGTAAATGATAAAAATTTCAAAATGATTGCACTGCTTTAAAGCCCTTTGACCTTTAATAATGTGTGGATGCACCCTGATGTGCTACGCATACTCCAACGCACCTAGGCATGCTTCTGATCAGGTGGTCAATGTCCTCCTGTGGTATCTCATTCCAGGCAACCACCAACTCCTCTCGAAGTGCTTCTAGAGTCTGAGGAGGACGTTGCAAATTGAGCAATCTCCTACCCATCATATCCCACACGTGCTCAATTGGGGATAAGTCGGGAGATCTTGGTGGCCATGGTAACAATGTGACATCATTATGTTGAAAGAAGTCTATTGTGACTCTTGCAACATGTGGTCGGGCATTATCTTGTTGGAAAGTTGGATCTGCCAGGGTGTCAAGATAGGGTAAAAGATGGGGTTCTAGAACTTCGTGGATATAACGCTGCGCGTTCATGTTACCTCTGATGAAGATTAAAGGTGACCTGGAACCATAAGCTATAGCACCCCAAACCATAACTCCAACAGTGTGATGAACATGTCTTTCAACAAAAAACTGTGGATTCCTCCTTTCACCACGTCGCCTTCTAACCCTGGCACGACCATCGTGCATGCCTAAACAAAATCGAGACTCGTCACTAAAGACAATACTGTTCCATTCCTGATCCCAGAGTGACCGTTGTCTGCACCACTCAAGGCGATTACGTCGGTGTTCTCGAGTTAAAGGGAGGACCCAGTGTGGCCGGTATGAAAACAAGCCAAAACTTCTCATTCGTCGGTAAACACTTCGCATGCCAATAGGTCTTCCGTGTTCTGCAAACCATTCATTTGTAATGGACCTGGTAGTGGAGAAACGGTCCCTTAAGGCCAATAATCTTAGGCGGCGATCTTCACGGTCTGTTGTTCTACGGCGGCGTCCAGTGGCCCTTGCTCTTTGCGTACTGCCTTCTCGAAGCCATGCCTGACAACACCTAACCACAGTGTCTACACTTCTTTGCACTCTAACTGCAATTGCCCGAAAATAAAGTCCAGCTTCCCGAAGTCCCACTATACGGCTTCTATCAAACTCACTAAGTTGACGAAATCGTACAGGTCTCCGTACTCTAGGCATCGTAACCGATCGTAAAGGATGTCAAGAACCAAAATCCGCCAACGTTGATTCTTTACTGCGGCTGAAATATTCATTTTTAGAGCGTTAGGGAATTAAAAAAAAGCAGTATAAAAACCGGAATGTCCAACTGATAAGGCTGAAAATTTTTTCACTTGTTATTTACAGTAAGATAAATACATTCACCAACTTTTATTAAAATAAAACCATTTAAACTGGGTGTTCGGATTTATATGTCACTTAGTATATTTCACTAATTTTATTTTTAGTAATTTAATCTCTTCATCTTTTTTCTTCTTTATTTGATATCTAAGTTTCTTCTCTCTATTTGAACATATCAACATTTTGAAGTGTTGTTGGTCGGGATGAGTGTGATGTTTCTGATTCTGGTGTATTTTCTCGCAGATAAGTGTTAGTTATATTTGTCAATGCTTTCTTCTTATTCCGATAAGCAGAACAATGGTCTCTCCATTTCTTTTTAGTCTCCCGGTGTTCCCGTGGCGTCAAATCTTTAAAAAGCTTCCTAGTCCCCTTTTCTTTTTTTTAAGACATTTCAGGTGTTCCTTTTCTCTTAGCTCTTCCCTTTTCTGCGGGTCGTTCTTGAGACACTCGTACCTCTTCCGTTCAGCATCCCTTTTGTTTTGTGAAATTTCTTGTTTGGTCTGTGTTTTCTTCCTTGGTGCCATGGTTTAGTGTGCCTATAACAATGATACAAACACATTAGGACAGTCCTCTGGATGTAAGAACAGTCCCCTGCCCTGTTTAAAGGCAGGGGACTGTTGCCACGGGAGTGTTCGATTAGATTATATTGATAAGTAGCACAATACAGTATCCATTTGTTTTGTTTTGATGCATACAATTGAAAATTATCTATTTCAATAAAATACATTATGTGACTTAAACACACAGAAAGGAATTTAAATATTTCTTACCAGAGCACTGTAGGTTCTGACGCCGGTAAGTCGGAGAAACACGTGTGGAGCACTGAAGAAGGCCGCAGGGCCGCTCTGATAGCAACCGCGTCAACTTCACTTTGCCCGTGTTCCGTGGAACTCGATAAAACGATAATTTTGCGTTCTAGGCTTTATGCCGCGTAATTTGAAATATACACAGGGGACTTATCGCCATATGGTGTGACCAACTGAAACTAATGTTTTTTCTTTTTTAATAGATAAATGAAAAAAAAGCAATGTTAATAATGTCGACTGTATTATGTTTAAATTAATACTTGAACTAGTTGATTTCTGAACTTATTTGTTTCAATACCTGAATCAGAAGCCATTGCAACGCTTTGGTGACATACCAGAGGACTGTTTTTTGAGCATTACATTAATGTTTTTAGAATATTAAAAGTAGTTTCTATAGATAATTCATACTAAGGACAGGTGGACTTAATGAGCTAAAGTTTCGAAAATAGTAATGAAACAAATAATAATCTCTTCTATTTTATATTATTATGGCAGGAGACAACGAGTTGACCACTTTACAGAGAAACGCCCAATTATAGCTATGAGATGATACACATGTTTTAAGAATAACGTATGTTTTCATAAAGTTATAAATCACAGTTTCCGCGGGTACTCTCCACCGATGAGACCCGTCGACGCTTAGGCAACCAGAGTCACGCCACCGAGCGTAAGTGTGGTATAGCTTGCAGCATCATCGAGATGGTTCGGCCGATATCGGAAAGCGTCTACCGCCATTGAGAGGCATCGATCGGCATCTAGATAACTTCGATTAAGCGCTGGAAGGCTCTGGATTAGCCAATTTTTGAACATAAATTGGCACCAGGACGACAGAAAGTTCAAGTGGTTATAAATTTGTCATAAATTAGTTGCCAGTGTTATTATAAATTAGTGTAAGAGCAATATATTAGGCTAACACTTAATTGGTGTTTTCTTTACAGTGGCGTCAGGTGTGGGGTTAGTGAAAGTTTGTGCGCGCATCGGGATTAACCTTAATCGTTGTAGAGACTGAACTGTGAGTGTGTCGGGAGTGACGGTGACTGTTTTGAGGGACCTTGTACGTTTGTTTCGTGTTCGTTTCGTCGTGCGTGTGCGACAATTTTTTTTTTATATCGAAGCAGCCGCGCGGGCAGAAGCCCAAATGCCGGAACACCGCGGCTGCTATGATGATCCCAAAGAAATTTTATTAATACGATTTTTGAACTGCCTAAGGTTAATAGAACTGGGAAAAGCCCCCTCTTGTAGATTATTCCACAATCTCGACACCCTCGGGACAAAGGAGCGGTCGTATCAGCCGGTTCTGGATGTATGAAGTTCGACACGGTTAGGATGGGACGCCAAAGTTAGGCGGGTCTGTCTGGCAGGCACATCGCGCGACGGCATCATGGAAGAGAGCTCCGAGGAACAAAGCCCGTTGGTGTAACGGTAGAAAAGAGCCAGATCGCCGACAGCCCGCCGGTGCGAAAGAGTCCCGAGACTGTCTGTTAGAGAAGAGTCATCGATCAGTCGGACCGCCCTGCTCTGGACAGCATCGAGCATGGATAATGTAGTTGGGGCGGCAGCACCCCAAACGTGCAAGCAATACTCGAGGCTAGGCCTTATCTGGGCCTTGTATAGAGTGAGAAGGTCATGCGGAGAAAAGTACTTCTTAGCCCTAAACAAATAGCCTAGCTTTTGTTTGTGCCAGATCAGGTCCTCGGTGATCTGGACTCCGACCAGCCGAAATGAATGGCTCTTTGGCAGAACTCGACCATCCATCGAAACCGGGTGAGCGCAGGGACGCTTCTTGTTCGTCAAAGTACAGTACTACGTTTTGGAAGCATTGAACAGTACAAGATTGTTGCGTCCCCAAGCAGTGATAGCATCCAGGTCTCTTGTCAGAGAGGAAGTCATCGCTAGTCTTCTTTTTTCCAACTCAGCGGCAGAGATCGGCTTGTCACTGCCGCTGTAGAGTGCTGTCATCAGTGAAGCTGTGGATTGGGTTGATCGTGCAGGAAAGGAGGTCGTTGATATGTAAGAGAAACAGTGTCGGAGCCAAGACCGATCCCTGGGGAACACCCGCGTTGACGTTGTGGGATGAAGAGGAGAACCCGTCAATTACGACGGATATCTTGCGGCCAGAGATAAAGTCAGCCACCCATCTGCAAAGCTTTTCTGGGAGGCCATAGGATGGAAATTTGCTTAAGAGGGCAGCGTGCCACAGCTGATCGAACGCTTTCGTGATGTCAAGAGCAACGACATGAGCCTCACCATAAGACTGGATGAGTTTACTCCACAATTGAGTGACGTAAGCTAGGAGGTCCCCTGTGGATCGTTGGTGCCGGAAACCATACTACCTGTCGCTAATCAAACCGTGACGTTCGAGGTAATCCAGAAGCTCGCGATTTATGCACCTCTCCATCACCTTACTTAAAACAAAAAGCAAAGCTATAGGCCTGTAGTTGTAAGGGTCGGTCTTAGATCCCTTTTTTGGGATGGGTTGGACAAGGGCAAATTTCCAGTTTTCTGAGAAGGTTGCGGATTCATAAGATATACGGAAGAGACGCGAAAGAACTGGAGCAAGCTCCGATGCACACCTCTTCAGTACAATGGCAGGAATCAAGTCCGGACCAGAAGCTTTGTTAATGTCGAGCGACAAGAGCACTCGTCTTAGGTCTGAATGTTACCTTCCGCATAGTGTAGGGAACCCTTTGAATTGACGGCACTTGGGCGTTGGGGGGAGGGGACGTCCATGGTGGAGTTGGCAGCAAAGATCTTGGCTAGCACTTCCGCCTTGGCCTTTGAGTCGAATACAATAGTTCCATCCTGACACGTAAGTGGCGGAAGGCTACTGTGTGAGAAGTTCTTTTCAATCTGCTTGGCCAGCGTCCAGAAAGACCGACTGCCATTGCGCTGCGACATTACCCTGTGCCTAACTTTTATATCATGCTGGTTTTTGGTCTTGCGAACCGCTGCTCTATATTTGTTTCAGGACTCAACGTCGGCTTGTCTGTTCTCTATAGTGGGGTTTTGTAAGAAGGTTCTGTGTGCCTTGATCTTCTGCTGGCGAGCAGCGTCACACGATTTGTTAAACCAGCCGTTGGACCCTGGTCTAGGCACTTTTACTGTGTGAGGGATGTATTCCTCCATTCCAACGTGCATAATTTCGGTTATCGAAGAACAGACAGCCGACGCATCCGCGTCAGTGAAACAGACATCTTTCCAAGGAAAGCTAGAGAAGATATCTCTGAGCCCCTCCCAGTCGGCATGTCCGTAATGCCAAGTTTTGCGGCCTGTACGAGTTTCTGCTGCCACAGCGGGTTCTGACCGAAACCTAACCTCCACAACACCTGGTCTGAGTTACCCAGGGGGGACAGGACAACAGTGCTGTAAGGGGCAGGATGCGTGGTCAGAAAGAGATCCAGCAGGCTACTGACGTGTGACGAGACGCGGGAAAAAAAGTAGGACTCGTTACCAGCTGAGTCAGCCCTTGGTTAAGAGCGAACGCTTCGACTGCACGACCTGCTACGTCGGTCTTGTTTGAGCCCAACCAAAGCTCGTTATGGGCATTGAAATCACCGAGAAGAACTACTCCTGAAGCGGGATGATTGATGTGATGTGTGAAAAACCTGTGCTATCTGAAAGTGGTGGACCTGAGAAATGAGAAGGAGGAGACTGAGCTCGAGACGACGGGATCAAAGCCCGTCTTCTGAACTACTTGAGAGAGCCGTGGGATCCAGAGATCTTCGAATTCGAGGTTCCAGGCTCTCTCGACGCCGAGCTGCTCCTGTCTGCCTTGAGGGAGGAGAACCAGGCCCTTTCCCATAAACTGGACACCTGCCGCGCCCTCCAGGAAGAGAATCAGGTCTTGACAGACGGCACGCGCAGCTACGAAGGCTTGAGGAGCAGATCCACCGGACAAGATGAAACAGGAAGAGCACGTGCCCGCTGCAGCCAAGCTGAAACTTCCAACATCCGATGGCAGAATTATTTGAAGCAGTCCGATGCAGCAGCTCGAGCCCATGGTCCATCATGGATAAGGCTGTGGCATTGACTGTAGCTATCAGAGGAGACCCCCTACGACAATACCAGTAGAGAAAATGGACAACTACGAGCAGCTAGTCAAGCGCTTGGAAATGCGGTATGGACAAGCACATTTGG
Source organism: Acanthoscelides obtectus (assembly GCA_963669975.1). Classification (NCBI taxonomy): domain Eukaryota; kingdom Metazoa; phylum Arthropoda; class Insecta; order Coleoptera; family Chrysomelidae; genus Acanthoscelides; species Acanthoscelides obtectus. Next base: position 67,717,015 of record CAVLJG010000001.1, on the reverse strand, counting down.
AGCAGGTATACCAATAAACAGGAAGCAAACGAGAGTCTACAGGAGTGCGAAGCGGATGTTGCTCGGATGGTGCGCTTCGCCTATCACTCAGCTCCTGACAACCTGATGGAGTGCCTGGCAGTGCAGACGTTTGGGGATGGCATTCGAGACGGTAAAGCTCAGCAGGCTGTTCGACTGGCCTGTCATTCCAATTTAAAGTCGCAAGGAGAGAGATGCACTTGAAGGACTCTTGGCATACGGAATCACGAGAATCACCATATGGGTGGAAGAAAATGGCTTGAAATTGGCTCCTGAGAAGACGCTAACTTCATTAGCTGTTAGAGTTAATAATTCCGATATTCGGAGCCAAAATGCAATAAAGTATCTGGGTGTGTGGCTCGACAAAGATATGAAAATGATTGAACATATAAGGCGTACCACTGACATGGTGTTGCATCTCTGATACGGCTAATGCCATCTAAAAGAGATCCCAGTAGTGAGAGGCGCAGGATTTTGTCCAGAAAAACCGTGGTAATTAGATACTGAGATGTAAGATGTTTTGTCCACAGAAACCGTCCACTTCAGCAACCCCTCACTCCGCCATTTTGAAATTTGGAGTGCTGGATTTTGTATAAAAAAAAAACTGACACACCTCAGATTTTATCTTATTTGTTACTTTTTCGAATTTTCATTTTTGCTCATACAGGGTGTTCAAAAACGCAATTTGTACTTGGATGTCACATATTAGGGTACCGTTGCTTATAAATGCGAGATGCTAGGAAACTATTTCTTTGGTCTTCGCCCAAAACGAACACCATATTCTTTAGAAAAGTTCATTTTCAAACACGTTTTTATTATAATGCTCACAAAGCTAATTTTGACAGTTTGTAACTAATCAACAATTTATTTATTTCCAAGGATGATGCGATATTTGATTTTTTCCTTAATTTAGGTGTGTTGTTCTATTAGAAGCTTAATAACTCAAAATCTAGTGATTTTATCTGAATTAAACCTTATACCAAAAAAAAAAGCTTATAAAAAATAGAATCCAAGGTTGCACAAATATACAGGGTGATGCATTTGAAATTTTTGAGAAAAACTACAATTCGCGTTTTTGACCACCCTGTATGAGCAAAAATTAAAAATCGAAAAAGTAACAAATAAGTTAAAAGCTGAGGTGTGAAAGCTTTTTTGATACAAAATTCAGCACTCCAAATTTCAAAATGGTGGACAGAGGGGTTGCCGAGGTGGACGGTTTTCCTGGACAAAACACCTTACATCTCAGTAGCTAATTACCAAAACCCTATAGTATATCAATCTTCTTCTTTGGAATTGGTTTATCCAAATATGCAATAAAATTTGAGGCATTCCATTAAAAAAATCACAACTTTGATATGTAGGTCAAAATTGGGACACCCTGTATAATTGCCAATATTTTAAAAATGTGCCCTCAAATGTCATGTATAACGTGCCATAAATAGATTTTACCAAAATGTATTTGTTTATCAGTAATATTCTGTCCACACATGGATGGGCCACCCTGTATATATAGGGTCGCAATTACAACTAAACCATTAAGTTTAGGGCAGTGTTTTATTTGATATGAGCTAAATGGTTAGTTTTAGCAATGGTTATGTCACTTTTTAGCAGAGCTAATTAGAAATCAACACAACAAATCTTAGTCATTTTTTTGTGGAAAATCTCTTCCATCCCTCAACTTTTTAGGGCGGTAAAACAAATTGAGGTTGTATTTCATTATTCATTTTATTTTCAATGCATGTAGAATAAACCCTGAAAATTTCAGCTTGCTATGATGAGTGCCTCACCTTAAAAAATCTGTATGTTTGACGCAGATGGGTATCTATACATGTAAACAAGAAATTTTATTTTACGAGCTACAGTCCAAACGACTTGATGGATTTTGACATATGAGGCACTGTTAGATTCGTCCTAGCAGTGCGAGTGATACTGTGTGCATTAACATTTTGTAAAAATGGCGTTTTTTTACGCAAATAGCCAAATCAGCTTAATGAGCTTGGGCATTCAACTCGGCATTCCAGGTGCGGGAGCGTTTAATATTCGGTCCGACCGAAATTACTAAGTCCAGCGCGGAATTTGTATCTAACGTTTGGCATCTGAGTCGAATCATGTGATATTCTTCGCGAGATTATGCAGAAATGCATCACTGTTATGGTGCTGCCCTAGGAGATGCTCGAGCAGCTGCTCGCATGTATCGGGACTATGTGGTTAGAAGAGGTGGACCACAACCGGCGGAATATCCTGACTGCCGCGTTTTTCTACGCGTCCAGAATGCGTATGTGGAGGGCCGCATACTAGGCACTCCTCGTCAGCTAGGAGTGCCGAGGATACGCCCACAAGAAATAGAAGATATAGAAGCAGCCGAGAGAGATTTCTCTATAAGCACCAGAGCCGTTGCACGAAGCAGAAACATATCCCATACTTCAGTGCACACAATACTACGCTCGGAGAACATGCATCTTTGCCATATACAAAAAGTACAAGAATTGCTTCCAAGCGACTTTGCACAACGGGTTGAATTTTGTCAGAATATGTTGAGAAGGTGCGAAGAGGATGAAACTTTTTTCGACAGCATCTTATGGACAGATGAATCCAACTTTAACCGGAATGGAATATTCAACATGCACAATTTCCATCCAGGGAGCACGGAAAATCCACACGCTATTCGCCGGCACAGATTTCAACGTCAGTTCGGTATTCATTTATGGGCTGGAGTATTCAACAAAAAAATTGTTGGACGATATGAATTGTTCGCCATTTTGAATGGTCAGTCATATCCTGCTCTTCTACAAAGCAATTTGCATTAGCTGCTAGAGGTTGTGCCTTTGGACGTTCGAAGCCGTATGTATTTTCAATGCGATGGTGCCCCCATGCCACTTTGCACGGGATGTACGGCATTACTTACACAGTGCCTTTCCTGGGCGTTGGATAGGTAGACGTGAACACATACGATGGCCTCCAAGGTGACCCTATTTAAATCCTCTAGGTTTTTTATATGGGGGTTTTATATGGAGATAATCTATACATCTGAATATAAAAATGGAAAACGCAAATTCATTTCAGACTAAAGGACAATTTTATTAGAAGGTGTCGCTTGTGTATAGAAAATAATGGAGGCCATTTCGAACATGCTCTTTAAAAGTTAGTTAAATTAAATGATCTTACACGTTTGACGGTAAAACGTCATAAAGAGCGGCTAAACACAATAGGTTTTGTACTTGTAGGTGGTAAGGATTCTATTGCGTTTCTTACGTTTATCGCATCACAACAACGAATGTGACATGATACACTCATCGTATTAAGCTGAAATTTTCCGGGTTTATTCTACATGGATTGAAATAGTTTTTACAATGAAATGAATAATGAAATAGGACCCCAATTTCTTTATCACTCTCCAAAGTTGAGGGATGGAAGAGATAATATTTTTTGTGTTGATTTCTAATAAGCTCTATTAAAAAGTGACATAACCATTGCTAAAACTAACCAATTAGCTCATCTCAGAAAAAGAATCACAGCCCTAAACTTAATGGTTTAGTTGTAATTGCGATTGAAAGTTTTTTTTTTAGCACTAGGACATTGCGTCCCATTAGCCAGATCCAATCTTGTATTGTATCTCTAATTATGGACAAACACACGACGTCACAACATCCATGGCGAAGGCGAGATTCGAACTCGCGGCCCGGCCGGCCCGATTGAAAGTTCATTATCCCCTTTTTTTTTGGAAATTTCACAAAATTGCTAATGTCTCCTGAACGATAAGATTTCGGTCTACACATATAGGGGTTCATTAGTTAGGTTTTAAGGCCCTCTATCACCTGACTTCTGTTGATCCACTACAACTTTACACCCTGTACATACTGTCTGCGAAAGGTTGGGAAATCTTGAAACTGGAGATACTACAGACCAAAATATGTGAATTGACCTAAACATACCTTAGTCCAAAAGTTGATAGTTTTCGAGATACACCCGGTCAAAGTTACAATTTTATTTTCTATTTTTCTATTTCAGATTTTGGAATAAAATTCGGTATAGATAGGTTTTCTAGTATGAGAAACAAGAACTCGTTATTTTTTAACTTCTAGAGGGCGCCACTTACAGCACTATTTCGGTAAATAATGGTAATAACATAACTTTTTTGTTCTACCCTGTATACAACAACTGGCCAAAAAATCTTATTTTCTCGTATTTCCACAACAAAAAAGGTTTACTTGTTAGAAATGTCTAAAGCTAATAGTTTTCGAAATATTTGTTTTTAAAAGTTTCAATGCATTATTTGTACCATGATGATAAAACATTTTTATAACATAATAATCAAGTTGCTTTGGATAATATCTGAGTAGCGTTGCTATGGTTTTTAACAATAATAAAAGAGGATGGCAACAAAACTAATAAACGGAAATAATAACTACAAAAATTATTCAGAATGAGCACCACCTGGCCTAACACACTCTCGAGCTCTACGAACTAATCCTTGCTGCACTCTCCAAAGCATTTGGATGTTATTTGTCATTTCCTGGCTATGGTGGAAAATTCTTTGCCGAAGATCATCTACAGTTTCCACTGGCGTATTGTAAAAGCGTCGTTTTAAATCACCCCAGATGAAGAAATCCATAGGATTTAAATCTGGTGATCTAGCCGGCCACGATACAGGTCCTGATCGGCTTATCCACTGATCTGGATAAACTCTATAAACTTTTAAAAACTAACTAATATACTAAAATGAGGTGGAGCGTGGTCATGCATAAACCGCATATTCATGCGTGTTTGTAATGGAAGATCTTCCAGCAGAGTGGGTAATTGTTCTTCAAGAAATTGTAACTACCTTTGGCCATTCAGTCTGGGTGGTAACTCAATGGGCACTATTAAATATTTTCCAATTATTGATGTCCATAAATCAATTAGAAATTGTACTTGGTGTCGGATTTGTATTATTGAATGAGGATTTTCGTCTGCATAAATGTGAAGATTATGCGAGTTAATGGGCCCATTCCTTCCAAACCCTGCTTCGCCCGAAAATAATATTAACGAAGTAAAACCATTGTCGTGGTTAAACTTCCTTAAGAGTCATATACAAAATTCTACCCTAGCGAGTTCATCATCCACGCTTAAACCATGAACTTTTTGCATGTGGTATGGATGGAGCAGTTGCTCTTGAAAAATTGTATTTACTGTTGTACATTTCAAAACTTGAAATTCTAGACCTACAATCCTAACACCAACTGTAGGATTATCAAAGACAGCATCCAGAACATTTTCTTCAACTTCAGCTGTACGTACAGTTCTTGGAGCTCCTCTATGTTAGCCCATATTTTGAGCAAAACTACCTAAAATAAAATGGTTTTTACTACTCAAAATAAGGCTATAATCATTTCTTACCAGTTTCTCGTAACCGCTGATCGATTCGTTGGAAAGTCTTTGAATTAAGCAGATGTCTATTAGGGAATCTGTCAGCGTACAATCTTCGTGCTTTTAAAGCATTACATCTTGCCAATCCGTACATTTAATGCATATCAGAATATTCATCAAACACATACTGCATGATGTTTAACAACTTATTGTCAACTTAAAATTATTCATGAAGTTTAAAGCAATATTATGACAAACCATAGCAACACTACTCAGATATTATCCAAAGCAACTTGTTTATTATGTTATAACAATGTTTAAGCATCATGGTACAAATAATGCATCGGGACTTTTAAAAACACTTCTAACAAGTAAACCTTTTTTGTTATGGAAAAATAAGAAAATAAGATTTTTGGGTCAGTTGTTATATACAGGGTAGCACACAGAAGTTATGTTATTTACCGAAATAGTACTGTAAGTGGCATAAAAAAAGAAGTTGGCCATAAAAAATAATGGATTCATGTTTCTCATACTGAGTTTTATGCCAAAATCTGAAATACTTCTCAAGCAATAGGGAAAAATAGAAAATAAAATTGTAACTTTGTAACTGTATCTCGCAAACTATCAACTTTTGGACTGAGGTATGTTTAGGTCAAATCACATATTTTGGTAGTATCTCCAGTTTCGAGATTTCTTAATCTTTCGCAGATACCCTGTATATACAGGGTAGCCCATCCCATCCCATCCGCTAAAAGGGCGAGGCTTGTGATTTAAGTATGGTAGAGGTGCATAAGGGCCCGCTTAAGCGGCCTATGCACTGGCTCCTTATGGTGGCCGGGATGCCTCTAAAATTCAAGATTCATTCATTCATTCAGCCCATCCATATGTGGACAGAATATTACTCATAAACAAATACATTTTGGGAAATCTATTAATGGCATGTTATACATGACATTTGAGGGCACATTCTAAAATATTGGCAATTATACAGGGTGTGATTTTTTAAATGGAATGCCTCAAATTTTATTGCATATTTGGATAAGCCAGTTCGAAAGAAGAAAATTGATGTAACATACTACGGGGTTTTGGTAATTAGCTACCGAGATATAAGGTGCACATCGGCAACCACTCAACCTGCCATTTTGAAATTTAGAGTGGTGATATTTTGTATAAAAAAAAACTTACACACCTCAGATTTTATCTTATTTGTTACTTTTTCGAATTTTCATTTTTGCTCATACAGGGTGGTCAAAAACGCGAATTGTACTTTTTCTCAAAAATTTCAAATGCATCACCCTCTATATTTGTTCAAGTTTGGATTCAATTTTTAATAAGCTTTTTTGGTATAAGGTTTAATTCAGATAAAGTCACTAGATTTTGAGTTATTAAGCTTTTAATAGAACAACACACCAAAATTAAGGAAAAAAATCACATCATCCATGGAAACAAAAGACAAACAGTGGGCTAGTTCCATATTGCCACTAAGAGTACAGATTTGACGTAAAAACTAATAACAATCAGAACAGTATAAATCAGCTTCAAGTATAATAGAGAAAACAACTATAACAGCAACATAAACAAACAACTATCACTACTCAAGACCTAATCTACAAAAACTGCTCGAAAATATCTCCACCATGTTGAATACACAGCCATAGTCTTTGGATAAATGACCGATGCAGATCCCTCAGCATGTGATCCCTTATGTTCAGAAAAACATCCTTAATCCTTTCCTTCATATTTTTCGGGGTAGATGGTGGATATTTATAAACCTCTTGCTTAACGTAGCCCCATAGAAAGAAGTCCATCGGTGTCATATCTGGTGATCTAGGAGGCCAAGACCAATCCAAGGATTGTTATTCCAGCTGTAACGCACACGATTATGATAATGCGCAGGTACGCCGTCATGTTGGAAGTACATATGCATCCGAGTTTGCAGGTTGACATCTTCCAAAAGTAAAGGCAAATGCTCAATCAAAAATTCAAGTATTCTGTACCTATTAGTCTGTTGTCGAAAAAGAAAGGCCTGATAACTTGTCTGCCAATAACTCCTCCCCAAACATTCAAGCTGTATTTATTTTGGAAATCTATTTGCCTAACCCAGTAAGGGTTTTCCATCACATAATAGAGCATGTTATGCCTGTTGTCAACACCTATGCTGTTAAAAGTTGTCTCATTGCTAAAAAGAACCTTTCCAGGAAAGTAGTGTCTTCACTAACTTTATTTAGCATTATTCTACTAAGCTCCATTCCATTGCTCCACTGGAATCAAAACGTTCTAGTAGGGCAGAAAATGTTTCCGGCCTTGGATGTCGCATATAAGGGTACTGTTGCTTATAAATGCGAGATGCTAGGAAATTATCACCCAAAACGAACACCATATTCACCATTTCTTCTTTAGAAAAATTCATTTTCAAATATGCTTTTATTATAATGCTAAAAAAGCTAATTTTGAGTTTTTATCAACAATTTGTTTCCAAGGATGATCGGATATTTTAGGGAATTAAGGTGTTCCATAAAAGATGTGCTAATAACTGAAAAAATAACTGTAAAAACCTGTATGTGTCTAGTAGGGGGAGGGTTTTTCTAGGCAAAACACCTTATATCTCAGTAACTAATTACCAAAATCCCATAGTGTTGTATCAATTTTCTTCTTTTGAATTGGTTAATCCATCCAATGTATTTGTTTATGAGTAATATTCCACCCACACATGGATGGACCATCCTGTATATATGTACACAGAATAACTATTATAAATATGTAAAAGTAATATACCTAAATATACTAATAGTAAATATTAAAAATTTAATCATACATGTGAATGTAGACATGTAATGCATCACTTGAATGGGAAGAATTTGTATACTGAATACAAGAATTTACAGAACAAACAGGGCCCTACTCAGTAGGGTATCTGTTTATGTTTCCTGAATACACAATGCTAAAAATATTTTCTCATCTTAAGTGTTTTAAAAGTATGCTTGAAGGATGAGGGTAGGGTAGGGTAAGGTAGTCACAAATGTGTATTGTTTTTGGGGTTGGAAGATACTGGAACTTAAGTAATTTTTTATAAAAAAACCCAATAATCTGCAAATCTGTGAATTCAGGGAATAACAGCATACAGAGCTTACAGACAGTGTCTGCTTAACTCAAATAGTTTATGACACAAAGCCTTACAGCTTTTTTAATTCCTTCTACATGCAAATAATAATCAGTAAAACATTTGATATGCAGGATAAACAATGTCAGTTACATTTTCTCATAATTAACCAGAATAATTACATTCGCTCAGATAACAATAACATGATTATGTCATGAAGAGGTACTTGTCAAAATAAATTGATGATTTTGCTAAAAGCCAAGGCCACAGTCAAATTGATACAGGCTAATAGAATATTAGAGTAGGCTAATAGAATATTAGAGTAGTGATTCGGTAATTATTATTTTAATCACGTCTAATTTATACCATGGCATGGAATTTTGTGAATCAGTCAGAATCATGTTGTTTGAGGAGGAAGTGGTTAAGATAAAGTGGGAGGGGCAGAATCTACGTGATACTATTCAAAAATGGTTAATATATTAAGCGTTATCTATAACACGGAGCTGATACGCATTAAATCAAATTACCAAGCTATGTACTTTAAAACACAATTGAAAACAAACATAAATAGACTTGGTAGGAGATTTAAATAATATCAACAAGTAGTGCTGTGAGCTTCTACAATGATATGCAAAAAATGGAAAGCAAACTTACCTATCCCATGGCTATTTTCGTCAGTAACACTTTTCCAGCTCATTTTGGAAAATAAAATGTTATTACATTATGCATAAAGCTACGACACCTAACACACTGGAAGCCATGATCGAATTTTTTATTTGGATTTGGACTCGTCAAACCATTTTAAAAAGAAATGACATAAGCCAATGCAGGGTCACGTCTCACGTCATACACAACAGCAATGTTGCCGGGCTGACAAGGCGTTTAGTCTTTAGAAATTCACTGCTTCAACAAAATATTGTCAAGAATTGGATGGACAATTTCCACTTGAAATTTCGTTCGTTTTAGTTTTCTTGAATGCACCTATACAAAAACTGACCAACGCTTATGTTTATACTTTATCCACCTACTTCCTTTACCATTTCAAATAACTGACAGGGTTGTGCATTGTATTCCATTTGGTTAACAGGAATATTTAAGGATTTTAACCATGGATAGGAGGCTTTGAAGCGATTAAAAGTGCGAATATGAATTTTCAATCACCCTGTATATTTTTTGAAACCCAGACTAACCGCTGTTGTCTCGAGATTGTATCAAGTCAAACAAACCCATGTGGAATACGTTAATCAATGACGTTACACAAATTGCTGCATGAAATGTACTTACTACTACAAAATCCATTTAATCAGGAAGCTAAAAAGTGATGAAAGACTGTTGAAACTCATATCTTGGTCAATGAAGCATGTTTTTCATGTTTTATTTTTCCCTAAAATATTCTGAAAATGTCTTTATGCTTGCGAATAATTTTTCCGTCAATTTGATAACAGCGGCAGCACTTTGTTTAGTCTGGGGTTTTCGTTGCCGTAATGATTAGGGGAACAGAGTGGGGGGAGATGTACAAAAATTCTTACAAAAGATCTAACCTTGGTTTTTTGTGTTTTCATTTTGCCGCTTCGTGTTTGTAGATTTGTTGTAGTGGATTTGTGTGCCCCTTTTAAATTCTGCTTGTTCTGACTTGGTTCTTTCCACAAAATATATTCAAAACACAACCTGCTTGTTTAGAGGTTCTTTTTCACCGTTTGTAAACAATGGCGAGAAACGCAGAAAAGGCAATGTAAGTAGTTTTGTAACACATTTACTCAATATATCTGAATACCCCTTTTCATACAATGTTTTAGGACAACTCTGGCACGCTGGAGAGCTGCTCAATTAGGCGAACAAGAAAAACATAAGAAACGGAGGCCTTACCTAGCTTCAGAATGCAAAAGTTTATATGCATGTGAGAAATGGAGGATGCAAATTATCAGGGAGATTGCCAAGAAGGTGTCACAGATACAGAATGCAGGATTAGGAGAATTCAGGATAAGAGATTTGAATGATGAAATAAATAAACTGCTTAGAGAAAAGCGACATTGGGAGGATCAGATAAAAGAACTGGGTGGACCCGATTATCAAAGAGTTGGTCCACGGATGTTGGACCATGAAGGAAAGGAAGTACCTGGCAATAGGGGTTATAAATATTTTGGCGCAGCGAAAGAATTGCCTGGTTAGTATTTTATTCAAATTATGATTCATTCAAAATGTGTTTATCAAATCTGTGGGCATAACTCAGCTTTTTCAACATTTTCGCATATTCTTTGAGAAGATGGCAATAAGAACAATTCAGTAAAGTTGTATAAGTGGATATATGGAAAAAAGTCATAAAAATCACAATCAAAATTGAGGATAGGATCAAATTTGTCTAGTCTCATTTGTAAAAAGCCTCAGGTTGATCTTCTTTAGTCGTCAAAATTAACATGCCCTTTTAAGTATTTGCTACAGAAATCAAATTCAATATTGTCCTAAAAGCTAATAAGCTAAGGGAAAACTTAACAGGTGTTATGAATAACTTGTTTTCATAAAGTTTTTAATGGACAGTTTCTTTGAAAGAGCAAGATCAGACCTGTTTTGTGTTGAGCTGCACCAATTCCAGGCATGGTAGCATCATGAAGGAGAGCTCTGAGGAGGAAGGCTTGTTTTCATAGCAGTATAAAGCAGGCATTCGTTATTTGATATCAGTAACTAATTAGTAATCTTGTTTATCTTTGCCTCATAGTTCTACTTGCATTGGCAGTGGAATCTAACATCACACAATATGCACACACATTTATTCCATTTGATTGAGAACACTTCTTCTTTAACAATTGATTGATCTTCCCCCTTCCACTCATTTGTTTCTTTTATCATGTGTGTGTTCAGCATCTCATATGTGATCAAGTTAAATACCTGATATGCAGTTGATGTTGAATTCTTAAAATCATGTGCAACATGAACAAAGTTTCCAAATTCTTGACCCTAACAAACAAGATGAGATTTACACAATATCAAGGAAACTAGTAGATTTTTGCTGCCATGCTGCTTGACCCTACCACCATGCTGTGACTTCAAAGGAACTTTTAAATATGTTTGAAGTGGAGCTATATAGCGAATGTAACATTACTAAATACTTATGTGTGTATACACACATATGACCTGTATCAAATACCAATATATACAAAGGATTGTAAGGATATCTGGGTACTCATATTTCTCATATGTCATCCTCAATATCTCTGATCTATTAGAAAACTTTGTGCCCATGTAGACCTTTTATCAGGTTATGTACAATATACTACAAATTCAGGCAATGGAGAAGTTTCGTGATGTTTAGAATCGCATAAGCAATAATGACTTACCAGCAAAATATAGATGAAATATAATCAACCAGTGAAATAATTATTGAAATTGGTCAGTAAATGGCAGAGAAGTTAATTTTTAAATTTGGCGCATTATAGCGTGAAATAATTGCTGCCGTCAGTTCCCATCTGACGTTACACTTCACTAGTGCCGAGACTTACGTCGATGGTCGACAGCGTCTGTGCGTTTAGCCATTAGTCTATAGACAATTTATAAGACGCTCCTTTGCGCTCGGACACTTGGTTTCCAGTTGATAACTATTGAGTACTGCATAAGTATATACATAATATATATATATACAGGGTGACTTTGAAGTTGAGTCATTAATTTTCAGATAATGATTGTAGAAGGAAGATAAACCAAAATATGTGTGTAAAATAAAAAAAAATTAAAAAAAATTTTACCTTGTTTTATAAAGTATCCTCCCGACAAGTATTTCAGTGCGGACCTGTATTTGATCGTGAGGTCCCCTGTGAGGTCTTAAGTCACCTGATTCACGAGCCCGTTGTACTACATTAACAAAGGCACGAGGGGTTGGTTGCACTCGATTGGGAAACCGATCCGCTTAAACATGTGCCATTTTTTATTTCACTATTCACACGCGACTGAAACTGACTGTATGTATAACTGAACTGAATTGTAATCGTAAAAACATCGTTCCAAATTCTTTCGCTTTTTTGTTTCCGATGCGATGAACCGTTGTTGCCAAACACGAACACATGATATTATTGAGACAGGGCGGTACTCAAACTTCCAAAGGGCTATAACTTTGTTACTTTAATTTTACCAGAAAAATGGTAAAGGAAAAAAACATTTCTTTTGATCAGATCTACACACTGTTAAAATAAATGACTCAACTTCGAAGTCACCCTGTATATATATATATATATATAAGTATTATGGAAGCCGGATTTGTAAAAGGGTTAAGTGACAATTTGCCCAGAATTAACATTTCTGCAGTGATGGAATTTATCTCTTCAAATCCATCATATACGAGCGCGGAAATAACAGGTGTGAAACTTTGGAAGTAAGTATTTATGCCTACTGTGACATTGTCTCATATACTCCACATTCTCTCAAAGGTCGCTTACCTTTTTGGCAGTCAAACTTATGAGGGTTTACTCTGGCTTTCAGCTTCAATCTTCCACCGACTAGTTTATGTTTTATTATATTTTCAGTATCATTCTTAATCTGTAATAACAAAAAGGCATTCGAGGTCGAAATTTAAAGTAACCTAACTTGATAAAGGTGTTACTTTTCTAAAATCTCATTAAAATATATAATTGTAGTTCAGAGTCAACCTACTTGACGCCTTTTTAGGGGGTAACTGACACTATAATAGCTCACAGGCATTCTGGTTGAGTTGAAATAAGTGATCTGTAATATTAGTTGATTAATATTTCCCCGCCAAATGCCGCGTGTACAGTGAAATGAGCTTGGAAATCGTATAATAACAAATAAATAGTTATATACTCACATCAAAGTGTTCTTCACAGACATATATGAATGTTGTACTTTTTGGTCCAATCAAATCACACTTATAAGTTTGCATCATTTTCTGCTGGTATTTTCATGTGAAAAAATGTTTATTAGGGGTTGTAATGGTTGTGCTCGTACATTTTGGAACGATACAGTATTTATAACAACCTTTTGTTATTTCGCTCAAAACCGATCGTATATGCAGTCAACTAATTAAACAAATTGGCGCGGATGACGTTTAGCCTACCACGTGTTCCCACTGCATGTGTACCTATGCGTGTGTTTAGGGAATTGAGTCAGCCCGGGCACAGGGCACAGGAATCGGCCGCGGCCAACGCAACTGGATAGTAAAGTGTGGCGTTCAGACGGAATAAAAATATTCTCGCGGGGCAAAACTTTGATGGTCTATAACTTTTTTGGTTTTAGTGATAAATTAATAACTTTTTCACCATCTTGTTTCATTTTTCTTAAAATTTCATTTGAGCTAATAAAAAATGGTAAACTTGTCCATTCCACTGAAGACTCTTCTGCCATATCTTTTGTGACATCTTTATTATTTTTCATAAATGGGAAAAGCTGTCTGAAAGGTAATAGATGATTTTGCAACTTGTTATTATACTCCTCCGATTTACGACAATTGGGTCCCAGGAGTGTTAACTAGGGTTATGTTGTTACTGCCAAAAGTACTATACATTGAGAATCCAACTTCTTTAAAATGAGTTGTAAATGGTTGCAACCTCTCTAAGTTCATAGTCAACACTCCAGTATAGAAGAACGTTAGTCACTAGAAAGTTTTGTTTACAATTTAGTAGAATATGTCCTCTTTAACCGAAAAAATTGCGTTGTAGGGAAGGTGAGAACGAACAAAATTCTGTTAAAAAATGTATTTGTATTACCTGAAATTGAATCATTCACACATTTAATAAAGAAAGGCGATATTTTTCTGTATATTCTAATATATTTCTGAAATGAAGATGTAATTTCAAAATCATCAAATAATTATATCTCTCTTTTGTATACAGGGTGACAGGAAATTAGTGGCGGAGCCGGTAAGGGGTGATAGTATAGGGTAATTAGAGCCGATATTACTATGAGACCTACTATCCCACAGTAACCCATTCCAAAAAATTCGTACTTGAAGAATTTTACCAAAAAGTTCTACTTAAAATTTTAAAATAGGTATACATCTTAAAAAATGGCTTTTCGGCCAATTTTTTTTTTTGGTTTTGCAACAAAGATATTCTGAATAAGGAATACTAATAGTTTAATCCTGGTAATTGTCGTAATTTTCTGCGATAATTGCTAAATAAAAATTAAAATGAAAAAAAAAACACGGTGACGGCTGCTAAAACGTGGATTTACTCAAAAAAGTCACCTATAATTTTTACGTACAAAATAATGAAAAAACATCTAAGTTTCGTTGCCTTTCGAATGTGCTATTAAAATCCAAAATCGGTTTAGAAACGATGAAGATATGATCAATGGAAAAACCCATAGAGCCTATCCGAGAACAAAAAAGGACGCGGTCGTTGGGCAGTCGAGCTAATCCCTTCCTCCTTTCAGTCCGCTCTTACGGTTTACTGTGTTCGGATGTGCTCGCTTGCTCTCAGATTTGATATTTTCACGACTTTGATTTTTCCTTACGATTTGGCTGCTGAGTGACTGAGTGTGGACTAGCTGACTAATAATGGCTGTTAGAGAAAGAAGACGATCGTTCAGTATCGACGAATACGCCGATATTATTTTTTATTACGGAGCTGCCAGAGGAAACGCAGAACAAGCTCGTCGAGAATATGCCGAAATATTCCCTTATCGTCGATTGCCTGATGCACGCGTATTCTCCCGAACATTCCGTCGAGTGCGAGAGCGAGGAACCGTCCAAAGATACCAAGGTAAGGAACAGCCATTATTATTATTATTTTGTTTACACAAAATTCTTTATCAAATCCGTTTCAAACTAAATAAAACTAAACCTTTCCTATCAGTTTTTTGTTATCCTTGCACGTACCCTTTTAATTGTGGGATTGCAAAACAAATGTCGCTGTCCATACAACTTACTAAAGTTAAACCCATAAATTATCGGTATGCCAGGGCTCGATAGGCTAGCTTTCTTCATAAGATAAACACCGATACGTCAGTGGTGCCTCACTACCTGCCGTAAGGCCCGTAAGTGCGACAGACAACCCAACAGAGGGCGTCCTGTTTCCACATTTTATTACCACGCGGACAGCGAGTCTTTGATGCTATAATTGCTTTTAGTTTGACTAATATTAACGGCTACGTAATTAGCACCATAAAAATCAACAAAAGTCATTGTACTAAAACTTATAAAAACAAATCTTTTTTGTTTTCAGGTGACGCAGGTAGACCTCGACTGTATGCCGCGGGAGACGAAGAGGAAATTTTAAATTACTTCGCAAGGGACTCTACTCTATCTACACGAATGGTAGCTCGGCTTATGGGACTCTCCCAATGGAAGGTGTGGTACCTTCTTCATGAAAGTGGGCTCCACCTTACCATTACACACCTGTTCAGGTAATAGAAGAAGGGGATCCTTTGAGACGAATCCAGTTTTGCAGATTTTTAATCAATGCGGATGTTGAAGATAGGAATTATCTGAGAACGATCTTATGGACTGATGAGTCCAAGTTTGATAAGGACGGTATTACCAATTACCGTAATGTTCACTACTGGAGAGAACGTGTCATGGGTAATCCACACCTAAAAAGACCAAAAGGTTCACAAAGAAGATTTAGCCTTAATGTGTGGATGGGAATAATCAATAACCGTTTGATTGGACCTCATTTCCTGCCTCAAAACCTTAATGGGGAAGCATATGAAGATTTTCTCAGGAATGTTTTGCATGAATTGTTGGAAGACGTGCCGCTACAAACAAGACAACACATGACCTTCATGCATGATGGCTGTCCAGCGCATTTCAGGCTAGCTGTGAGAAATTGGCTTGACGAACACTTCCCTAACCGCTGGATAGGTAGAGGTGGTCCAATACCATGGCCGGCACGTAGTCCCGACATCACACCCATGGACTTCTTCGTGCGGGGTCGAATGAAAAGTATCGTGTATGGTACTGATGTACCTGTACCTAATATTGAAGGCCTGCGCAACAGAATCATTCACGCAGCGCAGGAAATACAAACGGAGCTTCGAGATTCAAGGGTTGTGAAAACGGGTGTCCTGAGAAGAGCACGAATTTGTATTAGAAATAGGGGTGGGCATTTTGAAAACGCATTATGAATAAGAATGTTTTTTGTAATAAATTGATTTTTCAGCATTCAGCTTTTTTCTTTCATTTTTATTATTCGTCTATCTTGATGGTCCCTGAACCGATTTTAGATTTTAATACCGTATTCGACAGGCAACGAAACGTAGATATTTTTTAATTATTTTGTACGTAACAATTATAGGTTACTTTTTTGAGTAAATCCACGTTTTAGAAGCCGTCACCGTGTTTTTTTATCATTTTAGTTTTTATTTAGCAATTATCGCAGAAAATTACGACAATTCCCAGGATTAAACTATTAGTATTCCTTATTCAGAATATCTTTTTTGTAAAACCAAAAAAAAAAATGGCCGAAAAGCCATTTTTTAAGATGTATACCTATTTTAAAATTTTAAGTAGAACTTTTTGGTAAAATTCTTCAAGTACGAATATCTTGGAATGGGTTACTGTGGGATAGTAGGTCTCATAGTAATATCGGCTCTAAATACCCTATACTATCACCCCTTACCGGCTCCGCCACTAATTTCCTGTCACCCTGTATTCAGGACTAACAGCAATAAGCACTACAAAGATAATTGAGCGGCTCAAACTATATGAAAAGTAAAACTGCAAATAAACAATCCAAAAAGGGAATACTACAATGTGGTTTCGGTTTAAACTGCTGTAGTAACTGGTCCATGGACTTGCCGTTTTTTAGTAAAAATCAGGTAGTAGTAGCACCTTGTATATCAAAAATAAGCCACGCAAACACCATAAATACACTAGCTTACTGGTAAAGGTGGTCGATATTTACTAAAAATCATCAAATCAGTATTCCTGCAAAAACATGCTGTAGCCTTGGGTTATTTTACTTTCCGCGTGAGGACGCGTAATCGCGAAAATTTTCGGAACAGATGCTTTTGGATCCTATATGACATGTATATCATGAAAAACCATGTCTCTGATTTCCATCAGTCTGTCTTGTCGACTAATCCTTGACTCGTCTATAACTTGGAAAGAGTCCCTCGGATTTGGATGATCTTTTCACACCAGGACAAAAAGCTTTGTCCATTAGCGGTGGACCTAGGGCGCAAAAAATAGAAATCGCTGAAACTTTGTTTCCTGACGTTTCAGAGATTCCTGATCATTTCAAAAAAAAAATTGTAGGAAAATTGGGGTTTTAGGATATTTATACGCTTCCAACCCCGATAATTCTACGCACCCATTAGACATTTAATAATAATAATGTGGCTTTATTCAACTTTGCATACAAAAAACAAAAAATAATCTATTGAAAACCGCAAAAGTGCAAAATTGTAAAGGTGGAGTGTTACCCTAGGGGTATTTTTCAACTCAATCTTCACACATAGATTTCCCCGTACATTTGTCCTTAAAAGTAGCACGAGAAATGTTTCGGTACACTTTCTGCTTTCTCGATAATTATGCTGCACTATATGACGCGCCGCATGGTAAAGTATGGGGAAGGGGTGACGTTACCAGATGGACGGTACTACCAAAAGGGAGAGAAAAATGTTTATAGTCTGATTGTATGAGCCTGTTTGTTTCACTTTTTGAGTTTTCTGGTATACGAGTACATGTTCGTAATTAACTTTTTGCTCAGTGGGTCTAACTTGTGCTGAACATAATCTTTTTCATATCAGGAAAGCTTGGAAAAGGCAAATACTTTGCACATCACATCTGCGCAAGTTGTATGGGTTGCCGTCAGATCGAGTAATTACTCGGTGAAATCAGGTGAATTGGGTCGAGTATGCTGAATATAGGGTACAAAACTTATTTGGCAATCTTTCCTCTCAAGTTTTTATTTGTTTTAGTTATTTCATTTTTCGGAAGGAAAAATAAAGTCTCCCGACTTTCCTTCTGGAATATGCATCGTAAGCGGGAGATTTTGTAAATTCAACGCGGACTTGTGTTATTTCGAGATTAATTTCATTTTGCGTTAACTATCATTAAATATCGACGAAATTTGCATTTTGATATTTACCACCTTGTTCACTACCCACCAGCACTTGAACTACATGAGAATTCCATTTCCCTGCAGGTAAGAATGGTCGTATATGGGCTGCAATTGGATACAGTTAGTAGCGATTAAATGGACAATTTGCTTTTATTTACATTAGTTAGTTAGATTGAGCTTTCCACTAATATACAATTAATGAATGTATTTCATAAAAAACGCATCTGTTTTTTCTGGTCTAGTATCAATAAAAAATTCTGTTTCTAAAGTTTTATTCAATCCATCTAAGCAACGACATATGCAAATCAGAGGTATCATGTTATACTGACAAAGGTTGTAAATTTCTTTTTCTTGATAGGTATGGAGTTTTGCCTTAAATGCAATTTTTAGTGGTTGATGAGATCCACAATAAAAATTATATGTATAGTATAATACAAGGTAATCAATACTATCGATACTTTCAGCACAAGTATGATATTTGCCTTCCTAACAAAAAAATCTTTATTATGAATCCATATTGCTTTAACATTTCATTACAGACACAAATAATATGTCTAATTTCAGTCTATTGGATTTTCGTTTATTTGGTTATCATTGGTTTGAAGCAGCACTTCTTTCACGATTAAATATAAAACTAGGTTATACCCACTTTAGCAGGGATAAAAAAGGCTTTGTATAGTCGGTCGATTTGTTTGTCGTCATTTGAAGTCCAAAAATATAATTCATATTCTCATGACATTAAGGAACCGTTGCTACTATAGGAAATTAGCAAGGACGATTTTTTATTTTAGAAAATACAGGGTCCGGCAAAATGATCTTCCACATTTTGCACCGCCACTGTGCCCGAATCATTGAAGAGGGGGGGGGGGTCTTAGCGAAGTCGGCTGATAGCTCGCGCCTTGCCATTTGAATTGTCATGCATGAATTAGACGTGCGAGCCTTCGCTATCGAAACATTTATAAAAAGTAATGTATCTGTGATTACCACTCAAAGAAATTTTCGTACTCACTTCGCGCCTGGGTGTGTGAACAAGCAAAATTTTCGGTACCCTGCACCAGAAAATTCGCGGCAGCTCCATGAAAGGCCACTTCACAGTCCACATGTTACCATTTGGTGTGCTGTTGGATCTCGTATCGTTTGGGGTCCCTATTTTTTTGAAGATTGAGGCGTGACGGTATCTGTAACTGCCGCTCGATATGTCGACATGCTACGCAATCTTTTGGAACCAAACTTCAGAGAACTTGGACATCCGGATGTGTGGTTTCAACAGAATGCAGCTAAGGCCCATTCGGTAAGCACAGTGGACGTGTTAAGGTAATGTTTCCAGGAAGCGTAATCTCGTTACGTGGAGAAGTTGGGTGGCCTGCGCGTTCAGCCGATCTTACCCCATGTGACTTTTGCCTTTATGGCTATGTGAAAGCGAAGGTTTTTCAACACCACCCCCGAACCATTGACCAAATGAAAGACTTTCAGAAATCAGCTTCGAATGTGTATCAAAAACAATGGACTCTGTTGTTTTCAAAACTTAATAAAAACAAATGGCATAGCACACTTTTTCAGTTAATAAAAAATAAAATCTAAATAGCAGTTAAAATTCGCGTTTTGTTTAAAACTTAGAATGTGGGAGATCATTTTATCAGACCCTCTAAACACAGCAGTCACAAACTTGTACAAAAAAAAATGAAAAATGATCTAGCATTTGGAATGATTTGCTTGGTGAAGAGAAATACGTCCTTTTGTCTCTTTAGGTGATATTCCGCGTCGCGACATCGACCTCAATAAGCCCGAGACCGATTCGTGGGACAAGTGGCATAGTGCTGATACAAGAAATACATCGCCATTACTATGAAAATCTTAACTCCAAATTTGAAAAAAAAATGGCGTCAAGTAGGTTGAATGTGCGCTTCCCACGCAACGCTGACATCAGTTCATACAGGATTATGTTCGTACGTTAATCCATCTGAGAAATAAGTTAGCTACGAACACGTATAACAGAAAATTAAATGGATCAAGTTAGTCAAACAGATCCATACAATTTAATCTATATTCCCCACACATTTGACAATGTTACGAACTAGAATATTCTCCCCGACAGTACCGACCATATGGCAGGACTGCTGGTGAACCTCGCCAGCCAACCATCGGTCAGACTGCGATGCAGGTATGTATATCCAGAGACGCGTTTGTTTAAAATACTTCTATGATCCGCTTTAAGGGCCAAGGTATGGGTAAATCCATGATGTGTGAAATATGACTCTAATAGATGCTTAAAATTACCTGAGTTGAAAGCGTATAAATATACAAACGTTAAAACATTGAGAAATACTCTTCCCCATCCCTGACAACAGTCAGCCCCTAATTTTTCTTCATTTTTTGCCAGTAGTTCCGCCATCACTGGACAGATTTTCGAAAACTACAAAGTTTACCCATTCTTAGGATAGTGATAAATTTACTTTGGAAAATTTTCATCAACATCCGAGAAGTATTAAGATAAGGACTGTGTACATATAATCTAACATTCAACAAATATATCTCACATCCGAATTTTTTCGCGATCACAGCAGTGGCGGCTCGTGCCAATTCAGTGAGGTAGTGCCAGAATGGAAGCCATAATTTTGAATCGATTCAAAATTGTAAAGAATAACTTATAACTTACCCCTGATAGTTAGTGGTCAAAGTTCTTGAGGTTCAATAAATCTATATGTCCAAAAAAAAATCAAAAATAAAACTATTTACACACGCGCACCAAATTATAAAACAAGTGTGGAGAAGTACCTATAACTTCAAAGTTTTCTATACATGAAGTCCATTCTTCTTTCTTTTTTGGTAGCAAAGTTTTCGATTACCTTATTATTAAAATTTTCAATGCCACTAACAAAATGTTTTTCTGCAGACAGCATTCCTAAAGCACTAAGCCTTGCTTCCTTCATTGTGTTTCTGAGGAAAGTTTTAATCCGTTTCAGCATTGAAAAAGAGCGTTCTGCTTCAGATGTTGACATCGGTATAGTGATTAAAATACTTAAGAGCTTAAGAGTTTCTTGAAACATACAATTTAATCCTTCCTCGTTCAATAAAATGGATAGTGGAACAGCTCCAGAAGTAGTACTCAATTCTTCTCTCTGATATAATACTTGTAACTCAGTTTTAAGCCTGTTTTTGTCTAAAAATGGAAATTGTGTGCATGTGTCATTTAAATGTGCTTCAGGAAACTGATGTTTATAAACAGAAAACTTTTCAGACACAAATAAATTAGAAGCAACTAAATGTCCAGAAAAGTTAAATCTTGTTCTTATTTGCGATAATACTGCATCGCATATTTCTAACGCTTCCCGTTTTTTGCTGCCTTCTTCAACATGCCTTTTTTTTCTTGGCGGTTCATCAGTTTCTCTCTGCACTCGTTCAATCTCGTCAATAATGCTATCCATTTGTTCTCGTATAGTTTGAATTGCTGCTTCAAAATTCTCTAAATCATTTTTGACCTTAACAGAATCGGTGCATACTTTTTGTAATTGGTTAAAGACAATTTCAACATGTGGCATTATTTTATGGAATATACTTAGCCAAAATACAAAATTTGTATCTTGCAGCTTTAATTTGTACCCACTGGCTTGATTAATCGACGAAGAATCGCGTGAAGTACTTTCTATATTGTCCATAACTTCAATCAGGTCTTTCCTATTTTCATAAACTGTATGAACACCTCGTGACTGAAAATTCCAACGTGTTTGGGAAGATCTTGGCAATCTGCAATTAACTATTTCATCCAAAATTTTTGTTCTTTGAGGAGACGTCGAAAAAAAAGAGCACAATCCAGATAAATTATGGAAAAATATTCTAGCCTGCTTATTGACAGAGCATGCGCTTGTCATAATTAGATTTAACTGGTGTGCATAGCAATGAACATAATTTGCAAGTGGATAAGTTTCCTTAATAATTTTTTGAACGCCATTCAATTCACCATTCATAACAGACGCACCATCATAGCTTTGAGCTATTAATTTGTTTGGATTTTGATCTAGTAATGGATTTACAACATTTAAAACGCATGCAGCGATTGATTTGGCATCGTGTCCGTCGGGGACGTAAAATCTCCAAAATCTCTCAATTGGTTGTCCTTTACACAAATATCTGAAAATAATAACTAACTGAAATTCACAGGCTACGTCAGTCGTTTCATCGGCAATTACTGCAACAAAAGGAGAATTTGCAATCTCCTTCTTAACTTCTTCATGATAAACATCTAGCATGCACTCAAGAAGCTCGTTTTGAGTTGTTTTTGAGGTACCCTTGAAAAGTTTGGCACTTTGAATATGGACTTTCAATTCGTTGTCTAATTCGGCGCTAAAATTCACCAGCTCCTTAAATATGCCTCTGTTTTCCGAATTTTCCTTTTCATCGTGACCCCTTAAGGCTAACTCAAATGCTCCACAAAACCTTATACAATTAATAATTTTATTCAATACATATCGATTCTTATCCACTTGATTATTATGTTTAATTAGATCATTGCGATAAGCCGAATTGAGTTGAGTCCTTATATTTAATTTACCAAGAATAGAAAAGCTAAAAACATTATTCATATGGACTTTAGATTTTTCGTGGGTCTTCATTTTATCCCATATATGTATAAGATCGTCTGTACCTTTTTTTGACCAAGTCTCGTCACCTCCAAATAGAACACATACAAAACAAAATAGTTTATTCGTTTCTTCACAACCACATATCCAGCTGTTTTTATCGTACACATTTTTATTAAATTTGCGACAGCGCGATTTTTGTCCGCTACCACTTTGTTTCTCAATTTTTAAATCGGGTATTGGCCGTCCTAATTCTTTAATTTGCAGTTTTTGATCCAGCGAAAAACCACTAAATGAGTTTTTTAATATCCCGATTTTATTCATTTTCACTAGTTTTAATAAAACAGTAAAAAATATGATCACAAAACAGAGCAGTTCATTAACACTAGACGTACTAAAACAAAAAAGGTATTTTTCACTTTTCAGGTAAAAAAAGACCGAAATCAGCACTAGACGTAATCATAACGAAACGACCGACCGAACAAAAACACCGCCGATATCACTTGATAACGAATTACGACTGATGATGTGCCTGGCACAAATTATACTTGTCTTTCGCTATTCACCTCATAAAAATGTGTAGGGTAGCGGTATCTCTGTCGCTCGTATGCGATGCTAGTAAAATTTCTCTCTTTTTATTTGGGCCGGCCCAAAATTGGCACAAGTTGATGACGTCAAGGTCAAGGCGTGCTTTCCGTATCGCGTGGTTCGGGTGCTTGCGGTGTTGTCACGTTGTCAGTGTTGTCACTTCATATAATTTATACCAAAAAAAAAAAAATGAAAAAGCAGAAAATAAAGTAAAACATTGAAGATTGAAAAAAATATTCTTTTTGAAGAAGACAAGGTAGTGCCATGGCACCGTGGCACTACCTCACGAGCCGCCACTGGATCACAGTACTTCCTCGTCAGTGGCGTCGGAAGTAAAACCCATCAAAAATCAATGAGAGCTAAGAATCATGCACGTGCCTCTTACCCTGAATATTTCATAGTGAAACAGATTTTCTACAGGGGTGTCAGGCACTAGTCGTACGAATTGGTCTCAGACTGTCGCTGTTATAGAGCGCGAAACGACATCTTTATACTGATTAAAGAAATTCGGAAACTACTATGGCAAATAATAAGACTTTTTTTTTAATTGAATGCACTAGTTACAAAGTTGTACAAAAAAGTGTTTCTTAGACTGATATTGCATGGTCTTACATCTGGTAAATCCATGACCATAGTTACATTGGTAACATATACACATAACATATAACACATTGAATGATGTATTGATAAACTTTCAAGTCAATCATTCAACTATTTAATCACTGAACTGATGCCGTATTTAACGTATAATAATTATATCTTAAAGTTTCAGACTTTTATAGTATACAATTTGTGATAGCTGAAATTGACCACCCTGCATAATATAAGAATAACGATATTTTTACGAAAATATATCATGCAATCATTGAAGAGAAATCACATTATCGTTAGAAATTAATATTCAAAAATCACTTTGGAACCGTATACGCTTGTCTCTCCAGGCGTCCGAGAACTGTTCGAGCAGGAACCTCCGCCTCCACCACGTAAAACTAGGGCAGAACTCATGAAGGACATCGACGCGGATTACTACGGTTACATGGATGATGATGACGGCATCCTGATACCATTGGAAATGGCATCTGAAAAAGCAGGTAAAGTGTGCATTGGTATGATAAAACAAAAACATTTGTTCAAATTATTAATGATAACAGGTGCCAAAATATGTAAAAACTATATTCTAGTGTACCCATACTACCCACAGACGTTATACGAATTTTGGAATATTATTAAATACTTAATTATGCTGACTGTAACTAAAAGGCACACCACAAAATCGTTGCAATTATGCGGAAAATAAAGCTCATTTTGGCAAGGAAAATGCTGTTATTTTGAGTGTGGCCGTTAAATATTGACATACTATAAAACACTGCTTATAGACTTACATAAAACAAAAAAACTTGGCATGACATTGACACTTCCAAACTCTGTTCGAACGAATTCATCGAAGTTGAAAGCATTTATTATGTCTTAGATTTCAGAGTATAACGCATCAGACTACTGATTTCGATTTGTGTTCATTAGTTACGTGTCAATGACTTGGTTTAAGCTGCGACAATTATCAATTGCACACGTCAAACGTGACAGGTCGCCTTCCTTCGCATCGCTGCATTGTGCAGGCTCTCATTTGATCATGTGTAAAGGAACCCAGCGAAGGAGCGTTTCGTTTCCCTTCTACTGTAAGTGCGCTGACTCTCTTTTCTGCGTCTTTTCTTTCGACCTTAATGTTTGAATAACAACCGAACTCAAAATAAGAATCCAATTTTATGTGTAGCTTTGATAAAAAATAATAAAAAAATGAAAATAGTAGGCGTTGCATGGTTTACTTAACCCGCTACGGTCAATTTTATCTTTTTATCATGAAATCGTGTATTTTATATTGTTGATATATTGAATGAGTACTAGTGAAAAGTATGTTACTACCAGTATTATACAGTCGGTCATCCTAAATAAATGACATCTCTTCCGTGATAATGCCTGCCTAATGAAGAGATTACTTGGCCCCTTATCTCCTGATTTGTCATGATACAGCACTCGGACTGGTAACACCATTAATTAAGTGGTGTCACCAGGGTAACACGAAACCCGTCTTGCCCTTCACACTCCTTATCATTTGTGATAATTCTCCAGGTAGAGTGCGTTTGTAAATCACTTGGTAAAGTAATACCACAGCTTAGATAACAATCAGCTATGAAACTCTCCTGTCACTGTCAAAAACGGCCGCCATTTTGGCAGTACAACGATGAAAGAGGTTTTAGTGCTCAGCAGCAGCCGGTGTTGCCACGTACCCTGCCAGCGGCCGCAGATATTTGCAATAGTAAAAATTATACTATACTGATATGATCTGGTGTAGTTCGTGTGAACCAGTAATAAAAACAAATATGTTTGTCCAAAAAGAAGCGACAAAGTATGCCACGCCTTTTTTATAAACAAGATTAAATGGTGATGAATTAATGAATTGATAAA
Source organism: Acanthoscelides obtectus (assembly GCA_963669975.1). Taxonomy (NCBI): domain Eukaryota; kingdom Metazoa; phylum Arthropoda; class Insecta; order Coleoptera; family Chrysomelidae; genus Acanthoscelides; species Acanthoscelides obtectus. Next base: position 67,690,916 of record CAVLJG010000001.1, on the reverse strand, counting down.
ACACTCTAAATGAAACCTACGGGTCAGTCAATGCAAAACAGCTGTCTAGTGGCGTGTAAATTTAGGCGCTAGCTCAATAAAGCGGAGAGTAGGGAGGGTTAAGAGCGCCAGTGACTCAAGACGGATTAAGCCACAAATCCCGGAGATGTTAGTCGGAACTTGTTTTGCTTGACCACCACACAAAAGAAAAGAATCTAACAACAATGACGAAACCTAATTAACTGTATACAGAGAGCCCAATAAAACAAGATATTTAAAAAAACATCAATATATTAGAAATCAAACAGCGCATATGCTCCACCACTGGAGTGCAAGTTAAAAGAAAGGGTATTATTTAAAACTGACAATAAAATTATTGGACCGTGATAATTAACCCTGCAAAACATTTACCATGGTACACGTACGAAGGCTTTACAAACATAGACGTTACAAATACTTTAACGCCTAAATCTAAACTGATCTGGATAATGGTCAATAACTAGTGGCCAGTAGTGAACAGTGACGTGAGGAACGTCACAAGGTAGGGGCTTGCTTGCCTCGTTTTCCAAAATTTACGGTATTAAAAAACCATAGAGACAGAAAGACTGCTCTAAAGTCTACTATCTACTCTCTGTCTGGGACAAAACTACTCATTGAAAATACTCAAAACTTGAAAAATCCATGTACATTGTCTTTCACAAGAAAAGTAAAGCAAGGACAAGAAAGATAAAAATGTATTAAAGTGATATATCCTCAGAAATTTATCCCTTGATGGTAGCTCAAGAATCAAAATCATGATCAATGTATATTTAAATACGAAAAATGACAAACAAAATCAAGAACACTCTAATTTAGTCAGCAATAATCAATATATTAATATCTATAAAATACCCAATTAAAATGTTTTACCTGTTCACAACAGGGTTTTTTGTCAAGGGAAGCAGATATTGAACAACCTTCTTCAGGACATGCATTAATGGACGTGGTTCGATGGTATACAAAAAAAGAACTTGCCGCTGGAGGTTAAAGTCCAATTAGAAAATGGACGGGGAAGCACCTAAACCAACACAACTAAACGTAAGGTACAAAATAAAAGGGTACTACTCCATAAATTGGTGTTTGGGAGTCTAATATCCCAGAATCTGGAAATTAATGAAACGACACCCACACCACAATCTCAGCAGGAAAGTAAATGACACAGAAAACCTAACTTTTTAAAAGAAGGTTGAATGAGTGGCCTTGAAGAAGGTATCTTGATAGGACCAAATATCCCTATATGGCTATTCCGTACGGAAATCACAAGGTGGCGCTGCCAATGGCCACAACCAAGTCTATGACGGTCCAACAAAATTTTATGAGGAAATTTCTGAGATAGTCGTTAATAATACTAGAATATTGGTGTCCAAAAGATTTCAACGCAATACAGAGTCGCTGAGAAAGAAAGATATAATACTCGTACGTGTGAAATTCTACAATCAATAAACTATGAGATTTCTCAAAAGAAAATCATTAAAAAGGGTTTGGCCTAGGAATCGGTGCTCTATAGTCAGTAAAGAGAAATTCAAATTTTGGCACGTGACAAGTATTAATGACTACTTATTTATGAAAAAGATTTAAAATAAATTCGTATTGGTGGAAGTATTTACAATAAACAGAAAAATATTTAATTTTGCTTATGCATTCTTTGCTGTTGCGATATCCTCAATCCATTCTATTTTCAATGTATACACTATTAAAACACCGCAATCAAACCTGACGCTCCTCAGCTAGGATGCTTCTAGATACACGGCGAGTTTTTAATGTGTAAGCGGTCGGTAGTTCCGATATTTTAAATATCTACTAAGGTTAGTTATACAATCTGTTGGCACCTATACGCTCTTTACTTGGACAATATGCCGCTCTGCACAAAGTGATTAGTAATTACATGACAACATATACATTTTTTAAATGAATTTGTTTACAATGAGCGAAGTATAAAAAACATTAATGCAAAATCGTAGTTTTACTGATGAACAATGTTTCTTAAATCTCTCATTTAAATGTTTTTGTGCTCTCGTTTTTTCCGCTACAAAGACACCTAAATTCTTGATTGAGTGTTTGTGGGGTTTATGATTGATTATATCGCAGCAGCGTGTAATACCTGGAAAGTAAATATTTTTCCGTCTAATGTAAAAACTTCCACCATTACAAATTTATTTTGTTGCTTTTTAAAAAACAAAGAGGTATCAGTCGCTTCTTTTTGGACAAACATACTCCTTCTTATTATTGATTCACACAAACTACACTAAATCATATGCAAATACCATTTTACAATTGCACGGAATATCTGTGGCCACTGGCATGATATGTGGGAACACCGCCTACTGCTGAACACTGAAACCTCTTTTATGGTTGTACTAGGGGAATTCAAATGCGATTTTGTGTGCCGAAATGGCGGCCGTTTTTGACACAGACAGGAGAGTCTCATAGCTGATTGTTATCTAAGCTGTGGTAATACTGTACGCAGTAATGGAATGTAGATTGACAGATGAAATTTTACTCTGGAATACTGCTAAACTTTATTTTTAGAACGCATAAAATATTACAGAGTCATGTAATGGGACTTATCATAAGAAACACTATGGAGACGAGGTAGCCGATTTATCGCTAAAAATATGTATTTTGCCAATTTTGAGCATTTTTTGTGACAACGTTCTTATTCCCAAGATTTTGAGCACGAGGGGTATTACGTAACTTGAAAAGTGACATTATGTGGGTTTTTTTGACCTTATGTAGGCTTTCCTACATCAACGTGGAACTAGCTGTCGTTCACCACATGCTCACTTGTAGAAAGCGCGAAATGAACTATTTGCTCACTAGCCTACTTAAGACCGTATCGTCAGTGGTTCCTACAATATTGTAGGACGACTTTATGGCTCCCTTGATTTTCATAGTCTTCTCTCTCCTTCAGAAAGGCTTGGGTATTTCTAGATTTCTGTTGGCCCGTGTAAGCGTCGGCGGTCTCCTACTGAGAGGTTATGATTTCTTCTTGAATCTTAAGAAATTTAAGACTGATAATACAGATGATAAAAATCATGTTTCTTCAGCCCGAAATTTCTTACAATTCAAAAAGAAAACATAACCTCAAAATAGGGCGCTGACACGAAACAGTAGAAATCTGGAAATATCCTGCCTTTCTGGATGATACTAAAAATAATGAAAATCAATGAGGCCATAAAGGCGTCCAACAATTATGGTAGGAACGACTGACAATCCGGCCCTAAATCAACAAGTTGATATTTTATGGTTTTTTAACGTATTAACCCCCGAGTAGAGAACCGCATTTTTGACGTTCCAGAAGGATTACTTTGTTCTATTTCCCAACGTGTGGATCTGTTACGTCAATTTACGAACGCAACACTGTGTAATACTCCTAACATTAATATGTAATTATTATCCTGGAGGATGTGCTGTTTCCAGGAAAATGTGGCAAAACGAGTGTTCTAATTGTTTTTGGAGTATACTTGTATAACACCGAGATAAAAATGAATTATGATAGCACGATTATCTTTTCAAATGAGTGAGCAGCTAAAATTATCCATTATTTGATGGAAAGTTTTCATAAGGTGCACGTCCACCTTGTTGGATTCTATTTCATTGCTGATAAAAAGCCGCAATCATAGGCAACCAGTAATTATTTTGGTAACGTCAGAATACCTTAAGGAGCCAAATGAGCCCCAAAGGGTTATAGTAGAAAACAATTTAATCGCACCATAAACATTTTCAACGGGAATTCTCTAATAATCCTCCGTGTTTGTCTGTCCCCTAAGTGATACCACATATCGAAAAAGTTGCTGCAAAAACCTGATAAAACCCAAAAAGGAAGTTTTTAGTAATTGGTATTTACATTTTTGACGTCACTTGGTAAATTCGATCGGAAAATGGGGGGCTACAGTGATGCGAAAATTTTATTCAAATATAAAATTAGAATGTAAGAAAGCAGCTTTATCCGTAACTGGTATGTGTGAAAATGTACTCAACTCGAAAGTATAAAAATGGAGTCACCTTGTTTCTGCAGTAAGGTGACAATATGCTTGAAATACTGTTTATCGTTTCGGTGGCCCTTTTCAGGTACAACTGACAATTTTGATGACAATATATTTTGTTTCCCATTTTCCTAGTGAAAATGTTTAACATTCTATCCATTAACTGATTTGAATTTACTGTTCTAGCCATTCAGAAAGCTATAGCTGAATTTAAGGAGAAGAAAGAAAAACGATTAGCAAACGATCCAGATGCTGAAGAAGAACCTGAAGTTGAAGAAGAAAATATTTATGCTGTTCAAGAGGTAAAATATGGGATAAGACCAAATTGCTATTCAGTATCTTTTTATTAAGTTCCTAACAAATCTACTGACGATAACCAATGAAAAACACCTTCAGCCCTAAATTCAGAAAGCATTGAGGTGTGTTTTAAGATTGCCTAGCACAATCATTAGTACGAAGTTTCACAATGAAATACCGATTGCGTTGCATTTCGGCACGGTTCACTTTATTTGAAGAATCGACACAGGCTGGCATTGTGTGGCTACAAATATTAGTCCGACGATGTGGCGCTTAAAAATAAAGTGAAATGCGTAACAAAGCATCTGTATTTAAATTGAGAGTTTCAAGCGCAACAAAAATAACGAATTTTAAACCTTTTATACCCTTAATGAAATTGTTTTGGTCAAGCTATATGAATTCCGGCAACAGTGCTGAATAAGGGAAAAATAACCGTACGAAATAATAAGCTCTCCTTTATTCTCCGTATCCAATGGTGCTTCGTATTTCAATAACTAAGAAAAGAAAAAGTCTCGCTACTGCGCAAAATTGAAATAACGGAGATCATAACGAAGCATCAAAATAAGGGCACTAAAAGCTCTCCTGATCATGTGGCGAATTTTAGAACTTGGAATGTTATTGGGTAGTTCTCATTAATAAGGCAGAACGTAAGTCACAGCTAATGTATATTGTCAAAAAACTATTTTTGCAATATTTTTTCATTAAATAATAAAAATTCTCTCTTTTGAATCCTACTTACTTGATATTTTTATTCAATTTTTTTTTTGAAGGTTGATCTGGTCCACAGAACGTGATTTATCATGTCCTTGGACAGTCACAACTGCAGCTCTGAACACGAAAAGTTTTTTTTTCTACTAATAGAATAGAAATAAAAAGAAATTGTGCTGGTGAACACGTTATTTTTATGTTTCTTGACTTTTCCCGAATATGAAAATAAATTACCCGACTTTTATACGTTAATTTTCATGTACTGAAGTCTGTCACAGAATTTCCGTCATGTCCGTGGACCCTCACTATAAATTCAAAAATTCGCGCGAATAATATGCTACAACAAATTTGTAGCATGGGGCGCTGTAAACATTACACCTAAGGACATGTCTAACGTATCGGTGAAGCGATTCCAAAATCCATTCTTCGCATAAAAAGTTATTTAATTGGTGAAATCCGTCTCGTCAACTACCTTTGTCAAGTCTGTGGAACCTTGAAAAAGTAAGTATTATTTTAGTTTTAGGTTTCATGAGTCTTGTATAGATAAAATATACATGAATGGTATGATTTAACAGTTGACGCATTTTCTAACCTCAATTATATAGAAGGTAGATTCTCTCAGACGTTTTTTCGTCATGTCCGTGGATTCTTGTTGTCCACGGATGTGACAAAATATCCACGGCCGTGATTCTGTTGATTTTAAGAATGCTGTGTAACAATGTTTATTGATAATTTTAGGTTTCAAATGGCCAAAACGAAAAAGATAATTAGTCGACAATTGGAAAAAAGGAGGGAGGCTAAGAAAATGAGTATGAGACGAGCTAGAGAAAAAATAAGAAATGATCCGGTCCGTCACGCTGAGGAAAAAGCAAAAGATAGAGATCGTAAAAGAAACAGCCGGCGAAATATTCAACACTTGAGTGAGAGAGAGCAAAAGTTCGGAAAGATTGGATCCTGTCAGAAAAAAGCTACTTTTTGCAGAAGTTATTGAGCAACAAATGAGGCAAAACTTTGTCAAAGAAAAAAAAACATGAAAAGAAAATGTGTTTTTCATCATTTATTAATGGCGATCTAATTAAAAAGAACAAATTTTTGACTCATGTCCGTAGGCTTACTTCATTTAAGATTCAGATACGAAATTGTAACATAACTATGGAAAAAAGATTTTAAAAGGAACAGTGAAGGTGAGAGAGTTTCTAGAAAAAGACGAGAATAGTCTTCTCTCATCTGGGAAAAAAGAAACAATAACAAGAAATACAAATAAAGAACAAAAAAGGTGCCTTAACGATACCTTACTAAACCTACATAAAAAGTTTGTTGCCACTTATCCTCAGTTTAGGAAGATTAGTTACGCAACATTTTGCAAATTTCGGCCTTTTTGGGTGGTAATTCCCAATTATAAAAGCAGAGATGCCTGCTTATGTAAGCAACATGCCAAATGGCTCTTTTAGTTGAAAGTTTGAAGAAGCACAAAATTTTCTATCAATTGACGATCAGTCATTCTTTGACATGTGTAAATTGGTTCCCAACAGTATCCCTGTATTCAAGGGAACACTAAATTCACACCAAATAGTGTGGCATATCAGTGAACCGCAAACACTATTTGTGAGACGGTTAAGTTGCTTAGAATGTTCAACTACTTGCAAGCATTACCATTTAGGCAGCCTTACATTTAAGTCTGGTTCAGTTAACGGTATTAATCTCGAAAAGAACCATACAGAAGATGGTGTTTCTCAATCTGTCATTTTGCCTCAACGTGTACACTATGAAGACGTTTACGGATCTGACACTGACACAACCTTGAAAAAGCAATTGAGAAGTGCTAATAATTCGTAGTACTTATAAATATTTTTCATACCTTTACGTTTCTTAACTTAGGGCAGCTCTTGTATTTTGCATAATTAAACGAATTCAAACGTTTTGGTTGTTAAGCTGTCATCATCCAATACTCCACATTCCTGCCCTATTTCATCCTAAGGTGGTTACGGAAAGAACTTAAACTTTAGCTACTCAATAAGACGCGTAGGGTGACTAATGATAGTTCGAATTCACTTCAGGTTCATATAGATTTTACACATGCAGTAGGTGCCCTATATAATTGCATTTTGGATAGATATGACAAAAATACAACTGCTTTGTCACGTCTGTGGTCAAGAACATCACGTCCGGGGGCAGTGAGTTTTATTTTTTTTAATTTACAGGCGAAAAAAATTATATCTAGCGTGACACCTAGTATTTCTTTGAAACTTATCTTGGGACCAACAAAGCTACAAAAAAATATACAGGGTGTCCGCAAAGTTGGGGTTTTCCTTTACACGACGTGTAGATCTTGAAAACATAAACAATTTTTCTTAGTACCATATACACCAATGTCTTAAGGGAACCGAGATAAAGGGCTCTGCAACATCAAAAATATCTGAATACCGTCCTGTAGCCGCGACATCCCCGAGTGGTACTAGGACACTAGCTCAACCCGACGACAGAACTGGGTCGGGGTCAGTGTGTCAGGTCAGTATGCAACCTTCAACCGACGGTTACGTTCACGCGTGTAGAGGTAATCGCGTAGACGAGAATCCCTCAACAAGCACTAGAGACGTGGCTAGAGAAGTGAAAGTATCAAAAACTAAAGTGTGGCAAACGCTGCGTAAAGAGGGACTGTATCCGTTTCACGTCCAACGTGTACAAGCCCTTCAATCTGGCGATTTTCCAGCAAGAGTGCGGTTTTGTGAGTGGTTGTTGCATCAACATGACAATAATCCGGACTTTTTGAAGTGCATATTGGTGACAGACGAATCTACGTTCACGCGTAATGGGGTGAATAACTTTCGCAACACTCATGTTTGGTCAGTAGAAAATCCGCACGCTGTCCGTCGGGCACATTTTCAATAAACATTTTCGGTGAATGTTTGGGCTGGCATGGTGAACGGTATGCTCATTGGACCATTTATTCTCCCAAATCGATTGGACGGGATGCAATACCCAGACTTATTACGCAACATTTTGCCTTCCTTGTTTGCCTGCGTCTGCTCGGTAGCGCATCAGCTGATTTCATTTTCTGTTGGAGCGGTATGATTTCGGGCAGAGACGTACTTAGCCCTTCTCGTCAACTGGAGAGTGAGTACTTTTTTCTTTATTTTTTTTACTTGGCCGCCCTCGTTTTACTACACATTACCTTTGTTATTTCAAGGGTAGTTATTTCTGAAAAGGAAAACCCCAACTTTGCGGACACCCTGTATATGCATGATGTAGTTTTATTATTTTCAAAACTGGCTACTGAATCTTCCAATTTATCAAGAAAGACCCTATTATTTGTTTTTGTTTTTAGTCTGACGAGGAAGGTGAAACTTTACAGCTTGTGATAGATGGTTCTCAGCAAAAATTTGTTGCTCATGTTCCAGTACCAACCCAGCAAGACATTGAGCAAGCTTTGTTAAGGAAGAGAAAACAGGAGCTTCTCGAAAAATATGGAATACAAGAAAATACTTCGTAGTATTAGTATGATAAATGATTTTATTTAATTCTAGAATACAAGCATTTTACATACCTGTCCGTAACTTCTACGAATAATCGCACGTCAACGTATCCATATTTTGTTTCAAAATACCTCTACATATTAGTGTAAATTCTAAAACAATATCACACAATTTTCGTTTGTTTGCTTTTTCTCTGCAAAATAAATTATCATAATGAGGGAAATTGTTCCTTAATGATGTACATTTGCTATAGGGTTTGATTCTACAGGTCAGTCTATGAAAAAAAGATCATATCAGCTAAGTTCAGAAAGGCACATTATATTCTGATTATATATTTTCTGATTTTTTCCAGAATTTCTACAACTCCACTGATATTTTCCCTGAGATAAGAAATAATCCACAGATACTTCTCCATGTAAATTCGATTACATAGCTGTTTGAAAATGGTGAACCGTATTTTTCTCATCAGAATTATCTTGTTAAAATAAGGAAGTATGCATTACTTCTCAGGTAATTTTTTACATAGTATTTTCGGTTTTCTTCGTTAAATTATGTATTTGTACTCCAAAGCCAAATAAGAGATTTTTCATTTTTTAACAATCTGTAGAAAATAAAATCATTCGGGATGCAGGTTATCAAGAACTATTTGTAAAAGGACCTGAGGTATCAGACCCTGAAATATTACATCATTGAGAAATACATACTTTATGCATCATACTAATGTATGTTGTTTTTTGATGTATAATCGGCAAGAAAACTATGTAAACTATTATAATAGGTGATGAATAAAAAATAAATCCCATCTCTATTAAGTGATGCTCCATGTACTAACCTAAGAACTATCAGTAAGTTTGGTATGTTTATGGCTTGACCTGTCTGCCAAGAAATAAAAATTACAGCAATTGCCGACAACAATTACGTTAAGTTCTACAAAGCTTGCGTGAAGGAAATATTTTATGATTACTCAGCAAAAAAATGGCGTCGCAACGCTATTAGTTCATAAAGGATTATGTTTGGAACAAGTTAGTCCCTTTGAGCTAGCTATAAACACGTATAACAAAATATTAAAGCTGTCTATTCAACTAAACAGGCTCACACACAATTAGTATATAGTCCATAGTCCCCATCCATTTGATAACGCTAACGCTAGTTTCTTTCACGCCCTAAGTATCGACCATCTGGCATCACTCCAGCCATGTTACTATAACATATTTGTGAGATGCAAGGAAGGGTTAAGTCGCCGTTGCATTGGATCGTCCATATAGTCTCGTTCTATATGTATTCTTCTTAGTTATAAGGGCAAATGTACGGGTAAATCTTTGATGTGTGAAATATGTACTGATAGGTACCTAAAATTACTGTGGTTGGTAGTGTATAAATATACTGCCCCGAAAAAAAAAACAGATATACCATTCCCCACCACCTTCAACCACTACAACAAATTTTCTGAAAATGATCAGGAGCCTCTGAACCGTGAAAAAACGACGTTTGAGCAATATTTATTTTTTTTCGTATTTTTGCCCCTAGCTCCGCCACCATTGGACCAATTTTCAAAAACTACAAAGCTCTGTTGTCCTTCATACAGCAGTAACCTTGTGCGAAAATGTCTCCCAAATCCGAGCAGTACTTTCCAGGTTATAGGCCATCCAAAGAATGGCAGATAGACAGACCGACGGAAATGAGTGACGTTTTTGAAACACCTCATTTTTGAAATTTTTCGCGATTACAGAACTTCCTCACCAGTAAGCGTGGGAAGTAAAATCAAGTTTGATCATGGTGCGAACTATATTTCACCGAATTGTTCAAGTGACATTTTTTATATACATACGCTCACGTTTTGTTTAATATTTTAGGCAAAAGTATCTATCACTGACTATTCGAAGATATTAAGGGCCGTATCGTCAGTCGTTCTTACAATTATTGTAGGACACCTTTACGGCCTACTTGATTTTTATATTTCCTTTCCAAATTTTTACTTTTCCGAGACAGTGTCAGCGCTCTCCTACTAAGATGTTATGCTTTCTTTTTGAAATTTATAAAATGACAGGCTGATAAAACGGATGTTAAAAAAATAAAAGCATGAACAATTTGATTCAACTAGATATTTGTAACATAATCTCAAAATAGAGCGCTGACACGGAATAATTCAGAGGGCTGAGTTATTTCTAGATTTCTACTGTTCTGCGTCTGGGTTAGCGCTCCTATTGTACGGTTATGTTTTCTTTTTGAATTGTAGGAAATTTCAGGCTGATAAAACGGATGATAAAAATCAAAACTATACCCTATTTCACGAGTATCCATCACGGTAGAATGACAGCCGATTATCTAGTTATATCTCAAAATTCCCCATATTGGCAGACACATAATTCTGACGGATCCGTCAACGTCAGGTAGTCAGAGTCGTATTTTGTTTTTTTTTGTACGCTACAGATTCATGTACAGGTCGGCAAATCCAGCTTGAGCCACGAGATGTGCAGAAAACAGAGTGAGACGGTGGATGTCTGAGAGAAACGGTAATAGCCGACGGATATAGAAGTACAGTCGACGCGGCAACCTCAGTTAATTACCATGAAGACGAGGACGACAACCACGAGGAGGCCGTGGAAGTCGCAGCCGAAATCATGATTAGTCGACCACCTGGCCAGGAGACGGATCACCCCTCCAGTCCAGAGGAAATCCGTCTGATCATCAGCAGGTTAAAGGTCAGAAAGGCGCCGGGAAGGGACGGCATCAACAACAGGATGCTGAAGAACCTTCCCTCCAAAGGCATTGCTGCGCTCACCAACATCGCCAATGCCACTCTGAGACTTAACCACTTCCCGCGGCGGTGGCGGGAAGCTCAGGTTATAATGCTCACCAAGCCAGGCAAGGACCGGAATTTGCCCCAGAACTACCGGCCCATCAGCCTGGTTTCCTCGATGGGCAAAGTAGTCGAAAAGGCTATCGCCGTTCGACTAGAGAAGCAGGCAGAAGAACTGCAACTTCTCCCCCCAGAGCAATTCGGCTTCAGATCCTCCCACAACACGGAACTCCAAGCGCTACGACTGACAGAAAACATCACCAGCGGCTTCAATCTCCAGGAGGCAACCGGCCTCGTCCTGCTGAACGTGGAACGAGCCTTCGATCGAGTTTGGCACGATGGACTCATCGCCAAAATGGAAGCCGCCGGAATCGATGCAAACATGTGCCAACTGATCCAGAGCTATCTAACACAAAGATGGTTCACGGTGAAGATTGGTACATGCCATTCAACAAGACGACAGCTGGAAGCAGGCGTGCCCCAGGGGTCAGCCTTAGCCCCCCTGCTCTACAACATCTATACTCACGATGTACCGAAGACAGCTGACACAATGCTGGCCCTATATGCAGACGACACTGCTATAGCCGCCAAGCATCGACGACCCGAGATCATCCGTAGGAGACTACAGGATGAACTGGACCACATCCAGGACTGGTGCGTGAAATGGAAAATCCGCATCAACGTCCAGAAGACGCAGGCAATCTTCATCCAACGAAGAAGGATTGCAAGACCTCTCGAAGCATCCATCTTCGACGAAGATATCCAGTGGAGCGACAAAGTCAAATATCTGGGGATCGTATTTGACAAGTCCCTCACCTGGAAAGCCCACATAGAAGCTGTCATCGCAAAGACCAGAGCAACCATGGCTCAACTCTACCCATTACTGGGTAGACACAGCCGGATGCCGCTAGCGACTAAGCGACGGCTGATCAAGGCCATCGCCAGTACCCTAGACCAAGGTCCCAGTTGGCACCCGCTAACTGGAACCTTGACTAGGAGACTAGGAGAATCCGCGGTTGCTCTCCCCCCCCCGAACAATATTTGATGTATAACAGTGAAAATTGGTATACAATGGTTTTTTGGTACGAAAATACGAACCATGGGTATAGTTTTACTGTAGCCGCTAGAGGGCGCTCTCTACTGTACCTGTAGTGTATTAAAATGACCGAAAAATTTTTCTTAGTGCAATTTTTTGCGTTTTGAATAAAAAAACTGATACTTCGCACTTTTCAACATAAAAAAGCTCTCTTGTGAATTTTTGTTATAGTTAGCCGTTTTTGAGATATTTCGATTTTTAAGGTTCGATGCATTTTTAATTATTTATGGGAAAATAATATTTTTTTTTCATTTTCGATTTGGGCATTACAAGTAATTAAGATGATCGTTTAGATTATGTTTTTAAACATAGCAATAATTCCTAACTCCAAATAAACACAAAAAAACAATATTGATTTGTTTAATTCTCCAATATTATTTTTAACAAATTAAATTAATTATTTACAACTAAAATGCTATTGGATAGTTAGGAGAAACATACAAAATCTAAAGTAGTTGCTCAAAATGTAAACCCAATTGTTCAATACACAATTCACATCTACGAATGATCGAACGTGGTATAGCATTATTCAAATAAGGCCTTATTTCATCACATGCATTCCTGATTCTGTCTATTAGCATATCTTTTGTGGTTACGGGAGTCTGGTACACTTTTTCTTTTAGAAATCCCCACACAAAGAAATCTAATGAATTTAGGCCAGGGGATCGTGGAGGCCAGGCGACTAGTCCTCCACGGCCGATCCATCTTTCTGGATAATTTTCGTCCAGCCAGTTTCTAACTATTTCGAATAATGAGCTGGACAACCATCAAGCTGGAACCAATAACGTTAAAAAGTCAATATCTCGATAATTTTTAGAAGTAGGCTGTGCCTGCAAATATTTTTGAAATTGAAAGCAGAATAAGGTTAAACGTCGATTAGTTGACAGTTAGTTTTGTTGTCTGTTGAAACCTGAAACGTTTTACTGCAATTGTGAATGCACGAAATTTAGTTTCTCTTACCTGTTTTTTTTGTAAGTTTTATAAAAATGCCATTTTTATTCTCCAATCAAGAGTTAGCGGATATTCATTTTGTGTATGGCTTTGTAAATGGAAACGCAGCAGAAGCAGCCAGAGAATACGCACGAAGATTTCCAAACAGACGACATCCAACTCGCTCAGTATTTGTAAGAGTGCATCGCCAAATAATTGAAAATGGTTTTGGAAATCCCCAGAGGGATCAAAGCATAAATGTTCGTCAGCGCAGATTTACCCGTATGATTTTTCGTGACTTTGATAGGGATCCGACCACAAGTGCTAGGAGAGTTTCTGGTGCCTTGGGAATTTCAGCAAGCCATGTTCACCGTGTTCTTAGAAATGACCATAGACGTCCTTACCATTTGCAACCTGTGCAAGGACTACAGCCAGGGGACGGAAAACGAAGAATCACATTTTGTCAGTGGATTCTTGATTGAACTGATAATAATAGGGAGTTTTTAAGTAACGTTTTATGGACCGATGGGTCATGCTTCACTGGACGTGGAGTGGTAAATTTTCGTAATCAACATATTTGGTCGCATGAAAATCCGCATGCAGTTCGGGAAAGAAACTTTCAGCATGAATTTAGTGTGAACGTGTGGATTGGTATCTACCGTAATCGACTATTTGGACCCTACCTTTTGCCTGCAAGGTTAAATGCTGCGATCTTCTTGGAATTTTTAAATGCTGAACATGCAAATATGTGGGATGATGTTATGTTAGATTTAAGAAGATTGGCCTGGTTCCAGCTTGATGGTTGTCTAGCTCATTATTCGAGAATAGTTAGAAGCTGGCTGGACGAAAATTATCCAGAAAGATGGATCGGCGGTGGAGGACCAGTCGCCTGGCCTCCACGACCCCCTGACCTAAATCCATTAGATTTCTTTGTGTGGGGATTTCTAAAAGAGGTCTAAGAAGTGTACCAGACTTCCGTAACCACAAGAGATATGCTAATAGACAGAATCAGGAATGCATGTGATGAAATAAGGCCTTATTTGAATAATGCTATACCACGTTCGATCATTCGGAGATGTGAATTGTGTATTGAACAATTGGGTTTACATTTCGAGCAACTACTTTAGATTTTGTATGTTTGTCCTAACTATCCAATAGCATTCAAGTTGTAAATAATTAATTTAATTTGTTAAAAATAATATTGGAGAATTAAACAAATTAATATTCTGTTTTTTTGTGTTTATTTGGAGTTAGGAATTATTGCTGTGTTTAAAAACACAATCTAAACGATCATCTTAATTAATTGTAATGCCTAAATCGAAAATATTATTTTCCCATAAATAATTAAAAATCGAAATATCTCAAAAACGGCTAACTATAACGAAAACTCACAAGAGAGCTTTTTTATGTTGAAAAGTGCGAAGAATCATTTTTTTTTATTCAAAAAGCAAAAAATTGCACTAAGAAAAAAATTTCGGTCATTTTAATACACTACAGGTACAGTAGAGAGCGCCCTCTAGCGGCTACAGTAAAACTATGCCCATGGTTCATTTTGTCGTACCAAAAAACCCTCGTATACCAATTTTCACTGTTATACATCAAATATTGTTCGAAATATTTAAAAAAAAACTATTTTAAAAAGTAAATTTAAACACCCTGTATTTCGGGAGCCACGCATTTTTCGACCCATGTTTATATAGACTTTATGCATTAATTTTAAAAGTTCTATCGAATCTTAAAGTTATGCAACAATAAACTGAAACACCCTGTATAGGTAAGAGGACTTGAAACTCTTGATTTTTCGAAAACAAGAGTTTCAAGAGAACCCAGCAGACCCTCTATCGAAGATCGCTTAACGACACCGATAGAATGTGCGAGGTAAAGGGAACCAACCCGGCGTTCCCAGAGACTGAAACACATGAGGAGACGTTGTAGCAGACCGCAGGTCACGCACAACACATGGCCTACCGAGACACTGATGAGTCGGGCCACGCGGAGGTTAGGGTTTAGTGGGTATTAGGTGGTCTCCTCAAGACAACCTGGAGTCCCACACACGCCGTAGCTCGGGCTATGGTATGGTGCGTAAACGCATTCCCCCCTCACCAAAAAAAAAACCTCAGTTACGCTTCCTTTTTAATGCGTTTGATGGTACTCATACTGACACCTGTAGCTGCAGAGACCCGTTCTTGTATCTATAATTTAAAATAGTTTTGAATAAAAAAGACCCACTTTGTACACAGGCTTTGAGATGCGATTCAACCAAGATGTTAGGTCTCCCCGCTGCTCAAATGGGCAAGTAGTTTGTGAACAATACTATGTCATTTATATATATATATATATATATATATATATATACAGTAATGACAAAAGTATATAGTCAAATTAATATTGTGGTGTATTTCTTTTTTAACTTGTTTTATTAATACACCAACCGGTATACATAATTCGTTATAGCAGAATACTCACTTGTACATAAATAAATTCATTAGACTCCCTTTCAATAAAAAATTAATTGAAAAACACTGGAACTATGAAGGACAAAAATATATAGACAAAGCAAAACAATTATAGAAAATAGAAGCAAAGTTCATTGAATTATAGAAAACCAACCATTTTTGTGTTAATTTGTAGCATAACCATTATTATCCGTCACCGCCTGGCATCGTCTCGGCATAGATTGTAGAAGTTTCTTGATATAGGATTCATCAATCTGTCTCCACTTTTGCTTTAAAGCGGCAAAAAGTTCATCCTTGTTTGAATAATGTTTATCTTGTATTTGCTTATCTAAGTATTCCCATAGATTTTCAATGTGGTTTATATCGGGAGACTGTGCAGGCCATTTGAGAACTGTTTTTTTTTTCATCCAGAAAGAATTTCTTTGCGAGATTTGAAGTGTGCTTCGGGTCCATTATCTTGCTGGAAGATTGATCTTAAGGGTATATTGTCTTCCATATAGGGTAACATGACATGCTTTAGTATGTCTGTGTATACAAACTTATCCATAATGCCATCTATTATATGTAAAGGTCCCATCCCAAACCCCAAAAAGCACCCCCAAACCATAACAGACCCGCCTCCATGTTTGACAGTAGGCAAAGTGTCTTTGGGGTTCAATCTTTGTCCACTAGGACGTCTAACGTAATGAACACCACCTGATCCACTTACTTTTATTAATCTAACTGATCTAGCATTTAGTTTTCTACGCCGACCACTTCTCTTAGAGGCTTCCAAGATACCTTTTTGTTTATATTTGTTCAATATTGCCCAAACTGCTTTACGCTTCAGCTTTAAATTTTTGGCAATGTCGACTTGACGTTGACCATCTTTGTATAACTCAATAATCTTAGTTTTCACATCGAAAGAAATTTCTGGACCTCGCGGCATGGTCTTAAAATCACTCAACTTATTCCACAATACTTGATGAACACAAACTAATCCTCTTCTGACACGAAACTATACTAAACTAATGTTGAAAAGAATTTGTCTACATATTTTTGTCCTTCATAAAATACGGCTTATATTCAGACTTGTATTGTGTTCATTGTAGATAATGTAAAAACAAGGAATTGAGTTTTTCTACTAATAACGCATTTGTTTATGAAGCAATGAAGTATGAATTCGTTTTCTAAAGGTATTCAGGTAAATATTCATATTTGTCTATATACTTTTGTCCATTACTATATATATATATATATATATATATATATATATAGGTGAAAAATTAAAGCTTCCTCTTTTTGTTGGGTACTTCGACAAAATTTAAGCAAGGAGGACTCTTTATAGTTTTTTAATCTCTCTAGCTTTCAATGGTCTTTGCAATCATCATCAGGAGAGTAGTATGTGAGGATGTTGCTAAATGTTATTTACGTTACGACAATGACCACGTCTCAAGATATATATATATATATATACTCATCACGAAGGCTAAAGATAATTTGACGATAATTTGAAATCTTTCTGTGATAAAGTGCTGTATTGTACTTTCATTAATGGTTAAAACTATATGCAAAATTGTTGCTTAAATTTTCGAATCTGCATAATAATAATAATCATAATCATAGTAATCATCGCAATAGTAATTGTAATTTATTGTAATCGTAATTATACTTACTCTGTGTATGAATCTCAATACCGAGGCAACAATTTCTAGGCTTTGACCACTTAAAACTTTATTTGCAACTTTACTTTCCATTTTTCAGGACCTTCGAGTATAAATTAAAACGACCTATAGCTAACGCAATTAAAATTTTTACTGGTGCTGTACCCCCGATGCTACCTTGATCGCTGCTGGTTGGTACCGGGGTGTCCCCACTAAATTCCGCCGTGTCTACCGCGCATCTGACCTTGGGAGACCAAGCTAGATTTGTCAAACTGTACTTGCGAACAGCTCTTTTATTTAGAAAAGTTCATTTGCATACAAAAAACAAAACGCGACACGTTTTACTAGATTTATACCTGATTCATTACTGCCAACGTTGCAGACTAACACAAAAATGTCACTTGCTGATCAGCTGTTCACCTCAATAGACGTCAAAGCGTGATGGATACTCGTGGGATAGGGTCTATGAACATTCGGATGCAAATAGATATTTGTAACATAACCTCAAAACAGACGCAGGAAAAACTATGAAAATCAAAGAGCCCATAAAGGCGTCCCACAGTTGTAGGAGCGACTGACGATACGGCCCTAAATCTGAACCCATAAGGGAGATCAAGATGAAGTATAAACAGAAATAAAACTTAGTGTGTAGTTATATCATTCTACTTACTGTTAGAAGGCAACTGTGTGTAACTTTCCTATTTTCAAAAATATCACATTGCTTAGTTGTTTTTACCCTTTTTAGATGTTACAATAAAAATTGTGTTTAATACATGTTGCAGGCTCACATATCGAAAACCATTTGTGGCCTTAATTACAAGGTTCTACATTTAAAAAATCATCGTATTTAGCTAGCAAATTATGACATGTTGATTATGCTATTTGAAAATCTCTTCACATTTGTGACACCAGTATCTTCTTGATATCGAAACTGTTACAACATGTAGACTGGTGGAAATATGAAACTATAAAGTTTTGAAATTATCTTGCTCAGCAGCTGACACCTGCTCAGGGGACATTGATCACCTGTTGACATTAGAATCAGAAATATAATTTTTTTAGTATTTCACTAATTATTCTTTTGACTACTAACCACATTCTTCTTAATAAGCATTGAGCTACGAACCTACAATTACTCCTGCTTTGCATCAACAGTTTACATATAGAATAGTAATGGGTTCTAGGAGTCAGAAGGTTTGTTACACTTTCTTTCGTTGATTTTAAATACTGAACTCGCATATTAAGCATTTGAATGCTAGATTTTCTTTTACATTATAAGTAGATTATGAAAATGTTAAAGAGGGTAATGTTGACCTTGATTTCAATTCGAAAATACCACTATTATCAAGTATTCCGATAATTACCAAACTTTTCACACTCTCAATAAAGAGTACTTTTACCATGGTTATTTTTATATAGAGATGGTATTTTGGATATCATTTTATAATTGCATGCATGTTTTGGTGATCGTGCTTGTATGAAATATTGCTATTGTTTTTCAATCACCTTACATAGGTAGAAATACGTCTATACAGGGCGTTCGGAAAAGTGGTGGCAGATATTTCAATACCTGTGATTTAGTAACTAATATTTCTAAATCACGGCTGTTACCAAATACCGTGAAAATTCATATCGTGATCACAACTTTGGTAACTAGGCGCTTCACGGCAATGGCGCTAATACTTGAATGTGTATGGAATGCGAATGCGCTCGTGACGATCCATTAGATGCAAAAATTGCAAATTACTTCCAAAAAGTATGTGTGCGATCAATTATGCATTATATTTTCTGCACGTCACTACACACAAAACTTTTAACAAATATGAGTAATTATGGCTTTACATCTCAATGTACCTGAACTGATTATTGTGCGATACTTTACCATGACCGATCAGCGGAACTCACCCATCGTTATTCGAAAGTCGTGATTACGTCACGCTTTTAAATCGCTAATATCAGAAAAGTAACGGTATCAGATTTCACAGATATTAAAAAATAACGACAACAGCTATTTCTAGTTCGGAAAGTCGATACCAACCTTTTAAGGGGCGATATGACACCTTATGTGGAACAAAATGAGTGACATATACGTTAGTACAAAGTCGAACCATTTTTGAGTTACGCGCAATTTTGTGAAATCCTAGAAAAAGTCAAAATCATGTGATAAACCAACGCTTGTTCAATGATGAAGAGCGAAGCCTTTGTTCTCTTATTTTGGTCATTTGTCTTGCTGTGTATTCTCCCTAGACAAATAACACCAAGTTATCAAAAGATCGCGTTTACGTTATAAAATACAGTGTCCCATTTCAATTCCCCCACCTAAATATGTATTTCGTAAACTGCGCATTCTAGAAAAAATCGTTTCAAACAAAAGTTGTAAGGTTGAAAGGTCGCAAAATGATAGTAACAATGACCTTGATTACCGCCTTTAAGGTTCTTTCAAGGTCCAGTGAATATTTTGAAATGGAACCCGCCTTTTTCCCATTAGAATTAAAAAGAGGAGCAAATTTTACGTCTGAGCATCACCTTGACCATTGCCTTCAAGGCCATTTAGAAGTCAAATCAAGGCATCAAAAGAAATTTGTTCTAGCAAAAATGTTCGACAACACAGAGTGAGGTTTGTGGTCTGAGGTCAAGGTCACATTTGGACGTAATTTTTTCTGCTTTTTCTATTTCCAATATATAAATGTTTCCTTGTTGACTCGACCTTGAAGCGCATAGTCACTTTTGTGTGTTCCTACAAACCTTACAACTGCGCTGTCGAACATTTTTGTAAGAGCAACTTGTTTGCGATGTCTGGATTTGGCCTTGAAATGGCCTTAAGGACAATGGTCAAGGTCATGGCCAAGAGTACAATTTGCTCTTCTTTTCAATTCTGGTGTGAAATAATGGGGGTTATATTTGAAAATATTCACTTGACCTTGAAGTAGTAAAGGTCATTTGTCAAGGTCACCATAAATTTGTCCTGGCGAAACTTTACAACTTTTGTTTGAATCTTCTTTTTCAGGCAGTTTTCGAAATATTTAGAGAGATTAAAATGGAACACTGTGTTTAATGTTGGTTTACTGAGTGGTTCGATTTTCCAGAGGTATCATGGCTTTTCGAACAAATTTATGAAAAAATTGGGCAACAGTGGAATTTATAATCAATGAAAAAACTTACTCCACTTCTGCCCTTTTTTATGGTATGTCGTGCATAGTTATACACTATATATTTTTCCTCAATAATCCAAAATATTAGATGAAGCAGAATGTGATCGAAACTACAAAAAAAACAAGACTATTCGTGAAACAGAGCACTTGACAAAATTGTTATTTTTTATGTATTTTTGCCCCTGTTTCGTATTCTTATGGTAGCACCCGGTTTACTAGAAGCGATTCGGTTTCACAATAGCATGTAGCATTCTTATAGATTCACTGGGAAGATACGGCAACTGTGTGAACTCAAAACATTGCAAAAACATTAAATTTAATATATAGATTTTCAATTCACATTTTCAAGAACATTACAAAATCTCAGAGCTGACAGCACCGCCCAGAAGTACAAAATTGTGATACACCATTTCCTTCGACCGAAATCCTCTTTAGAAGTCGTTTCGTCTTATAAGGGACAAGTACACAAATAAAATTCAAGCGTGAGTTAGACATGTGTTTGCAATATTTTGAATTTGAGTAGTTGTCATATCTTCCCAGTGAATTTTTAGAAAAGCTACACTGTACTATGAAACCGAATCACTCTTCATATAGTCACTACTGCTACATGAATTCGAAACAATGACACGAACATGCAAAAGAAATAACACTTTTTATTTTATCGGGTGAATGAATTATTTTGTGAATAGCAAGTGCATTGTTTCACGAAAAGTGGATTTTGTTTTTTTGTTATTTTGATAACATTTTGCTTGATCTTATATTTTAGATTATTGAGGAAAAACTTTTGGTGGTATCGTTTCATATGATATGCCATAAGGAAGAGCAGAAGAGGATAATATTTTTCAATGACTTGAAAATACAGTGCCAAATTTTTCCACACATTGGTGCGAAAAGCCACGAAACACCGGAAAATTAAACTATACAGTAAACCAATATTATTTTTATAATGTTGTCACATACTTTCGATAATTTGGAAACTGGTTTTATATGAGGAATATCATCAAGAAAATGATAAATATAAGGGAACAAAGGAGTTGTTCTTCGTTATTGCTTTATCGCATGAATTTGGCATCTTTTCAGGATTTCACAAAATTGCGAGTAACTCAAAAACCATTCAAATTATTACCTCTTAAAAGTTGGTATTCACGTTGCTAACACCCTGTATAGAAGTGTAAAGACCTAATTAACAAAATGCGGTTATACTATACCTTAAAACTGATTTAATAAAATTCTCCTTTTGTTGATTACTTATCCTAGATGAAGGAAATCCTTCTTGAGCTAAAAGTGAATTTAACCACCTACTTAAATTATCACAGTATTTTTTATTCAAAGCCAGAATAACATCACCGAAAATGTCTACTGAAGATCTTGGGGCCGTCGTTCCTGAAACATAACCATGTTAATGGTACATATTAAGCTAGTACGCGATAATAATTTATAATTGAAAACTCCTTCCTCTCCATGATTTCAACACGTTTGTTCTATATCCTTATCAAATAGTGGCTATACCAATAGGAATGGTGGAAATCCGCCGGTCGGCTTCACTAACAATTATGTTAACGACTTAGCCAAGCACTTAGACTATAGACAACCATTGTTCTGTGCGCAAATGCTATTCTGTACCCGTTTACAGTGTATTATGCGGTGAAAACATGACCTTGTCCCTTTAAACGTGGGGTATTTGGGGGTTAGGTTATAGCACCAATCAGACAAATATGTCACATGGTAATCAGCTGTTCACGTCAATAGACGTCGAAACGTGAAGTATCGTGAAAAACATGTTACTTCTAAGGACGGATTGCGAGCGGGCACCTCCTAAGGCGCCCAAGTCTGCCATTTTTCTAATAAAAAGGTATATATTGCTGTGTCCAGGTGTAAAAATTATCGTGCTAGACCTGAATCGTGAGACGTGCGCCCCCTTAGACGTATCCCACTCCCCGCTCTGCAATTGTCACACGAGCATTAACAGAAGCGATGCTTAATTAAGTGCTGAAGCCTCGTGAATCGCCGAATACCACTCCCCCCTCCCGCCGTTGGTTACCTTTCTAACAAATCTGTATTTTTTCCATCAACTGTTTAGTTTGATCTAGAACTACACTAGCACCTCATAGCGGCAGCAAAAAACACAGCGACCTATGAGCGGATCGTCCTTGATTTGGCGGTTCGCTCTTAGATGGCCGAAGAAGCACCTATACAGTATTGCCATGTTGTCGGAAAATACTAAGAACTTGTTATATTAATACTGTTACTGAATTAAAAGAATTGCTAAAATTCAAAGTTGTATTATTGTTTCATATTCCCTACATCTATTTCTCCGCATACATTATAAAATATCTGACTCAACACGCATTTCAGCGATCATGTTTGCTAAAATATGTACATCAGATCTAATATCTAATGCAGTTTCTGAGAATCCAACTAATTATGGGATCCACTAGTAAATGTGAAAGAATTATTAGAATACCTGGTACCTTTTGTCACTGCTCTGATCTATATATCTCCAAGGATATTTTCCAGCATGCAACGTACTAAATATAACTGATGAATATCTATCCCCCATCAATAAATGTCTCAACAAAAGTAAATTTGTAGTAACAGTAAATGTCAAGCCAAATAACAAACCGTGATTGGACACCACGTTTTTGATTTGGCCAGTATTTCTCTAATTTTATTTGCCTTGTTTGTCTTCTTTTGATATAACCACCATTTGTCTGTACTATACGACTTTCTTAGTTCTGGGTGTTTGATGTGAATGTCTCTGTACTTTTTTTGTACAAAAATGAGACACATACAACTGCATTTGGAACAGGGCTGTCATTGGCAACCGATAAATCGGTAAATCTGCTTTTACTGATACATGTTTTGCTCATTGGCCAAGAAAAAAGGTGACGGATAAGCACAAACAGTTGAACTTACCCAAATTCATTAGTATCCTTAATACTAAACTTTCTCCAAAAGTTTGTACAACATCTGCTTGCGAGGATTCTCGACTTTGTGAAATAAAATGGACCAAGAAACTGGCTACAGCTTTCAAAGTTTGAATTTCAGGCAATACTAAAGCCAGGATTGCTGAAACGAATGATATTTGTGTCAGGTGTAAAGTTAGCAGTCAGTTCCTGGTAACCAATTCTTCCGGGCATTCGCGTTAAGTTAGCAGCCAATTTTAAGCAACCATTTTTATGTGCCAACTACTGAGCTTATAATGACTGCACAGTACTTCTAGCTCAGCTTAGACGGCGTTAAAACGATAGTGAATGCCAAAAATATTTAGGAAGAGGTATGCTTACAGAATTGTTGCAGAATGAAAATGTATAAAGTACATCATTTATATGTGGGCGTAGAAGAACATTAATTGCTTACTGCCTGACGTAGGAGTGGTTTATATCCCCACATCATCGATAATGCAGTTTTATGCAATCTCCCACTCAGCCAGAAAAAGAGTTACAGGTTAAGTATGAATAAAAGTGTACCTTTAACTAGTAGCTATAATGTCACGTAGATCCCGTTATCTTCGCACCCGTCGAAGGACTTGATTTCACCCCTTGAATGTCAAATAAGCGGCTTTTTGCATTTCTCACCTAGCCAGAAAAGTAATACATCTTAAAACTGAATGAAAAGTATTCCTTTCAGTAGTTGCTATAAGTATAAGGCCACACAGGTCTCGTATTCTTCGGACCTGTCGCAAGTATTTTCTTCACCCATTGAAAGTCAAAAACGCTTTCACACATTTTTTGCCTGTAACTCTTTTTCTGGCTAGTGTATAAGTTACTTATCTTTAATATTTATACGCTAAATACTAACCACACTGGAACAGGGCAGAAGTATCAATGCCGCCTCTATTGATTAAATGAGGAACCTTTTTGACTAAATTGGCCAACAAGGAGAAAAATCCCTCTAAAACATCGGCCTTCTCTGATAATTGATTGGTTGTGCTATACTGAGCGCACATTTGTAACGTTACATTCACAATTTCGTGCAGAAGTTGTTGGTTCATTGAGGTCAACTCATCTTCTCTACCAAATAATATTAAAATCTGAAAGTAAAGGACACAACGTTAATTTCACATGTTTTTAAACTGCACAGGATGTTTTTAGGCTATTTTGTCTTTTAATGATTTTTGAAATCCCTGTTTCGGAGATAGAGGCCGCTAAAGAACGCCGGTTTTGTCAAATATCTCTAGTTCAATATTGTATAATCCAACGAAATTAGGACAGCATAGTAACTAATTGGGTCTCACATAATGGTGTGGTTTGCCAGCGACGGACTAGCACTATTGCTGAAAATCCATATCCGGAGGTTTTTCGGGTCGCTAATTACAAAATCATCAGAATTACTGTATTTTCAAAATGGTGGAACCAGTATATCAGAATGATTCATTCATGAGTGTAACTACTTATTAAAAATACAGGGTGGACTATTAAATTGAACAGATTTAAAAAAATCATAGAAAACAATTACAAAGCGTAGGAGGGATAATTTATATCTTTAATAAAGTAGACACATGGGAATTTTATATTATTGCGATGTGAGACGCACTCCTCGAATCTCGACTTCAAAATTCGTGACAACTCACTGACACATTGCTCGTGGGATAGCGGACATTTCCTCGGAAATGATGTGCTTGAGCTGGGCAATCGTCGTCAGTTTATTGGCGTAAACGCGGCTCATCCTGGGCTCCGGGGAAGCCAGGGAATGTCCCCTAGTCCCGATATCAGTTTTCTACTAAACATTTCGATTACAACTGTCTGTTTCGCTGACGCGGATGCGTCGGCTGTCTGTTATTCGATAACCAAAATTATCCACGTCGGAATGGAGAAATACATCCCTCATACAGTGAAGTGTCTAAACCAGGGTTCAACGGCTGGTCTAACAAATCGTGTGACACTCGCCAGCAGATGATCAAAGCACACAGAACCTTCTTACAAAA
Organism: Acanthoscelides obtectus; assembly: GCA_963669975.1. Classification (NCBI taxonomy): domain Eukaryota; kingdom Metazoa; phylum Arthropoda; class Insecta; order Coleoptera; family Chrysomelidae; genus Acanthoscelides; species Acanthoscelides obtectus. Next base: position 67,665,430 of record CAVLJG010000001.1, on the reverse strand, counting down.
CCCCACTGTAGAGAACAGACAAGCTGACGTCGAGTCCAGAAACAAATACAACGAAGCGGTTTGCAATGCCAAAAATCATCAGCACGATATACAAGTTAGGTACAGGGTAATGTCGCAGCACATTGGCAGTCGGTCTTTCTAGACGCTGGCCAAGCAGATTGAAAAGAACTTCTCACACAGTAGCCATCCACCACTTACGTGTCAGGATGCAACGATTGTATCCAACTCAAAGGCCAAGGCGGAAGTGCTTGCCAAGATCTTTGCCGCCAACTCCACCATGGACGTACCCCACGACGCCCAAGTGCCGTCAATTCAAAGGGTTCCCTACACTATGCGGGAGGTAACATTCAGGCATAAGACCGTAAGACGAGAGCTCTTGCCGCTCGACATCAACAAAGCTTCTGGTCCGGACTTGATTACTGAAATTATACTGAAGAGGTGTGCAGCGGAGCTTGCTCCAGTTCTTTCGCGTCTCTTCCAGATGTCTTATGAATCCGGCACCTTCCCTGGTGAAAACTGGAAATTTGCTCATGTCCAACCCATACAAAAAAGGGTCTAAGACTGACTCTTACAGCTACAGGCCTATAGCTCTGCGTTTTGTGATAAGTAAGGTGATGGAGAGGTGCATAAATCGCGAACTTCTGGACTACCTCGAACGTCACAGCTTGATTAGCGACAGGCAGTATGGTTTCCGGCACTACCGATCCACAGGGGACCTCCTAGCTTACGTCACGAAATTGTGGAGTAAACTCATCTAGTCTTGTGGTAAGGCTCATGTCGTTGCTCTAGACATCACGAAAGCATTCGATCAGCTGTGGCACGCTGCCTTCTTAAGCAAACTTCCATCCTATGGCCTGCCAGAAAAGCTTTGCAGATGGGTGGCTGACTTTATCCCTAGCCGCACGATATCCGTCGTAACTGACGGGTTCTCCTCTTCATCCCACACTTTTTCACTTCATCAACGCGGGTGTTCCCGAGGGATCGGTCTTGGCTCCGATTCTGTTCCTCTTACATATCGACGACCTCCGTTCCTGCACGATCAACCCAATCCACAGCTTCGCTGATGACAGCACCCTACATGCAGGAATTCAGAGCGAGAAGCCCATCTCTGCCGCTGAGCTGGAAAAAAGAAGACTAGCAACGACTTCATTTCTAACGAGAGACCTGGGGGTTATCACTGCTTGGGGATGCAACAATCTTGTACAGTTCAATGCTTAGAAAACACAGTACTGTACCTTGACGAACAAAAAGCGTCCTAGTGCTCATTTGGTTTCGATGGATGGGCGAGTTCTGCCAAAGTGCCATTCATTTCGGCTAGCCGGAGTCCAGATCACCGAGGACCTGATCTGGCACGAACACGTCTCGTCAATAGCGGCAGCTGCTGGGAAAAAGCTAGGCTATTTTTTTAGGGCTAAGAAGTACTTAGGGCTGTCCGACTGACCGATAACAGTTTGGGACCATTTCGCACCGGCGAGCCGTCGGCGATCTAGCTCTCTTCTACCGCTACACCAACGGGCTTTGCTCCTCAGAGCTCTCTTCCATGATGCCGTCGCGCGATGTGCCTGCCAGACAGGCCCGCCTGACTTTGGCCTCCCATCCTAACCGTGTTGAACTTCGTACATCCAGAACTGGCCGATACTACCGCTCCTTTGTCCAGTGGGCTTCGAGATTGTGGAACAATCTATAAGAGGAACCTTTTCCCAGTTCTACTAACCTTAGGCAGTTCTGAAATCGGATTAACAAAATTTCTTTTGGATCATCATAGCAGCCGCGGTGTCTCGGCATTTAGGTTTCTGCCTGCGCGGCTGCTTCGGTATTAAAAAATAAAAAAAAGACTCGTTGGTGCTATGGGATGTCGCGCCATCTTATTGAAACCAGGCCCTGCTATGGTAGGCTTCAAGATTATGCAGTTGTGGAAATTTCGAAGAAATAGGGTCATTTTGCTTGATAACAAATCCACTCAAATAAAAAATGAGCTTTATCAGAAAAAAAATGTTGTTCAAACTTGGAAAGCGCTATAAGATTGTTTCGGCAAACGCACGGTATAGACTGTAGATGGTCGTCCTGCGGTTTGAATTCCTGCCGTACGGACGTCGCAACTAAGCTTACAGTTTCCTCTATTCACATCGACCTTGGACGCCCCGCAGGTTTCAGTGTCGAACCGGTTGACTCGAACTTTCTGCCCACGACCTGATCACATTTCCGCTAGGACATTGATTTAGATCATGTAAACTAAACTCAGAGCGAAACAGACGAAGGGAAAGAAGAGAATATTGCACGAATCTCCATTTTTGTAATAAGCCTTAACACAGTACACACGCTGCTCACTGGTGAAACGCACCATGGCGACTAAATTTCCGAGCACCAAGCTACTTATCCCCACCACCCGTGTCCCGCTCCCGCGTGCCTGTCACGAGTAATGCGGTTTTGAAATTCGTAAGTCTTTCTGGTCTACCCTGTACCATGAAAACGTGTCTGAACCAATTGAAAAGACGCTTTGGACTGTGCTTGAAGCAGCTGGGCACAACATGAAAATTGACCGGTGGTCAAATTCCAATCTTGTGCTTGGTACTATATCAGCTTATTTGTGTTATGAGCACTACTATCAACATTAAATCTAGCGGGTTAATCTAACATGGGTTAAGTCACATTCATGCTATTTTTATGTACGGAAATACAACCAAAATCAATTTTGTAGTAAAAATAATAATAAGAATTTATTCACATCAATTACATGAACAGATAATACTTGGCATACTGAAAATCATTTGCATATACTTACAGTTTTAGCTACAACTAAAATATTCGCTTGTGGAACCTCCCTGTATATAGTTACTATTATTTGCAGCATATCGTTGAGGAGGGGTTTACAATCGTCTTTTAATGTTGTCACGCCATATTTAAATATAGCACTCAAATCCTGAAACGTGGATAGTTCAAATATCTTCATTGCAGAAAACAACGCAGGTATTACCTCCATGACGTCAGGATTTCGGCAATATTTTTCCGCAATGATCCTATAGAGAGGCATAGTATTTTGCATAACTACAAGCAAAGGTTGCTCTACCTTCTCTTCTGTTTCAACATGCAATGAAATGAATAAAGACACCAAAACGCTCAATCTGGTAACTACTGAGCTAGTTATTGATGGTGTCTGGAAAAACACAGAGTGATTAAAATACAGAGGTATCATTTCTAGAGCACAAGTATGTTCTAATATAACATAAAAGATTCCTATGAACTCGGTTCCTAGAATATTTAAAATAACGGATTGAGGTTGTATTTGTAAAACGGATAAGTACCTATTTATGATTATTTTTACATGGATGTGCATCACAAGCAACTACACTCCGGCTCAAACTACGCCAGGGGTGTAGACACTGGGCATATTTTGAGCTAAACAGACGAAACATATTTTCTAAGCCAGTGACTTTATACTATTTTTAAATGAAGTATTTAATTTTGCAGAATAGTTTTTCTTGGAAAATGTTTGTCAGGTCACCACTTTTGGAGAAAATCTGACGTGCATGTTCAATAATAAGTTTAATACTTCTTATAAAGAAAACTCAAATATTACACTTTAGACAAAACACTGAAGATTGACAATGCAAACTATTAAACGTGTATGAAAGAATAGGGAAGATGGAATATTTTTATTTTGAATGATTATATGTAGAATAGTCAATATATGAGTAATAAAAGTTGTTTTGATTTAACAGTTTGTTCTCGCAACATAACGGGTGTTTTTTTTCGAGGTATAGAACTTTAAGTTGGCATTACTTTTGAAGATGGCGACCGATTTGACAGCTGTCAAGTGATTTATTCTCAGTTTGGTTTGGCAATTCATCATGAATAGACTCACGCCTGAACAACGCTTGCAAATTGTGCAGTTTTATTTCGAAAATACTGGTTCTGTGAGGAATACGTATCGCGCACTACGTCCATTTTATCATCGACAAAATCGTCCATCAGAGCAGTTAATTCGATTAACCATGGAACGTTTTCGCACGACGTTTACTCTAATTGATAACTCGCATTCCCAGAGACGCCGTACGGTGCGTACAGAAGAAGCTATTGCTACTGTAGAGCGTAGCACTGAGGACGACTCGAATGAGTCCATCCGCTATCCAGCACAGGGATTGAATCTGTGTCCATCCACTTTATGGAAGATTTTGCGGAAGGATCTTGGTTTGCGTGCTTACAAAATCCAACTCGTGCAAGAATTGAAGCCAAACGATCATCAAGCAAGGCGTAAATTCGTTGAATGGGGCCAAAACGGGATTGCCGTTGTTCCCGATTTTCATAAGCGAATTTTGTTTAGCGATGAAGCGCACTTCTGGTTGAATGGCTACGTCAACAAACAAAACTGCCGCATTTGGAGTGAAGCTAATCCTCAAGTCTATGTCGAAACACCGTTACATCAAAAAAAACTGACTGTTTGGTGCGCTTTATGGGCTGGTGGAAGCATTGGTCCGTACTTCTTCAAAAACGATGAAGGCCAGAACGTTACAGTCTATGGTGATCGGTATAGAGCCATGATTACTAACTTTTTAATTCCTGAATTGAACAATCATGATGTCCAGGAGCTGTGGTTCCAACAAGACGGCGCAACATGTCACAAAGCTCGTGCTACAATCGATTTATTGAAAGACACGTTTGGTGACCACCTAATTTCACGTTTTGGGCCTATGAATTGGCCTCCAAGATCTTGTGATTTAACACCGCTAGACTATTTTCTGTGGGGCTATGTAAAGTCATTGGTCTATGCGGATAAGCCACCAACGCTTGACCATTTGGAAGACAACATTCGCCATGTTATTACCGATATACGGCCACAAATGTTGGAAAAAGTCATCGAAAATTGGACGTCCAGATTGGACTACATCCGAGCCAGCTTTGGCAGTAAATGTAATGCCACAAGATTATCTTTCGAATAAAAAGAATTCATGTCAATCGAATAATCCATCGTTGTTTTATTGCAATTTAAAGTTCTATACCTCTAAAAAAAACATCCTTTATGATGACGTCACTGCTGCTGTCTGTTATCACCAAAGTCATACCTCATTACCGACACTGAACAGCAGTTTATCATACTTTTTGGTCCAAGAGCCATCTGTAGTAGCTTGGAATATGAGTCCGTGTGCAGTTTTTGTTGGAATCATGCCAAGATACATGATATCGACAGGATCTGCCTCAGAAACATTTGTGCTTGTAATTCTTTTGATCTAGATAATAAAAACAATTCTGGGAATTTTGATTTCTCTTAAGGCGACCGACGCTCATACTATCAAAGAATGAGTTAGGCAGAGCAGTCGGCTGGTTGCCTAGCATCTATCACAGCAACCATGAATAACAACATCCTTGCATATGATTAAGTGATATTAATGAAGGTGGTTTGTTTAATTTATTTTAGAAACAAAATGTTTTTAATAATTATTCACCTATTTTTTTAAATAATAGTTTTGCATCTTCCCTTATGCTCCAGAAAATACGAATAAAATTCATGTTCTGTACTCAGTTGGTGCTGAAGAAACTTAAAACAAAAGGACATTTTGAGATCTATAATGATTTCCAGCTATTCTTTTATAAATCCACGTACCGGCTCAGCATTCGCCAATTTGTGCAACTCTTCAAACGAAGGTGCTAAGATTATGTTTAAATACTCCATTGTCCTATCAACAGGCAGAACACTAAGCACCTTTCCTATACTGTACATAATTCTTCGGCATTCAGCAAATTCCAAGTTTCCACTTAGTAAAGCTACCTAAAAACCAGTTCAAACGGTCATTTGTCAAAAATAATCACAGAAAAATGGAACAAATTGTGATATCTATGGAATATCCATGCGTTGGTCAATTTTATGTTATAGAGATTCTCACCATGCTGGAAAAACTACAGACTGACTTTTCACACGCCTATAATTATTCGCTGAATAACAACAATTCATCTAACATATGGTTATTAGTAAATACATTACAGCATACGTAAATCGTTCGCTACAGACTGAATCTGCTGACTAGCACAGCTCAGCATAACCTATTTCACATACGTGACTACTGTCAATCAATCTTAAGAGTTCGAAAAATTTCAAAGCGGCCCATTCAGACAAAATCTAGCAGACTAAGCTGTCATACTTCACAACAGCGCAAGCTCGTAGTAACTCGGTGCCACTGAACATAACCACTGACTTAAATGTCAAATATGGATAACAGCGATTGCGCATGCACACAAAACAAAATAACCCCATATTTTCTTATATCCTACGGGGATGTCCTGTGGAGATACAACCCCCTTAAGTACACTACTGGAAATCGGTTTTTCTTGAATAACCTTTGAACAACACTATATTCAACGAAATTTTGACAGAACAGTAACCAGTTGGGACCTCACATAATCTCCATCAAAAACAAATAGGTTATTTAGATCGCCAGAGTCGGACTTGCCCTAACACAATACTGCTGATATTTCTTAAAGAAATATGTCTTTCTTGAAGATTTTGTTGAAAATAATGTAATTTTATTGAATTTAGACGAAATGAGTCGTTTTTAGGAAAATCAGTCTTCTTTCAATGCCATTCCTGCATTGTAGCCGATTCCAAAAAAGTTCAAAGAAAACCTAAAATGTGATCAAGATATCTGAACATTTATATCTTGAGATTTGTCTTCCAAAATAGCAGAATCAGTATACTTGATCCAGCGGCAGGATTGATAAAACTGTACTAAAACAAGACTGTTTTCCTCAAACAGAGCTCACTTTATTGAAATCAAACAAGAATACGTTTTTTCGGTAGTATGGCATGAAGGTAAGTCCGTCTTAGCTATCTAAATGAGTTACTTGCTATACAAGGGCACAAACATGTGAGACCCATCAGACAGGGCATTGTTATTGAAAGCAATGACCTTTTTTACTAATATATGTGTCGGCGTTAGACGCTGAAATCCGTCATTCCCTGAAATGCCTAGTCAGCCCCCGTATTGCCTGCAAACACCGCAACAGTTTGATTAATACAACGTTTGACTAAGCATTTCAGTTGTTCCCTGTAATGACAGAACAATTTCAGTCAAACACCGTAACAACATTAACTTCGTTACGGCATTTAGACTGATTCACTCATTCATTGTACCAGTTTTGTGTTCATTTGCTTGAGTAAGCACAACGTCTTTTCTGTGTTTGTAAAAATATCGTAGCATTCAGAATTGTTTTACAAGTGAATATTATGACAGTGTGAATAAGAAAAAACCTTGGAATACAGATGAGTTAAAGGAGATAAGTTAATTTTTATAATTTTGTGAACCTAACCTAAATTATAACGTAAATAACCTTGCTCAACAGCAGCATCCAGTTGCTGGATTTCGTATATATAGTAAATACTTGATTAAAAAACAATAATGTAATAAAAAAGACAAGATTAATTCATGCTTGATTATTTTTCTTTTAATACCTGTATTATTGATAAAGTAGTACCTTGTTATATTATGTACTTCATTGGAGCAACATTGTATTGATTACAGCGTTTGACTAAAATAGGCGAATGCAGTAACGAAGTTGTGGTTGTTACGGTGTTTGACTGAAATTGTTCAGTCATTTCAGGGAATGACTTAAATGCTTAGTCAAACGTTGTATAATCAAACTGTGTTTGCCGGCAATACGGGGACTGACTAGGCATTTCAGGGAATGACGGATTTCAACGTTTGACGTCGACATATGCATCTGAGAAATTGAAAAATTATTCTGGGATACCTTGTATGTATGTCACCACATGAGACTATATGAAATTCATTTAACATACCTGGGCCGACATTAGGATATGATCAGCATATGGTACTAAATGTTTTTGACAATCGTGACATATATTTTTCAAGGACATTGTCGAGCTCGTAGAAACTTCAGCATTTGCTAAGGTAGATAAAATCAATGGAAATACGTGACCTAGGTTTTCTGGATGGTCTAAGAACCACTCTGAATATGCACCTGTTTATAAAAAAAGATTAATGTTACAAATTTACATAGTGACGACAATAAAACCAAAGAGTAGTTATATATCATCGACCGTCTTTATAATCAGCCGGTCGGCCGTTAGGGAAGCAGATCGACATTTTTTTGTTACATCATCGCGTACTGATATGATAAACCTGTCGAGTTTGTTGTTTAGCATCAAAATAAATAAGTCGTTACTAGTTTTTATCACTCCATATCAGTACGCGATGTAATTAAAACTTTGCAGTCAGCTCTGGAACTAGTACTGGCTTCGAAATAAAAACAACGATTTCTGTGCAGACTGTCCTTGGTTTAGCGTTTCGCTCATAGGTGGCTATGCATGAACCGAGGCTGCGTCGCCAAACTGCTATAAGATGTGTAGAAAAACGCTACATTTATACTGAGCTCACTGAAATTCATTTCTTTTGGTGGTTACGTCAAAAAGTCATGTGAAATAAGTTTTATCGTCTTAAGGCCAAGCTATCTAGTACGAGTAGACCGACGACTGGACAAATAATAAATTTGAGGATGACAAATATCTCCACCATGAATAAATGTCCAAACAAAAGTAAATATGAACCAAAAATGTGTTCACTACAAGTGATGGTCAATTAATTCATCCAAATATATTGTCTGACAACACCACGTTTATCTCAGACTAGACGGCATCAGCTGTTTTGTGGACGCCATCATTGTTGAAGTCATCTTTTATCTGCCTCAAATTTTATTCGCATTGTCTTCTCTTTATAACTTGTAATTCATTTATAGGTACTTTTTTAGTGTGACAACTAATTTGACATTTTCTGTTTCAGTATTGTTCGACATTTCATCATGGAAAGACTTAGTCCAGCACAGCGTCTACAAATAATTCAGCTGTACTATGAAAATCAACGTTCTGCGAGAAGTGTGTTTCGTGCACTTAGAGCAACTTATGGTGTACATAATCGGCCCACCGAACGCACAATTCGCCGTACAGTCGAAAAATTTGAAACCCAATTTTCATTATTGGATAATACCCGACCAAATAGACCACATCCAGCACGCAGTGAAGAAAATATAGCTGCGGTAGCTGAGAGTATACGTGACGACCGTGAAGAATCGATTCGGCGCCGTTCTCAACAGCTTGGCTTGTCGTATTCAACAACCTGGCGTATTTTACGTAAGAATCTTAATTTGAAACCAGACAAAATTCAACTCGTTCAAGAATTGAAGCCGGCCGACCTTCCAAAGCGTCATCGTTTCAGTCTTTGGGCTCTTGCACGGCTTGAAGAAGATCCGATGTTTTCAAGCAAAATTTTGTTTAGCGATGACGCCCATTTTTGGCTTAACGGCTACGTTAATAAACAAAACTGTCGTATTTGGGGTGAAGAACAACCCGAAGTGGTTCAAGAGCTGCCATTACATCCAGCGAAAATAACGGTTTGGTGTGGTTTATGGGTCGGTGGAATCATCGGTCCCTATTTTTTTTAAAATGAGGCCGGTCAGAACGTAACTGTGAATGGTGCTCGTTACCGCGCCATGATATCGGATTATTTGCTGCCTGAAATTGAAGCCCGTAATATCGATGACATTTGGTTCCAACAAGACGGCACCACTTGCCACACAGCCCGTGCAACCATGGCTTTATTGCGAGAACATTTCGATGAGCACTTAATTTCACGATTTGGACCAGTGAATTGGCCACCTAGATCATGTGATATCACACCTCTAGACTTTTTCCTTTGGGGCTACGTTATGTCCAAAGTCTACATTTATAAACCCAATACGATTGAGGAATTAGAAGCCAACATTACGCAGGTCATTCGCCAAATTCCAGTCGAAATGCTCCAACGTGTCATCGAAAATTGGAACTTTAGAATGCACCATCTCAACCGCAGTCAGGGCCAACATTTGAAAGAAATGATATTTAAATAATAAATGTCAAAAATATTTCTTTTCTTTAATAAAAAAGATTTGACAAGAAAAAAGAATTTTGTTATTTTATTTTGTTATGCTGAAAAAAGTACCTATAAATGAATCACCCATTATAACTACTCTTTGATAAAACTATATCGGGTTGTAGCTAGACGGAAACCTCGTGACTTTCCAAAATGATTTGCCAAATATCTATTCCAACTGCCACAAAAAAACGTAAAAGGCTAATTATTTGGGTTTTTACATATTGAAGTCGAGTTATTTCAGAATTCTGCAAGTTATTAAAATTTATGGGAAAACTACCTTCTCATTTTAGGGCGAAAGTGAATTTTGGCTCCAAAGCTTTGCATAATTCAGTCAAATTTGCAAATCTTAATTTAGTTCCACCTTCACCCATAACCCGTGAACAAGTACATTAGTCCCTAATACATTATTTAAAGTGTCAGCATTGTATAGTTTTCAAGAGTATTCTACTTGTTTATAACATATTTGATATGCCTTCAACGTTCGCTTGACATTTGTCAGTGTCAAGTATAGTGGTTATAAAGATCCAGTAAACCAAGAGGCGTCGTAGCGTAATGGGATAGAACAGCGATTTCTGAACCGCAGCACGGAGCTTCGAATCCACAAAGCTTGCTAGTACTTTTTTTTATATTTGGGGAAATAAATGTTTTTTTACATTATGTGTACGTTTATAGCGATCAAACAGTTTTTCGCACGCCATAGACAATGTAAGTTTGCAAACAGGAAACCAGCGGTATACGTATTATAGTTTATATTTTTTTTATATTACTTTGATGGAATTTCAGAAACACCATGTCGGATCATAGCTGATAATTTTTGAAAGCATATATCTTAGATGTGTAAATTATTAACCAACAATAATGAAATCCGAAATTAATAAATACAAACTATGCAAAAAATATCTACGGTGTTGATGAAATGGGCACCTACGCGAAACAGTTACTTGATAAATACAAAAACTGTGGGTTAGCTCACCTAATTTTATAAGCATCCTCCGTGGCTCCAAGAGTTACCTAATTTGACGGCGTATCGAAAACTGCTATGATCCGACTTAGTGTTTTTGAAATTTCATCAAAGTAATATAAAAAAAATTATAAACAATCACATGTATACCTCTGGTTTCCTATTTGTAAGCTTACATTCTCTATGGTTGATCGCAATAAAAGTACACATAATGTGAAAAAACCTTTATTTCTCCAAATTTGAAAAAAAAGATTGATAGCAAAAAAAGGAGCTTTGTGGATTTGAACCTCCGTCCTGCGGTTCAGAAATCACCGCACTCACCCACTACGCTACGACGCCTCTTGGTATGACTGCACTCGACACTGACAAATGTCAAGCGAACGTTGAAGGCATATCAAATATGTTATAAACAATCAAAATACTCTTGAAAACTATACGAGATACAATACTGAAACTTTAAATAATGTATTAGGGACTAATACCGAGCATTTTTCCTAATTTTGAAGCTACAAGTTCGCTACAATTGGTTGATATTTGTCTATTGTTTTTTCGTGTTCTCGAGTTTATTTTCCAATATTTTGAACTCGCAGTCGGTTCAATAGTGCGAGATTTCGAAAACAGTCGTATACTATACTGAAGCTTTTAGAAAAAAAGATCCAGGGAACTATATTTCTTTGTAAAGAAACTGGATTGAGTGACCTACTTATTTGACAAAGTCATGCAGTGATCAATAATGCAGCCATTTAGCATATGCTACATACTAACTAGGCTAAGAAAGTTTGAAATACACATAAATTGTGTCTTCATTTTGCGTGCTAACTTTATAAACAGTTCAGCGCATTTAGGTGTCAAATATTTATTTTTATAAACTTTAGGGCTCATCTGTGACCGTGTAAGAATTTCAGCTCTAAATATGTATACACAAGAGTATGAAGAAATCTTAAAAAAAATTGTTTTCTTCGCAACAAAACGCGATAGACTCATCCGCTTTGTTTTAAAACGTGTATAATAACCTATGTTTTTCGAATATCGTAGCGAATGTGTTCAATTACTCACAAATACGAAATGTTTGAATTTGTTCAGAAGAAAAAAACGTAACCCTTCGTTTATCCCTTCTTTTTTCGCATAAAAACAACAATTATCTTTCATAATGGTTTGTGATTTATGTCTACAAGGTAAATTCGTGAATTTTGCTATAAAATGCCCTTTGAACGAACCCTGTATATTGCTCAGTAAACTAGTAGTGATGGCCGGAAGACTGGTGTTTTGGGATAAACAATAAGAAATTCTCAAAGACTACTTGACCAATTGACTCCAATTTTGTTGTGGTTACTTAGAAGTATGAAGCCTACGGATATGAAGAATTTCAAGTAGGTCCGTGAGATTATCTTCGCATTAGCAGTAAGTGCCAAAACCTGCATTTTGCCTCGTTTTTCGGCAATAACTTCTTTACTATTAGACAGATCTTTTTGCGTCTGGTCTCATTTTGTAGGTCTCATAAATACCTAAAAATCTTAGTTTTCCCACAAAAATTGGTGTACCCATTTTATGCGTCCATGTTTAAAATACCCCCTTAAACAACTTGCATCAATAAAACCAGGCTTTACAATCATTTCGCAAACCAGGGGTATTTTCGTCTAATATGATTAGACTATATCTTTCCCAAGGGAAACTGTACAGCAGGCAAACTGATATTTGAAGCAAGGAGCAACAAAAAGGAAAAACGTATGCCTCTGAGCCTACACAAATGTCCACACAAAAAGATATATCATGTATGTAAGAGGGAGATGAAGGTATGAATGTGATAACGGTAGCTTTACTGACCTACTAAAATTGGCGAAGAGACATAAACTCCGCTTATGAGACAGATCTAATCAGTAGTAGTTCTCAGAGTATCCCAGATCTATGCTCTCAAAGACTCATGTAAGAAGTAAATATACTCACCAACAGTATGTAACGCAGTTGTCATCACTTTACTATTCAGCTCGTTGAAAGGTATGTCTTTAATAGTCTGCATCAACTTAGGAAGATATACATTCTCATACTCCAAACCTTCTGCTATGGCCCCAAAGGCATGTAAAACAGTTTCAACTTCTGTCCATTGGATTGCATGAGATGAAATACCGTTTGTGCAATCTTTTTTTAAAGCTTCATTCAATTTCGTATTGAGCAGATCTAACATTTCTATGTTTAGTATAACATAACAGTACATAAAAGTGTCAGCTATGTCCAGCCGATAACATCTGGAACACCAAAATGTAATATTCTTCACAGAAATTATATAAAAACCATACCTGAATACTTCTTTGTCATCTAAGGACCAGCTGCTGTTGTCTATAGCTGGATACATAGACTTACGTAGCATAATACACACTAGGTCCCTATAGTAGGGTTTGACAGTTAAGATTAACTGTGCACATTCTGCTGTACCTAACGAAATTATGTCATCCTAAAAATTATACCAATTGGATTAGAGTTCTTGTTTGGTTAGTCAAATCATCATTCAGTTTCAGGTCGGATTATTCAAGGTAAAATGTCACAAACATTTCGTTTTTGGAAGTATCTTGTTTCCTTTAACCTTTTTCGACCAGGTTCGTCTTTTTATTATGAAACCGGTCGTTTTATATTATAGATATACCGAATTAGTATTACTGAACATAAAATGACCCTTCAAATGTTGTCATCAGGATTACACAGCCTGTAATCAGAGGTAGTATAAATGGCAACACTGACTTGATGCCCGGCTTATAGAGAGTCGACTTGTAAAATAAACTCCTATCACTCGATTTGCCAAATCATACACATCAGGCATCATTCGGGCTGGTAATACAATTGCTTAAGAAATCTTCACTAGCTGTGTAATACTCCTTTGTAACTTACTGTATATGTGCGGTTGTTATCCTGAAGGGTACACTCTTTCTACTAAACTAGCAAGCAATTATACCAATAAAAATATATAGCAAAAAGAGAAAATGAATTATAATAGCAGTGTCAACTTCACAATGAGTGGGCAGCTAAAATGAGCCATTCTTTGATGGAGTTCAGCAAAACATCTTGTGTTGAGCTTGATACATCACTAGTTAAGTTTTCAAAAGGTGTATGTGCCTAAACTGAGCTATTTTGCCGGCTATCATTTCACTGCTAATAAAAATGTATATATCATAGGACAATAGTACATGAGCAGGCTGGGCATGGCGGAAGACGTTGAGTGCAGACTGTGCATGGCGGGAGATGAAACGATCAGGCATGTATTGTACAGATGCCCTGCAATTGCCAGAATCAGGTACAACATACTTGGAGACATAGTACTCCAAGCAGAAGAGCTGAAGGATATTTCTCCAAACAGGAGGTCGGAGCTACTGGCCGAGATATAAATAGGTGTGAGCCACAATATACCAACGAGTCTCAGTCGTTATTGATGCACTCACAAGAAACCTATCATAACCTAACCTAGGACAATAGTAGTTATCGTAGTAACCTGTCAGACTAAGTTTTTGATACCGAGAGAAGCCTCAATAGTTCCATTATTGACCAGCGCAATGTCACTGAAAAAATTATCAAAGAAAATGAGGAATTACTGCGAATCTAGTCCGACTTGCAATCAAAATTAAAATCGAATGAATGTGATATGATTGCTCTGAAAAAACAACTTGCTGATCATACATTGATAAGAAAATAAATGCGAGTTAGCATTGACTCGCTCACTAAAGAAAACGACCTACTAAGTACAGATTTAAGAAACTTGAGGAATTAATTATCGTTTATAAAAGAAACTGCTGCTTCTATGAGAACTGACGAAGGTCTCAATTTTGTGAATGGTTATTGTGATATCCTGAGCTATAACCACTTCTTTAATAGCGTATTTGCGAAACTACAGATATTACTGATCGGTTTTCAAACTTTGATAGCAAAATGTCGAATTTGAAAACAGCTCCATCTACATAAAACGCTAACTACAGGATAAGTATAACAGCCAACAAAACTAAAACTCCGGTCGAAAATACAGACGTAGTTAAGACGACAACACAACACACCGATGCAAAAGCAGCCTGATGAAGTTCAACCAATCTCCAACCACCTGAAACTGGGGATGGGAAATGGGAAATAGTGTAGAAAAAGCGAAGAAGTCAAAAAGGAGATAGTCAGAAAAATATCAGTCAGTCAGAAGATAATGGAAACTTCCATGGTGTTGCACTTAGTTTACCCATCTTCATAAAATAGCGTTGGATACAAAAGATGTGCTCTCTTACATCACTAAGACGTTAGGGAAAAAAAGAGGAAGAATGATCTCTCAAATAAAAAGTTCTATAATTTCTTAGTGACAGCAGACTTCAAGTATAAGGATCTGTTTTATGATCGATTTTTTGGTCGGTAGGTGTTCGTTATAGGAGGTTTGATTTCAAGCTGTACTATGGCAGATATCATATTCGAGACGTGATTAGTGGAAATAATTCTAATGCAAATCATTCTATAGCAGATTCTGAAATAATTAGGGAGCAACAGCCAGGAGACAGGATTTTTCACTCAAATATTCAATGTTTGTCCAACAAATTAGATATTCTAGAAACTGTTGCTCTCGAGTTGAATTTAGATATAATCTTTATTTATTAACATTGGTTTGTAAATTTGGAGCTACCAAATGTAATTCTTCTTCATTACATTTTAATCTCGAATTCCTCTAGGCCGGGTCATATACAATGAACTGTCAACACTGATGGAATCGCCCCGTCCCATTTGTACAATGAAACGATAATGCGGCCAACATACGACAAAGAGGTCCGAGAGAGAGATGGAGCTAGTCAGGGCAAAAAGCGGGCTTACTTGAATGAATTGCATAGGAAACCGAGGATTCTTAGAGAAGATTTAAAAGTTATTCAGGCAACTGGAACGAGATAAAATCCTGGAAACGTAATTATAATTAAAAAACCAAGTTTTTTTTATTTATATATACATATGTATGAAACTAGCCAATAAATTCTCCTTTACACATTTGAAGATATACAAATTAGTATTTAACATAAGTAATTAATAATCAAGGTAGCAAAGAGATTACATGTCTGCTTATAATTAACTTAACTGCTCTAATATGCTATATCTTACATATAAAAAATAAGAGCTCTAAGAAATATCACAATAAATACATGTTATTTTCTATATATCTTTATAATGTTCCAAATAGTATTTATGCACATTTAAATTTATATTATTTTAAATGTAGTGAGAACACGTCCAGTTTTGTAGAGATCAAAGTGTACAAAGAAAAAAACCTTATATATATATCTATATATATATATAAATATATATATGTGTATACAAAATATTTGTGCACAATGGCATTAACAATACTGTAGATGCACAGTTTTTCATTATAATACAATATAGGTTATACCATAGTTCATTCTAGAAATTATGTATTCATGTTTCCTTTTCAAAACCCTTCGATGGCTAGGTTCTTTCTTGAGGTGGGCTGGAAAATCAAACACAGATGAACACTAACTTCATAATCCTCTGGAGTGAAATGCTTTTCACAAATTACCGTTTTTGTACTGGGAGTAAAGTTTTCTCTTCTTATAGCATGTAACCACAACTTCCTCATGTTAGGATCTGTAAGTATTCTAAAAATCCCGATATTTTCTCGAGTTACCAATTAACAGGTAATTCTCACACAAAAAATGAATGAGATGATTAAAACCAACCTGTGAAACTTCATTTTCACATCTTTTCTGTGTCTATTGCAACAATTCACCGCACTGCAAGATTCAACCATTTTTAAACAAATATCACATAAAACAACAGCTCTTGAAGGCTGTCCGGCATAAAAATGTTTATAATAATTGTCGCAAACTATCACTATTAATCTTTAACGTCACTAAAAAGAAACATTCACCAAAAATCCTTAGAACATATATGGAAATACCACAATGGACCACGATGTTTTGCCAATGTTTTGCCCTGACTACCTCTATCCTTCTCGTTTCTCATTCTAGCCGCAATGAATTCGCGTTACGCCTGTTCCATCAGTGTTGACAGTTCATTGGTCATATACTCGTACAGTGAAATCTCCTTTGGACGGATATCAACCGACTGAAAGTGTCCGTATAAAAGAAATACAACAAAAATCGTACTTTTAATGGATATATTAAAGAAACTGGGACATTTGCAACGTATATGTATACCGGGTAATGCTCCAAAGTGGATCACCCCTGTAACTTTTTTATTGTTGAAGACAGAAAAACGAAATTTGTGGGTAGCGTAGTTGCGTAGTATATGTTAGATCAGGGGTTCCCAATCTTTTAAAACTCGCGGCGCAGTTACAAGTTTAGTATTTTGTCATGGCGCCCTAAAAAAGGGCAGTCGAAAAAAATACTTAGGTGCCTACAATAATAGTAGTTAGGTTAGCGAGATCGGAACAAAAATCGAAACATCTACATATCTACAATATTAAATTGACTGTTTTATTATAAAAGAATTGAAACTGGAAAAAACGAGAAAACCAAAAATAAAATACAATATTTACTCCGTCAAATCAATGTGATGGATGAGCTTAGCATTCTTGCTCCACCTTGATCCTTGAGCGATATTTGTTCTTTATTACAGCTACAGCTGAAAATCCAGCTTCACACAGATATGATGTTGCAAACGGAATGAAAATTCTTAATGCTTTTGGTGAATCTAATTTTAAGGGTGCTGTCGCAAAAGAGTTCAATGAGACTTTCTTCATCTTGTGATGTGAATCCTGGTGGAGTTTGTGCATGAAAAGGATCTTGGATCCACGCAAATTTTTCGACATCATCATCTGCAAAGTACTACAAAAACCATTCGGTGAGCTTCACTAGGTGTTCCGTAAAAAGGACAACCTGATCTTGTGAGATAACCAGTTCATTAGATGCCGCATATTTATACAATTGCGGGAAGCAATCTTGACCGTCGCCTTCATTCATTTTTTTCTCCACAACTGCAGTTTCTTTCTAAATGCCGCAATCCTCTCCGATAGCTTCAGAATGTGCGTATTGTTAGCTTGCAAAGAGAGATTCACATTATTTAATTTCTCAAATATATCGCATAAGTATGCTTGTTTTAGCAAAAAATCTGGTTCAGTAAAATATTTGGCGTTTTCATAACGTTCTTGCTGTAAAAAAGTGCGAATTTCTTCGTGTAATTCGAACACACGAAACAAAACGTTTCCACGTGAAAGCCATCGTGAATTTCAATAATAGAGCAATGCCGTATGTTCGGCTCCCATACCTATGCATAGTTTTTTTAAAAGTCTGGCCTTTAGAGGACTAGTTTTTACATAGTTCACTGCACCGATTACACATTCCAGTACTTGGTTCAGTTCAGGGCTCATTGATTTTGATGCAAGAGCTTCCCTATGAATGATGCAATGGGTCCACATAGCATTCGGTAGTTTTCTACGAATAAGCGCTTGTATTCCCCCATACCTTCCAGACATACATCGAGCACCAGCAGTACATTTACCGATACACTTTTCCTAATCCAAACAATTGTTAGTAATAAACTTGTCTAAAATTTCAAACAAGTCTTGGGCTTTCGCACTTTCGGTAATGCTTTTGCAGAATAAAAGGTCTTCGACAATAATACTGTCAGTCAGAAAGCGTACGTAGCAAATAAGATGTGCATCATTATTACTGTCAGTAGCCTCATCAAGTTGCAAACCAAACTCCTTGCTTTTAATTTTTTCAATTAATTGGTAATTTTGATCCTCAGCTATGTCACGGATTCTTCGACTGATAGTATTATTAGATGAGGGTACCTTGGAAATTAATTTTCCAGCCGATCCTCTCACCATAATATTTACCATGTCCAGAGCAGCCGCTGGAATAAGCTCTTCTGCAATAGTATGAGGTTTTTTGCATTTTGCCACCCTGTATGCTACTTTGAATGATGCTAACAGTGCGTTTTTAGGTACTGAGGCTTGCTGAGTGAATACGTTTTTTGTTTTATTTAAATTATTTTCAAACAAAGCACACACTGCGGTTTTTCTTCATTGTTTACTTCTATTGAAGTAAAACCAAAGTCCAAATAGCTGTCATCGTATTTACGTTATTTCCGCTTCTTTGATGCCCCGCCGCCACTAGTAGATGCTTTATTACTATCATGTGAACTATTGACTTGTTTATTTAATAAAAATCTGTTCAATTTGCGGGAGATATTCGAAGAAAAACAAAGCGATACAAATCACGATGACACGTCCGTCGCACGCCGTGCTTGTAGGTAAATAAACGGGCATTGCGACTACGAGGTACGAGCAATTGAGCGCGGAGGTTAAAGACGTGGGAGGGGCAGGGGGGTAGAGTATCAACGGTCTTCAAGCGCGTAGGTTTTTTTTTTCATACTTTGGCGAGTGAGCGGCGCGGCAACACGTGCGACGCGCGCGACATTAGGTATGGTGTATCTGAAGTCACTTGAAATAGCATAAAAACTTTGGTCGGCGCGTCCTTTGTAATTTCATGACGTATCATAGGCGTGCGGCATTTATTTAGAACGGTAATAATAATGTTTTTATATCACAATAAATGGATTTTACTATCTTCTTATTTTTTTGATTTGGGATAAAAAATACTTATATTGGGAGTTTAATTTATGTTGACTGAAAGTTAAGAAATGGAAAAATTACAGAATTCCAACGTTTGACATAGGCAAATATTTACATAGCAGGTAGGTATATAAAAAGGTATATAAAGACTTACATTATAGGTATTTATATATCATCCTCGCCTTCGGAGCTGTCGCTAGAGTCATGTTGTAGAGGAATTACAACGGGATTTACAGGAGGCAAAACACAATATTCATTTTCTTTTTCAATAATATGCCTAGAACACTGCTTCCATAGGTCTGTGGCAGCAATATGAGATACTGCATCTCTTATTGTGGCCAATAGCGATTCACTTAATTGAGGGGTCTGATTATGTTTTCTTACTTTTTTTTTAAAGCAGCCCAGACCAACTCAATCGGGTTAAAAATGCAGTAATAGGGAGGTAAACGTAATACTTCATGGCCATTTTGCTGAAGCAGATTGTCAACAACATACTCTTTTTCAAATTTTTGTCTTTTAATAAGATCCAATAATATGGCTTTGGTTGATTTTTGTGGTATTTCCATTCCCTTATCCTTCATAAAATCAATAATGTCTTGTTTTTTTGTGCCTGTATTCGGAATTTTGTTTTTCTGTCGGGAATGGTATGGCGCATTGTCCATAATAATCACTGAATTTGGGGAAATGTTTGGTATTAACTGCTGCTCTATCCACTTTTCAAATAAGTCGGAGGTCATGTCCTCATGATAGTCGGCACATGATTCTTTGATATTTTTGGCAGATAACAGCAAGGCATTAGGTATAAATCCATTTTCACTGCCAGCATGGAGAATAATGATTCGTTTTCCACGGTTGCATGGTGCATTTAAAATGCACTTGTTGCTGTCGTCAACCCAGCCGTACTACACAACATCATGGGTATCATACCACGTTTCATCCAGGTAAATCAGATTTATTTTCTGCTCTCTATAGATTTTAACTTTGTGCAAAAATTCTTGGCGCAATTCAACGATTCGAGACGACTCCATAATCACCATTCTTTTATCTAATTTTTTGTATTGAAAACCACACAGTTTTACAATACAGTGCAGTGAGTCTAAGTATTTGTAATTATAAAAATCTTCAGGATAATCTTTTAATTTATCCCGTATCATTTCCAACGTGGGCACCAAATTTTCTTTATAAAATCCGTATATTATACGACGAATATCTTCCTGAAAACCCACGTCTATTCTTTTTAATTTTGCCCTATGCGCTTTCTGTGGAAGGAATGGTTGACTACATCTCCCCTTTTTATAACCCGATAAATGGTAGACCGACTGATTTTTGTCAGGATACAAATTCTGTTTAAAATTTGATTTTGCGAGGAATCTGGATTTTCGTTTTTCAGACAATCATACATATTTAGGATTACTCTTTGGGTCTGTTCCTCTAAATCTTTATGAAAGAATTCTGCCTGCACAGGTTCATCAACCATCTCCTCGTGGCTTGGAGCATTTTCCCAAGGTCTCCAAAGAGCCATATTTAGGACACACAAGAACAATCAACACAACAATTAAATCAACAAGTAAACTGAGTATTCAAAAGTCAAAAACACACAAACTAATAAAATCTATGAAAAAACACGGACAGACTAAAGAAAACACGTTTATTCACCGCTACACGGCACTGGCTAAACTGTTTCAATTTTCAGTAGCCACCTGCACTTGTTCCGAGCTCTGAAATACACGCTTTCTCATTGGCTATGTCCACGCATAGGCGTGCTTTACTCCACGTGGACCGGTGAAACTGCCTTTGATCTATTATATTTGCTGCGAAATTTGGCGATTTTTGCAGCAACAGAGCGTGTTAAATATAGATATATAAAACGGACCCGGTATTTCACAGTGTTTCAAGTGACTTCAGATAAAGTATACCTATTGTTGTTGCAAATTTAAAATCTCTTGTCATTATGGTCGAAAAATGGATTTAGGACGCTATGTAATAAAGAGGGACCCGCGTATATTTGTAGTTTCCGATAATGTTAGATAGAGGATCGACTCACGGCGCCCCTCTTTATTTCCTACGGCGCCCCGGGCGTCGCACAATTTGGGAACCCCTGTGTTAGATGAATTTACATTTTTGGACATATTCACTTGCTTTGACTTATTTTCGGTTTGACCAGCAACGACTCCACCTTTCGATTTTTTCATAGGAAACACTATACGTTTTTACTTATTTCGAACGAGAATGACATTCTGAACTCAACAACGCCTCACTTCTCAATATTTGACAAATAAAGTCATTTTAATTTTTCGATCTAGAATGCTATGGATCCTGTAAAACGCTTCATTTTTGATCAAATAACACGGGAAAATACGATTTTGAGGCGAACGACCTTAAAGTTGTTTTAAAGATTTTACAAAAGTTACAAACACTAATTTTTTCAGTTTTCTTGATTTTTTCAAATAGACAGGGGGTGGTTCGTCGGCTTTTTCTAGGCGACCATTTTTTTACCAATAATTTATCACTACATACTCTTATTTTATTTTCACTAAATAATTGTAAGACATATATATATATATATATATATATATATAGATATAGGGTGGCCCATCCATGTGCGGACGGAATATTACTCATAAGCAAATACATTTTGGAAAAATCTCTATTTATGGCATGTTATACATGACCTTTTGACTTACATATCAAAGTTGTGATTTTTTAAATGGAATGCCTCAAATTTTATTGCATATTTATATAAACCAATTCAAAAGAAGAAGATTGATATACTATGGTAATTAGCTACTGAGATGTAAGAAAAACCGTCCACCTCGGCAAACCCTCAGTCCGCCATTTTGAAATTTTCAGTGCTGAATTTTGTATCAAAAAAAACTTACACAACTCAGCTTTTAACTTATTTGTTACTTTTTCGAATTTTAATTTTTGCTCATACAGGGTGGTCAAAAACGCGAATTGTACTCAAAAATTTCAAATGCATCACCCTGTATAATTGTGCAAGTTTGGATTCAATTTTTTATAAGCTTTTTTTGGTATAAGGTTTGATTCAGATAAAATCACTAGATTTTCAGTTATTAAGCTTTTAAAAACACACCAAAATTAAGGAGAAAAATCACATCATCCATGGAAACAAAAGACAAACAGTGGGCTAGTTCCAAATTGCCACTAAGACTAGAGACTTGACGTAAAAACTAGTAACAATCAGAACAGTATAAATCAGCTTCAAGTGTGATAGAGAAATACATAAACAAACAACTATCACTAATCAAGATCTAATCTACCAAAACACAGCCGTAGTCTTTGGATAAATGACCGTTGAACATCCCTCAGAATGTGTTCCCTTATGTTCAGAAAAGCATCCTTAATCCTTTCCTTCATATTTTCCGGGGTAGATGGTGGATACCTAGAAACCTCTTGCTTAACGTAGCCCTATAGAAAGAAGTCCATCGGTGTCATATCTGGTGATCTAGGAGGCCAAGATATAGGCCCATCGCGACCGATCCAACGATTGTTGCTCCAGGTGTCCAAATAGTTACGCACACGGGTATGATAATGCGCAAGTGCGCCGTCATGTTGGAAGTACATATGCATCCGAGTTTGCAGGTTGACATCCTGCAAAAGCAAAGGCAAATACTCGATCAAAAAATTCAAGTACTCCGTACCTGTTAATCTGATGTCGAAAAAGAAAGGCCCGATAACTTGTCTGCAAATAACTCCTCCCCAAACATTCCAGCTCCATTTATTTTGGAAATCTATTTGCCTAACCCAGTAAGGGTTTTCCGTCGCATAATAGTGCATGTTATGCCTGTTGACAACACCTATGCTGTTAAAAGTTGGCTCATCGTTAAAAAGAACCTTATCCAGGAAAGTAGTGTATTCACTCACTTGATTTAGCATTATTCTACTAAAGTCCATTCAAGCTGCGAAATCCTGAGGACGAAGGCCTTGATGCAAGCATAGGTGATATGGATGGTACCTATGCTTGTGAATAATTCTTTGGACAGAAGTTCTGCATATATATGTTTCTGCTCCAATTTGCCGTGCACTTAAATGGGGATTTTCCTGCAACTTTAATAGAATCTCCAACCGATTCGCCTCATTTGATTCAAAACGTTCTCGTAGTGTTTCCGCCCTTGGATGTCGCATATTAGGGTACCGTTGCTTATAAATGCGAGATGCTAGGAACGAACACCATATTCACCATTTTCTTTATAAAAATTCATTTTCAAACACGTTTTTATTATAATGCTCATAAGCTAATTTTTACAGTTTGTAACTAATCAACAATTTATTTGTTTCCAATTATATTTTAGGGATTTAAGCCGTTCCATGAAAGACGTGCTAATAACCGAAAAAATATCCGTAAAAACCCTTATGAGTCTATTATCAAAAGAAAGCTTATAAAAAATTGAATCCAAACTTGCACAAATATACATGGTGATGCATATGAATTTTTGAGAAAAACTACAATTTGCGTTTTTGACCACACTGTATGAGCAAAAATTAAAATTCGAAAAAGTAACCAATAAGATAAAAGCTGAGGTGTGTAAGTTTTTTTATATAAAATCCAGCACTCCAAATTTCAAAATGGCGGACTGGGGGGTTTTTCTAGACAAAACACCTTATATCTCGGTAGCTAATTACCAAAACCTTATAGTATGTTATCAATTTTCTTCTTTTGAATAGGTTTATCCAAATTATGCAATAAAATTTGACGCATTCCATTTGAAAAATAACAACTTTGATATGTAGGTCGAAACTGGGACACCCTGTATAATGGCCAATATTTTAGAAATGTGCTCTCGAATGTCATGTATAACATCCCATAAACAGATTTTCCCAAAATGTATTTGTTTATGAGTAATATTCCGTCCACACATAGATGGGTCACCCTGTACAAAGTTACCCAACTCAACTACACATCATTGTGTAATATATAATTGTATAATACCTCAGGATTTGCGAGAGCTATATCAAATTTAAAAATAAGGTTTTTGAGTATTTAAGTGAGAAATGTTTTTACTCTTTAAAATAATTTTTAAATTTTCCGAATCAGGAAGCAATATGTTTTTATTTTAAATTTTTTATATAGTGGTTTAACAAGTAGCTGTTTTACTCGTGTTTTGACTTTAATCACTACTATAACAAAAATACTGGTTAGCTTATTGCCTATATAATCTAGTCATAATGAACTTGTATTTTTATCATGTTTTTGTTTATAGTGTGGTGTAACAAACACTGTTAGTTCGCACTGCATTATATTCATATTTATTGCGGTACTTTAACTATGCTACTTTTCTTTTGGCATGCCATGTGAACGTTGTTTGAAATTTATGTATTACTACTATATTCGTCTGTCACAATATAAATTATATTGAAGATATCTTTTGAGTTTATCTAATACTACTATATCTACCTGTAAGGTATACCAAAACCCAAAAGTTAAGGTACTGCTTGATTCATCTACAGGGTACAATCCGGGTAGGTTGGTGCACTTCAAAATTGAATTCAATAAATCAAATGCAATACGCTGCTCTTCCTGGTTCTGAGATTTCAAATTTTCTATAAATATTTTTGAATGTGAGTCCGCAATAGTAATAATTAATCCATAAAGTATAGCCACAACGTCCTGGAATAAAAAAATATATGGTCATTTTTTTTCAGAACAGCATGGGTTGTAGGTTTACTGCAGCTAATTTGCGCAATATATTGGTAAGAAGTACACAAAATGAGTGTGCAGTTACTCATCAAATTGCTTCATTTACCTTGTTCAGTTCTGGTAAACTTCTTTCTGCGGCCAGTATTTTATCAAATTTATACAAAATATTGGCGGCATATTTTGTTACATTGTTTTTGTATCTATGTGTATGGGGATGTTGTATAATAGCAGTGAGTGCTTCAACTGCAGTTTCCATTACATCCATTTCTTCAGGCATTAAACCATCAGGATCTGTTTTATTCCTAAAAATAAACTCAAAATATGCACCAGACTATGAAAAAAGTTACTATTGTCCTCCCATAGGGAGATATAATAACCGAATGAATAGTCCATAATAATTCAATTTGACAATCAAAAACTAAAAAGCATCTCATGCATGTATCCAAAACAATTGGCCGATTTAGGCCCGTATCGTCAGTCGTCCCTACAATTGTAGGGCGCGTTTATGGCCTCCTTGATTTCGATAATATGAAGTCTTCTTCGATAAGGTACATGTATGTCCTGCTTTTCATTTCTAGTCTGCTGTCAATCAGAAGTCAATTGTGATATTAGGTTATGTTTCTTTTTTGACGTCTGAAATTTTAGACAAGAATCAAATGCCGAAGGATATTTTCTTGCAAATAATGTTGATCATTCAATAATAATTTCCTACATTGAACAATTTCGTCATGCTGTGGTATCTTCAAGTCCCATATCTGATACTAATGATCTAAAATCAACAATTTAATGCAAATTGATGTGTATTTATATATATACTAAGTGACATATAAATCCGAACACCCAGTTTAAATGATTTTATTTTAATAAAAGTTGGTGAATGTATTTATCTTACTGTAAATAACAAGTGAAAAAATTTTCAGCATTATCAGTTGGACATTCCGGATTTTATACTGCTTTTTTTTAATTCACTAACGCTCTAAAAATGAATATTTCAGCCGCAGTAAAGAATCAACGTTGGCGGATTTTGGTTCTTGACATCCTTTATGATCGGTTACGATGCCTAGAGTACGCAGACCTGTACGATTTCGTCAACTTAGTGAGTTTGATAGGGGCCGTATAGTGGGACTTCGGGAAGCTGGACTTTCTTTTCGGGCAATTGCAGTTAGAGTGCAAAGAAGTGTAGACACTGTGGTTAGGTGTTGTCAGGCATGGCTTCGAGAAGGCCGTACGCAAAGAGCAAGGGGCACTGGACGCCGCCGTAGAACAACAGACCGTGAAGATCGCCGCCTAAGATTATTGGCCTTAAGGGACCGTTTCTCCACTACCAGGTCCATTGCAAATGAATGGTTTGCAGAACACGGAAGACCTATTGGCATGCGAAGTGTTTACCGACGAATGAGAAGTTTTGGCTTGTTTTCATACCGGCCACACTGGGTCCTCCCTTTAACTCGAGAACACCGACGTAATCGCCTTGAGTGGTGCAGACAACGGTCACTCTGGGATCAGGAATGGAACAGTATTGTCTTTAGTGACGAGTCTCGATTTTGTTTAGGCATGCACGATGGTCGTGCCAGGGTTAGAAGGCGACGTGGTGAAAGGAGGAATCCACAGTTTTTTGTTGAAAGACATGTTCATCACACTGTTGGAGTTATGGTTTGGGGTGCTATAGCTTATGGTTCCAGGTCACCTTTAATCTTCATCAGAGGTAACATGAACGCACAGCGTTATATCCACGAAGTTCTAGAACCCCATCTTTTACCCTATCTTGACACCCTGGCAGATCCAACTTTCCAACAAGATAATGCCCGACCACATGTTGCAAGAGTCACAATAGACTTCTTTCAACATAATGATGTCACATTGTTACCATGGCCACCAAGATCTCCCGACTTATCCCCAATTGAGCACGTGTGGGATATGATGGGTAGGAGATTGCTCAATTTGCAACGTCCTCCTCAGACTCTAGAAGCACTTCGAGAGGAGTTGGTGGTTGCCTGGAATGAGATACCACAGAAGGACATTGACCACCTGATCAGAAGCATGCCTAGGCGCGTTGGAGAATGCGTAGCACATCAGGGTGCATCCACACATTATTAAAGGTCAAAGGGCTTTGAAGCAGTGCAATCATTTTGAAATTTTTATCATTTACTTATTATGCTTCTTTAGTACTTATACAAAATTTTATTAAAATAAAACCATTTAAACTGGGTGTTCGGATTTATATGTCACTTAGTATATATTTGCCTACAGCTTACAACCAAGCTGTTCCTTGATGAAGCTGGTAAGTTACAAAATTTTTAAGCATTGCATATTCATTGTATATACTTAACTCATTTTTTTCAGATGTGGTACGTTCTCACGACTTTATGAGATGTTGGGTAAGAAACATTGGATCCCAAGTGTAACTGCATTGTTGATGTCGGAGATGGCTGTTCACAAATCATTGTCAGACTTTGGATTGCCTAGTGTCAGGCTACTAGTATGTATAATGTGTAAATGCTCTGAAATTGAGTTTAAACATGCCCTGCCCTATCTGGTATTTTTTTTATATTAGTGGGAACCTTAGCCTATAAGTTTCAGAAAAATATCATTATAAAATTGTACACCAAGGTGTAAATTTTTTAATGTGTCTTGAATCTATGCATCTTTTTTGCAGATATAAACCATCGTGATATCGCATACAAAACTGCATATAGTCAACGCCAAACAAAGTGGCGTGCACGTCATCACGATAAAAATTCCCCGACCTAATGCCTAGGTTTCTATCACAAACAATTGCTCTATTGCAGTTTCATATTAATGTGATATATAAATTGTAAAATGGTCATTACTCTCTTATTATGGTTAATAGTCATATAAACATTGTTATTAAAATATCACATAAGTTGCTTTCTGATAAATTTAGACGCATTATGCGAAATAAAATGTTTTGCAAACGCTCCAATCACTTATCGACATGTAAACGCACTAAACCGATTTCGCAGCGTTGACACATTGTCACCTTGAAACTTATTTAAACTGGGAACTGACATTTATATTAATTTTGACACTGAATCAATTTGTGGCATTTCAAATCTTTATAAATCCTTTGGCCCCGCATACTGTAAATCAACAACTGTTTGTTTCAAAACAAAATTATTCATTTTACGAGTAGATAAAGGCAATTTTGGTATATAAAGATGCCCAAACAGTTAAATAGTCGGTGTAAGGAACTCGTGGCCTCGTTAATGCACTACTTTGAGCAAGAAAGGGACAACAACGGGCCTTTGTTGCCTTTAAATGCTGTTCAAGAGGTAGGTTACTAATAATTATATGTAATGTATATTAATAATAGTGAAATTTTATTTCATTTTTTGTAGCGTGTTGCTGCTGCTTTAAAAATTAGTTTAAGGACAGTTAGTCGTATTTCCGAGGGTGTGAAAAGTGATGCAAATTTACAATCGCCCAAGAAAAAGCGGAGTTATATTAAACGTGTAACCAACACAGCGACATTGGATACAAGTGCCATTCGAGAAGTGATCTATAATATGTATCACAAAAGTAAGATCTTATTATAATAACTTATCAGAAATTTGCATTAATTTGTTAACTAAATTATAATGTCATATTACACATGGTTTCAGAAGAACAAGTTACGATACAAACTTTATGGTCTCGATTAAGAGATAGGGCATTATTTGATGGTAGTGCCACGTCTTTAAGGACAATCCGCGACGAGGGCTCATGGAACTACCAAGTATAGCTTTGAAAAGGGTGGAATTTCTAAGGCAATACAATCAAGCCAAGGTTGAGGCCTTATACCAGTTTGTCTTCCTCGATGAAACTTGGATATTTCAAAATGGGACCATAGGTCGCTCTTGGCAAAATGGAAACCAAAAAAGCGTGAAAGCTATTAAAACAGATGGTAAAAGGTATGTACTTTTACACAATTTGCACTATAAAATTTAAAACTAATATATTTTAGATACATTATATTACATGCTGGAAATGAAAATGGGTTTATTGAGGGTAGTGAAGCGATATTTTCTTCGAAAACAAAATTGAGCGATTACCATGGAGAGATGAACCAGGACAATTTTTTGAAATGGTTTCAACATCAGTTATTAGAAAAATTGGAGAGTCCATCTATGATTATACTGGATAACGCCCCTTATCACAGCATGATATTGAACAAAGTGCCCAACAATGCATGGACAAAAAAAAATATCCAAGACTGGTTGACAAATCAAAACATACCATTTTTAAACACAATGTTTAAAACAGAGCTATTGAGTATTGTTGCTCGGTACATAATGCTTCTTAATTATATATATTTTGGTCGACAGTTTATATTTCTTTTGTTTATTCCTATTCTTAAAATAACTGCTTTTTTAGAAACAAACCACCTAAAATATACGTGATTGATGAATTGGCGGAACAACATGGGCACAAAGTTCTTCGTCTGCCTCCTTACCATTGTATATTTAACCCTATTGAGTTAATTTGGGGCATAGCAAAAGGTTACTATAACAGACATATTGGTAGAGATGGTAACAGTGAAAAATACTGTTTGGATATGTGGAACGAGGCTCTACAAACGGTTACCCCAGACATGTGGAAAAATAGTGTTCGAGATACTGAGCAAGAAATTTTTAAATGGTATGAAAGAGAACGAATTTTTGATCGACCAGACATCGAACCTTTAATAATCAACTTTGAGAGTGATGAAGATTCAGATTCAGACAGCGCTGAAGAAAGAAACTCCGACTAACTTTATTGTAAACAGAAACAGCTTACACCAGTAGCTTACCTAATTTTAGAATGCATTTTTCTGTATGAATTCTGTATATAATAAATACCATGCATAAAATTTGGAGGACTCCATTTGGATTTTTATTCAGTACCTTTAAGCTATCAATTAAATATGGTAGTTTCATAGTGTCATCTGATCAATAATTGTCATACTTAATGATTATGCAAGTACAGATCTATAATTTTATTATACTATTATTTTTGTTCTCATTTGAGGTTAATATTGCTTGTAAACCTAGATATGTAAATAATAAATTTTATTATTTTACAAAAAGTTTGGCAACAATGTAAATTTTTCAACACACCCACCTTGATGACGTGCACGCCACTTTGTTTGGCGTTGACTATAGGTATCTATTTTGGAAAGATAAAGAGTCGAATGATCTTCCTAATAGGTCGTCTACACGGGCCATAATTTTCGGCATTTTGTAGGCGGCATCATATGGCCGGATGATGGCTCGCAACTTGCCAGCCACATTCGGCAATATAACCAAAATATTGCAATATGGCCGAGCAATATATCCTGGCATTTCTTTAGTGCGGCAACACTGGCCGGCAAGTGGCCGAGAGATCGACCGCTTTGCGAATTTTCAGCAACATGGCTCAGCCATCTTTGTATTTGTCTCTCTTCACTTGTTTAGCCGCGCATCATTCGAGTGTTGTTTTGTGGTGAATTTTCTTAATTTAAAATGACTAATTGGACTAACGAAAGGACTTTACATTTAATTAACGCTATATATTTACGTCCAGAATTGTGGGATGTTGACAATGTTTTGTATAAACATATTTCGATTGCTTCCAACTATCGTACACTGGTGGAATCTTACTGCAGCGAAGATCCTCCCCTGTTTCAATCTGCAGAAACTCTCACAAGACGAAACTAAATAAAAAACACTAGCGAATTTATCTAGCTAGTGTCTTTTATTAAGTTAGCATATCTTTTGTTTCTGATGAAGTAATATAAATAAAAATATTAACTCACCTGAATAAATTCTTTTAATCCTATCACCAGTGCTCTGCATACTTCTGCGATTATTTATCAGTGAAATAGCTGAATCAGACACCCTAAATAAATACATCAAACTTTTGAAGCTCTCACCAGTTGCCAAGTATCTTAGTGTTATAGCTAGTCTTGTCGTAGTTGATATCGCTGTTCGCATGTTGGTATCCTGCTTTCGAATATTCGGTCCAATTCGATTTAGTAAAAATTCAAAATCAGTTTTATCCATTCTCGTAAAGTTTTTGAATAAATAATTGTCGAGAGATAACTCTTCACTTAGATTTTGTAAAGTAAGCCTTTTACTTATAAGGCCTAACCCACAACTTTTTTCTTTTTTTAGTGTTCGGTTTCTTTTTAACACAATAATAGCAGCCGCAATAAGCACTAGATCATCCAGGGTGATAAAGCAACTATTTGTGTGAATGTTGTCTAGTGTAAATGCAAATTTGCTATGGCCATATGTTGCAGAACGATGTCCGGACATACTCGTCCAGAATGTGGCCTGGCAATATGTAAAAATTCAGTTGCTGGGCCATGCTGCCCGGCTACATAACCCGGCAATGTTTTAAAAAATCTGCATTTTCTATGGCCCGTGTAGACGACCTATAAGAATGGATTCATGCATCCAGGCACTTGAAAGCATGTTTAAAGGAGCCAACCTTACTGAAATAAGTGAATTTGCTTTTTGTGACTGACATGCAATTTGTAAATTTAAGTTAGGCATAAGCCTGTATATTCATAAAAGTTAAAAGCTATTGTTCAAGAGGAGCTTTGTTATGCCTGGGAAGGGGGTTCTCAAATGTGTTGCGCGTACAAATCAAATTCTGTACCTCAGAGCCAGGTTAGGTTAAGTTCATTTTGGCCTAAAATGAGTCTTACATGTTAAGTTCATGATAAAGTTGGGAGTTTTAATTTGATACTTGCAACATCTATCTACCTGTAATGATGAGTGAATTATGAATGCAATCAAAATATCTTAAAACTACCTATTAGGGCTTAACACAGTCCGACTTTGAGGTAACTACAATTTTCAACATAATGGGTCTTTTCCGCTTATCTAGTTGTTTGAATTGTTTAGAGTTTGTTTAACAGGAAATTAATTCCCTTGATGAGTCACAATTTTCTTTTATTTTCCCATTCGTAATTAATTATGGAATTGTCATAAAGTTTTTCTGATTTTGCTTCATGCTGCAACTCTATTCTTCTGTTTACTCTCTGTAACACTTCATTTTTGGTAATCCTACATGACCCTGAAATAGCGATGGTCAATAATAGTAATTATGATCTTCACATACACACATTATACATACTTGTGCCTGACACTCTACACAATCTAGAGACCCACAATGGTTTGTGAAAAAGCATCTCTGACATCGACAATGCAATAATTGCACTTGCCATACAATGTTTCTTATCCATGGAGGAACCATATCATAAAGTCTGTGAGAATGAATCACACCTGAAAATAATGCGATAAGTATATAATATGGATATGCAATGATTTGTTTTGTAACTTACCAACCTTCATCAAGAGAATAGCTTGGTTGTAAGCTACTGGACTTTCATACACACAAATATTATATTATAATATAATATATCCATGTTCATTAATTTTCCTAACTCAAAAATTTCTTGAACATACCACAGGTTGTGGAATTTGTTCAATGTAGCGATGTATTTTTGAGTGATCGACATTATTTGCAAGAAAATTATAAATTATGGTTCTGCTGTCATTTGTCTTGAACATCAAAACAACAACATAACCTCAAGCCAGAACTGTCAGTATGTCGAAAATGTAAAGCAGGGCATACATGTACGTCAACGAAGAAGACGTAATATTATCGAAATCTAGGAGGCCATAAACGCGCCCTACAATTATTGTAGGGACGACTGACGATACGGGCCTTAGTTTGTGACTGTCAGTTTTGCCGTTCTCAGAATCTGAACATTTTCAGGGTATTAAGAAATCTTTTGATGTATCATAATAGTAACGAATGTGACGTATATCCACAGGGTGGCCCAACGAAAAGGTCACACACCTATTTGTGACTCTCCTGGTACATTTTGGGAAAAAACGTCCAGACAAGTCAATTTTGATTTCTAGGGTCGTCTTTTCATCTATAGCCGTACAATCCAGGGTGATCCAAAAATAAGATATTGCGTTACACTTTAGATTTTTAAATGGAAATCCTGAATTTTTTTAAATCCTTAGATTCTCCAAGAAGTAACTTCTGTATAATAGTGTTTATACCTATCTTCAATCGTTGTGAAGTAGTTGAGTTTATAATAAAATTCTAGAAATTGTGGTAATAATCAATATAGTTCTTATAGTAACAAGATATTACTTAAAAATTAAAAACAAGTCTCCGAGTATTGAAAAAAACAAAAAACAACTTGCAGTTTAGACACATGTTAAAATTAAAGTAACAATTAATTTGACATAGAGAAGTAGTGGTAGTGGTAATAAGTGTTGAAAGTGGTGTCCATTTACCTCCAAGCAATAATAAAGATTTTGTTCGAATCTATTCCTCACATTTTCACGCATGTCTTGAGTTATTTGTCTACATTCAGCCGTAATCAGCTGACGAAGATCTTTAATAGAATCTGGTTTCGTACCAAAAACTTTACTTTTCAAATCCTCCCAAAGAAAGTAATCTTAGGAATTAGGTCCGAAGATCTCGGCTACCACTCGATGGGGCCTCGTCTGCCGATCCACTGATTCGGGAAATGAGTGTCCAAAAACTGTCGTACTGGAGCGACATCGTGCGGCGGTGTACCATCTTGTTGGAAATGAATGTAATTTTAATTATAATTATCGTCATTTTCTATTATTTCGGTAATTCGTGGATCTATTGTATTTTCTAACACGTCCAAGTACGCTTCGCCCGTCAATTTCCAGAAATAAAGAAAGCTCCTACAATATCTTCGAGCCCTACTGAGCGAGGGCCGTGGCAAATGCTTGTTCCGGAAGTCGTTGTATCCAGTATACAACTTCTTCCCGTCCAAGTGATTGCGCACGCGTTAAGGAATACCTCAGTACCGATTGCCGGGTGGCGGTACAAGTCCGCCAACGGGCCACTTTAGGTCTATTCAACATCACTAACACGTAAAAAGAAGGTGGTAGACAAGGACCAGTCGACCGAGGCAGTACCACCCGCTAGCTTTTCCCAGGGTGTCTTATAAATGTCCGCATGTTTCCACACCTAAGCTATGCAGTCGGTTATCTACCAAAACAAAGAAATTAATGATGATGGATCCCTCGAGCACTAAAAACTCCGGACGTAAACTCACTCCACTCTCGGAATGTCCGGGTGGAGGGTGGGCTCGAGGGAACAACATCGAAGATAAAATTTGTTTTTCGAACATCTGCGGGATCAACAGCAACATTGATGCTGTTCATCACTACCTGCAATCCAATCGTCCCGCCGTGTTTTTCTTGGCGGAGACCAAAATCTCAGAGGCTGCACCGATTAACCATCTCAACTTCCCAAACTACGAGGTGCACTCCAATCTGAGAAAGAACGGGGGAGTTGTGGCTTTTGTCCGCAGCAGTCTTTCCTGCTCCAGGGATCTTTCTTTGGAATCAGACCGGAAGGACATTCTGTGGCTTCGCCTCAACTCCAAAACATCACCCAAATTTATTTGCTGCCTTTATCGCTCTCCCTCGAACCATAACTGGGATGACCTACTCGAATACCTCGCCGTCCAGATCGACTTCCTGAACATCAATCACCCCGCTTCAGAGGTAGTTCTTCTCGGTGATTTCAATGCCCATAATGAGCTTTGGTTGGGCTCAAACAAGACCGATGCAGCAGGTCGTGCAGTCGAAGCGTTCGCTCTTACTCAAGGGCTGACCCAGCTGGTGACGAGCCCTACTTTTTTCCCCCGCGTCTCGTCACACGCCAGTAGCCTGCTAGATCTCTTTCTGACCACGCATCCTGCCCCTTACAGCACTGCCGTCCTGTCCCCCCTGGGTAACTCAGATCACGGTGTTGTGGAGGTTAGGTTTCGGTCAGAAGCCGCTGTGGCCGCAGAAACTCGCACAGGCCGCAAAACTTGGCATTACGGACATGCCGACTGGGAGGGGCTCAGAGACTTCTTCTCTAGCTTTCCTTGGAGAGATGTCTGTTTCACTGACGCGGATGTGTCGACTGTCTGTTCTTCAATAACCGAAATTATCCACGTCGGAATGGAGGAATACATCCCTCACACAGTGAAAGTTCCTAAACCAGGGTCCAACGGCTGGTTCAACAAATCGTGTGACACTGCTCGCCAGCAGAAGATCAAGGCCCACAGAACCTACTTACAAAACCCCACTGTAGAGAACAGACAAGCCGACGTCGAGTCCAGAAACAAATATAACGAAGCGGTTCGCAATGCCAAAACCCAGCATGATATAAAAGTTAGGCACAGGGTAATGTCGCAGCGCAATGGCAGTCGGTCTTTCTGGACGCTGGCCAAGCAGATTGAAGAGAACTTCTCACACAGTAGCCTTCCACCACTTACGTGTCAGGATGGAACTGTTGTATTCGACTCAAAGGCCAAGGCAGAAGTGCTAGCCAAGATCTTTGCTGCCAACTCCACCATGGACGTCCCCACCAACGCCCAAGTGCCGTCAATTCAAAGGGTTCCCCACACTATGCGGGAGGTAACATTCAGGCATAAGACCGTAAGACGAGTGCTCTTGTCGCTCGACATCAACAAAGCTTCTGGTCCGGACTTGATTCCTGCCATTGTACTGAAGAGATGTGCAGCTGAGCTTGCTCCAGTTCTTTCGCGTCTCTTCCAGATATCTTATGAATCCGGCACCTTCCCAGAAAACTGGAAATTTGCTCATGTACAGCCCATCCCAAAAAAAGGATCTAAAACCGACCCTTACAACTACAGGCCTATAGCTCTGCTTTCTGTTATAAGTAAAGTGATGGAGAGGTGCATAAATCGCGAGCTTCTGGACTACCTCGAACGTCACAGCTTGATTAGCGACAGGCAGTACGGTTTCCGGCACCAACGATCCACAGGGGACCTCCTAGCTTACGTCACGCAACTGTGGAGTAAACTCATCCAGTCTCATGGTGAGGCTCATGTCGTTGCTCTTGACATCACGAAAGCGTTCGATCAGCTGTGGCACGCTGCCCTCTTAAGCAAACTTCCATCCTACGGCCTCCCAGAAAAGCTTTGCAGATGGGTGGCTGACTTTATCTCTGGCCGCAAGATATCCGTCGTAATTGACGGATTCTCCTCGTCATCCCACAACGTCAACGCGGGTGTTCCCCAGGGATCGGTCTTGGCTCCAACACTGTTTCTCTTACATATCAACGACCTCCTTTCCTGCACGATCAACCCAATCCACAGCTTCGCTGATGACAGCACTCTACATGCAGGAATTCAGAGTGACAAGCCGATCTCTGCCGCTGAGCTGGAAAAAAGAAGACTAGCGACGACTTCTTCTCTGACAAGAGACCTGGAGGCTATCACTGCTTGGGGACGCAACAATCTTGTACAGTTCAATGCTTCCAAAACACAGTACTGTACCTTGACGAACAAAAAGCGTCCTAGCGCTCATACAGTTTCGATGGACGGTCGAGTTCTACCAAAGAGCCACTCATTTCGGCTGGTCGGAGTCCAGATCACCGAGGACCTGATCTGGCACGAACACATCTCTTCAATAGCTGCAGCTGCTGGGAAAAAGCTGGGCTATTTGTTTAGGGCTAAGAAGTACTTTTCTCCGCATGACCTTCTCACTCTATACAAGGCCCAGATAAGGCCTAGCCTCGAGTATTGCTCACACATTTGGGGTGCTGCCGCCCCGACTACATTGTCCATGCTCGATGCTGTCCAGAGGAGGGCGGTCCGACTGATCGATGACTCTTCTCTAACAGACAGTCTCGGGACTCTTTCGCACCGGCGGGCCGTCGGCGATCTAGCTCTTTTCTATCGCTACACCAACGGGCTTTGCTCCTTAGAGCTCTCTTCCATGATGCCGCCGCGCGATGTGCCTGCCAGACAGACCCGCCTGACTTCGGCATCCCATCCTAACCGTGTCAAACTTTGTACATCCAGAACTGGCCGATACGACCGCTCCTTTGTCCCGAGGGTGTCTAGATTGTGGAACAATCTACGGGAGGAAGCTTTTCCCAGTTCTACTAACCTTAGGCAGTTCAAAAATCGTATTAACAAAATTTCTTTGGGATCATCATAGCAGCCGCGGTGTTCCGGCATTTAGGCTTCTGCCTGCGCGGCTGTTTCGATATAAAAAAAAAAAAAAAAAAAAAAAAAAAAAATCTCCGAAAATGCCGGCCCACACATTTATTTTGTCAAGATATTGCCAGTCTACCTCTCGAAACAAATGTGGATTCGAGTCACTCCAATATAGACAATTATATCCATTGATAGCACCATGTAAATAGAACGTTCACTCATCCGAGAAACAAATATTAAATAACAGACTTGCATTGTTGATTGAACGTTGGGACATTAATTCGCAAAACTCCAAACTTCTATCAAAAAAGTCTTCATTAAGCCCATGGACAAGTTGTATCCTGTACAGAGCCTCTTTTCAGTGCTTTTGAATTCAGAGTTGTATGCACCTGGAGTGTTACGCTCACGAACTGCTCCAGCAAATGTGCACGGGAACGCGACGATAGAAACCTATCCTGTTTTTTGATGCTTTGCTTTGACGTTGACAATTTGTATCACACTGCCAAACAATGAAAATGTAAACACATTTTGCCTTTATTTTCAGAAGCATTGCCAGACTATCCAATTGATGCCTGATGATTTTTATTGTAAAGCTTCTAGACAAATGTGTCCAATTCATATTTTAGTGTAGACGTTCAAAATTATTTTCAAAGGGTCTAATTATAGATGAAGTCAACAAGGGCTGATGCTAAACAGAGATTCGCAAATGGATGTGCGACCTTTCCGTTGGGCCACCTTCTATCGACCAAAGTCGCCCAATTTTATCCACAAACCTATTTCAAATGTGTAGTAAAATTACAATCATCTTTCTTGCATTTTTTAATAATCACAAGAATTGTTAGTAATTTTTCATATCAGATGTTTTAGACTTAGTTACACAAACTGTATGATGTTTGGTAAAGCTTTATTCTAAGTTGTAAGACAGTCGATTAAATAGTTTAGCTTCAATCAATATTTATACATTATAAGTATGCTTACCAGTAAACAAAACAGGTTAAGTCAAGTAATAAGTCAATAATAATTACACACTCATCAATACTGAGTCCTCCTAGTTGTATCCAAGCAGCAGCACATTTTGAAGCATTCAAATATGTTGTCAAATTTGACATGTTCAAACTAAAATGAATGGAAACATAGAATATCGAATATACTAGGATATGGTATCACAATAGTTCTTACCCTGCATTAGGCATTGGCATCAAACACATCTCAACAACTTTGAGAATATCTTTCGATACATCCTGCAGGACCGTTCTCACTCTGTTTCTTTGGTTTAGAGCAAGTGTGGTACTTTGAAACTACGAAATATGTAAAAATCATCAACAGGCATAACACTTATTTTCAAATTGGAAATGATACTCATTCCAATTAATGTCTAGATATTGTATATACCTTACGTCTACGTTTTGATCAAGTTTTCTTGTCTGTTTCTCAAAGAGTAGGAAACTACATTGTTTTCATTTATTTTTATTTCGATAAAATGGAGCATAATAATGCGGATTTCATGTTTTAAAAACGTCTAAATATTGTCAATTTTTCCTAATGTACTTTTACAGTCGGGCCTCAATTGTTCGACGATTGTTATTGTAAATCTATTATTTGAGTCATCCCCATAAAAAGAAATCGCGAGAGGTCTGACGATCAATGCGGCCCCGGAATGTCTCTGTACTTCCTAGTGAGCTTGTACAAAAAAATTGCCCTTAACCTTTCCATCGACACCCTAGCTGTATGCATCCTTGCTGAAATAACGTTTTGTTGTTGTAACCTGGATACAGCTATAATTGCGGTAACATAAACCCGTCTATCATACGTCAATACACCGGAACAGAGACTGTTACTCCTTGGTTAAAAAATAAGGGCCAATTACCCCGCTGGCTGAAATGGAACTCCAAACTGTAGTTTTTAAACAAAGTAAATGTTTTTGATGACATTCTTTAGAATTGTTGGGGCACCAGTATCGTATGTTTTTTTTCTACTAACATAACCATCGATATGGAAATGTGCTTAGTCACTATGTTAAATGAAATGGTTCCAAGCGTGTGTGATGTCCGAAAACGTTCCAGCATTATTCTTGCGAAGTATTGTCACTTTCGTTGACACCCTGAACAATTTGCATTTTGTATGGATAGAGCTTTAATTTCTCTTTTTCAAAATAACACGCACTGTTGATTTTTTTATTCCTGTAGAGGCCGCAATCTTCCTTATTGATTTACGTGGATTCCGAATAATTTCATTTCCAACTTGAGACACATGGTCTGGCATTGTTGCTGAGGTTGATAGTCTCGGAGGGTTCCGTTGACAACTGTCCGTCCATAAATATTTTTACCCACGACCAAATAAGTTGCATGCGTGGTCCATCATTCAGTCGTCGAATATTAAAATGAGTACAAAAAGCTCGGCCGCGAATGGGTGGTGTGCCCCCAAACAATGATTCGTGGCGACCAACAATTCCGCGAATCCTCTGCTTCGAATGATATCCCTCCCTCTTGCAACACGCCGCTAGAATTTCCAGAATTGCAATTTAAAGTTGAAAAATTCCCACTGGACACCCTTTAGAAATCCGGCACTCTTTACTCTATTCGAGCTGCAATAAGTAACCAACCAACGGATGTGCCATCTCCGTTGCCATCGACGCGGGTATCGAAAATATTTATACCATTCTAAGTCTCAAAGGCGGGGAAATCTAGGTGCATAACATGTATCTAATAATGGCGTAGGCAGCAGGAGTTAGAAGCGTATAATATATTAACGCCAAAAAATATAGAGAGATATACCCTCCCCCATCCCCTGCAACCCCCACCATTAATTTTTTACCATTTATTACCACTCAAAAAGTATTTCATAAAATGAGATGTCTCTGAAACGTCAGAAAATGGAGTTACAAAGCTTTTTCATTCTTGGTACATTATTAACATTATACCAAGGTTCTATCATAATCCGAGCGGTGTTTTCAAAGCTATGAACGTGCCAAGGATTAGTAAACAGAAAGACCAACGGAAATATGTGATGTAGCATTCTGTGATTCGAATTTTTTTGCTATTACAATACTTCCTCGGCAAATGGCGTGAGAAGGCAGATGATTTTAGGTGAAAAAACGTTTTTGCACCTTTTCAAAGCTAAATTTTCATAAACGACTGTCAGGTAACAAAATTTTACACTTTTTACATAAAGGTTTTTTTGGTTAACCTTTTTTAATAATCTTTTACATTCAGCGATTATTTTTTATATTTCCAAATTTCGATATTTCAAAAATTTTTTGTCATAGAAGTAAGTTTCCGCCATAGTTTCAGCAAACTCTGAGCAGTACTTTCCAAGTTATAGACACCCAAATACAAAAATGGTTTCAGATTTTTTCGACAATTCCTAAATATGGTACTTATTATCATACACAACTTTGTGATACCACTTAGATGTTCAAATGAATTTTGGCATACATGTACTAGACTATATAACTTTACTATAATTTTTTTTCAATTTCTACCAGTGGCATTCGTGCGGAATGTCACCTGCCTGTTTTGTCAGACATTGATGATACGCAACTGATTTCTCTTAAAATAAAAATTATTCTTGGAATCCCCAAATTAAAACCGTTTCTTTACATGGTGACAAGAATATCGTTAATATGACAATATCACCATGCAGAGAAATAGCTTTAATATTTTTAGGTGAAAACTGTGCATCAGACTGAAAAAAGTCAAGAGATAAGATAAGCTTATAAATTAATACTCATTTCATAAGAAATGTCACTGGGTTTTCTATAATAATATTTAGGACTATGTTAATTGGGTTTAGTTATCAATCGTTAAAAATAATAATATATAATAATAATAATAAATATTCTCTTGCTGCAACACTAAAGTGATGCATGAACCACATTCTGTTTCTAATTAAAATTGATAACTTTTCTAGAAATTTGGGGAAATCCTCCTCTTGATGTCGGTGATAATCCTGGCAGGAAAGGTCAAATTAAGTGATTTGCAACAACTAACTAGACATTAAACCAAAATTGTCCTTGATGGTTAAATTCTACAACTGCGTGGGGATTTTCGTCGACACAAATATTGTTATTGTGGACATTTCTGATTGCGTTTCTGAAAAAGCTTCATCTGTAAACATTATTTAACAGTTAAAGAAAGGATTATGCGCATTTTTTCCAAAAACCATTGACAAACATTACGGGAAAGTCTCGGGGAAGTAACCCTTGGACCCGTTGAATATGATACAGTACAACAAAAAATCGTGACAAATTTTCCACACTAAGACGTGCGAGATATTCAGATTATATCCAATTTTTCTAGTACAGTAAAATTCCCCTTCGCGAACACCCCTCTCACATGAACACTTCCTTTAAACGGCCAGTTTCTCATGGTCCCGGCCGACTCTCATATAATTTGCGCTGTTTCAATTCTCTCATGGACGGACATTCTCTTGAACGGCGCGGACATGAGAGAATATTTTCCAAACCGGATAAAAACAAAATATTTTTTTACTGAAGAGACTCAAACACCTGCTGGTAAACATAGAAACTGCTGGTACAGCTTCTGAATTAATAAAGAAAATTGCGTCACTGAATGCAGTTTATTTGACAAAAACCGCTTGGGACCACGTAAAAAGGAATCATTGCAAAATTGGTTTCGCAATGCCGAAACATGAAAATATGCAAAGTGAAGACCAATTAAATGAGGCTGATACACCTGACCCAGACAATGTACTTGCCACTTAAATGTACTTACAGATATCCTCAAAAATAAGGATTTATCGAAATTGACTGATAATGAAAACCTTTATAATTTTTTGAACCTATATGAAAATTTGTATGTTGAAGATCCAAATTCAGGCCGAGAAATTGAAAATCCAGTTAAAATACAAAAACTTTTTGAAGATTCTGATATCGATGAGGTTCCAGTACCAACAGAAGCCATTCCAAATTATGGTAAAGCTATTACCTGACCAAGAAGCTCAAAAGTTTTGTAGAAAATCAGGGAGATACAGAGACGGAGCTTGTTTCTAATTAGAAATACGATTTAAAGAAAAAGAGGAGACAAACGACAATGTATGAATTTTTGCGTCCTTAAAGTGACTTCTGTCATCAGCCAAACCATGCATGTAATGCATATCTGCCAGCTCCTCATTAGTAAACTCGAAAATTATTGTTCAAAATAACAATGGTGGGGTATTTTAAACATCAAATTAATAAGACGCGAAGAACAAATTTAAAAACTGATTAATTACCAAACAAAATGACAACCGAGTTGAAAACATAATTAATTATTCTTAAAACCGCGGCCTACTACAATTATTATAAGTAATAATTCTTTCCTGCTTAAGTAAAATACGAAGTACGATTACTACACTGAAGTGTATTTTTGAAATCCTTATTCACTTATGAGAGATTTTATTTTTTGATTTAACTTTAGTGCGACGCACGGTTTTCACACAAAAAATAAAATCTATTTTTCTGCATGGTGATATTGTCATAGTAGCGATATTGCTATAAGCATGCAGAGAAACGGTTTTTTTAAGCAAAAAGCGTGTTAAAAACAGTACATCAGATTAAAAATCAAGCGGTCAAATTTGCTTAGAAATGGTCCGATTGGGGATTCCAAGAATATTTTTTATTTTAAGAGAAATCAGTTGCGTATCATCAATGACTGCAAAAATAAGCAAGTGAAATTCCGAACCAACGTCACTTGTGGAACTAAAAAATTGTGGTAAATTAAAACAAACAGTATGCTAAATTTCATTAAAATATCTATAGTAGTATTATAGATGTTGATAATAAATTATTTATTTTTGAAAACTTTAACACCCTGTATCTCAATAGTTAAGACAGATAAGTCCATATGAAGTTTTCTTTTTAAAATGGACCCAAAAATCGCCCTTTCTAAATATTGATATTCAATAAGGAAACAAAGTATATAAAAACATAAATTTAAATACGAAGCCATTTATATATGTCTATTTTTGAAAGTCATAATCAAAGTTTTCTACTACATAATAATAAAAATCTTAGATGCTAAAAAATATTGGATAAAACAAACCTCTTCTGGTATCACAGTTAAAATCTCTAAAAGAATCCATACCACCCTCTCAGGTTCTACATTAGGCAGATGATGGGGTTGGAAACTAGAAACTAACTCTTCAAAAGCATTTTGCCAATGTGCTGGTATTGTATGAATAATATATGCAGATAACTGAAAACATATTCATTTTAGATGTAAAAGTATCTGTGTCATATAGGTATGTCAGTTTGGACGATTTTTCTTATTCCTTATCTGTCATGTAACAGTGATATTATTTCCGGTGCAGAAAAGCATAGAATCGACAACGATATAAGTTATTTTATTAATCTTGCTAACAAATGAAACCACAGATAACGAATAAATGAGTTTTATTAACATTTCAAATGCTATAGCATCCTTTTTAAAGTTCAATGTAAATATATTATTAATAAGACTGTTCTATCAACAAATTTTTTATGGTTGTGGACAGTTGGAAACAGTTAACTAACTTAGTTTGACAAATACAGCTGAGCGACACTTTTTTTGACTAATCATTTGGCCAAATGAGTTTGCGAGTTGAAAAGCCTTTGAAAACCATTGTTCGGATAAATCTGACATTTTGGATTTTGAAAGGCTGATGAA
The DNA here is from genome assembly GCA_963669975.1 of Acanthoscelides obtectus. Lineage (NCBI taxonomy): Eukaryota > Metazoa > Arthropoda > Insecta > Coleoptera > Chrysomelidae > Acanthoscelides > Acanthoscelides obtectus. Next base: position 67,621,703 of record CAVLJG010000001.1, on the reverse strand, counting down.
GTTATCAAAGCTGCTCCAGTATAATAATCATTATCTTTCATCTATACTTTAACTAATTTGGAAGACTATGGAAGATTGGTTCAGAGGAATACATAAGTTGTTGATTCTATTCAGCTTTTTAAAAATTTCCCATACTTATCTTATGAAAGAGTCAAGCTGGCAAGCTCACATTTGATGAAATTGATGCATAAATACTATACCTGTATTTAGGCATAAAAGTGTAAATTGAAAATTTCAAGATGGCAGCTGGGCGTTAATAATAATAATAATAATGATACTACACGTCTTTATTCGTCAAACATGAACAAGTAAACTTACATTCTTATTAAAAAAAAAGTTTGGCGAAGGATGAAGTTCAGATGTGCACCACTTATGTGACTACACGTCTTTATTCGTCAAACATGAACAAGTAACTTACATTCTTATTAAAAAAAAAGTTTGGCAAAGGATGAAGTTCAGATGTGCACCACTTATGTGACTCACATATGTTCTTCCACTTTCCCCTGTTATCTTAGAATAACTTGTTAAATGAGATGGGAGTCACGTTTACTCCTCACTTTATCATGAGTACAACCCTAAAATATAAAATCGCTATATGTATACCCTATTTCACGAGTATCCATCACGCTTTGACGCCTACTCGGGTGAACAGCTGATCAGCAAGTGCCATTTTTGTGTTGGCAATAATGAACCGGGTGTAGATCTAGTAAACTTGTTTGTAACCTTATTTTTGTGTGCAAATAACCTTTTAGCAGGTACAAAATGAATCTGTAGCGTACAAAAAAACAAAACAAAGTATGGTTCTGTCTACCTCATTGACGAATCCGACAGAATTATGTGTCGTTTGCCGATATGGGGATTTTGAAATATTACTAGATAATCAGCTGTCAAAGTTGAGCGTTTTTAAACCTTGAATCGTTCAACAACCAATCATCAGAATGCAATAGTATAGCACAAAATATGAGTCACTCGGTCTAAAAACTGATAGATGTTGACAGTATTTTCTAAATGGAATGTCTCATATTTATTTAATATTCAAATATCGTTCAAGATTTGTATAATTCAGAGATCAATTGACTTACCTTATGGAAAATTGATCAGAATTATATGAGTATTGCCGTTCGAAGAATTACAATAAATACACTTGTAGTTGCAATTTTTCTGAGCTCTGAAGCACGAATTTTAAA